>JAYKKT010000082.1:17052500-17275000 GCA_036023115.1 Brasenia schreberi
CACCCTAACGTTCCCAATAAAAAAATCAAACACTTAGCATGAAAAAAATCAAACACTTAGCATGCAACATAAAACAAATGAATTCTGAAACAGAAGCGACAACAGTTATCTACTTGAAAGAAAAAAGAAGAGCAGACGACACAGATAAAGGGAAAAAAAAGATGGGCCATCTGAAATCCTCCAAAAACAAGAATACTAATCCTAACCTAGAAGTAATTGCCAAACAAAATTAAGAAAACAGTGAAATGTGAAAAGAAAAGTACCGAGGGGATAAACTTCGACAAATGCTGATCGAGAAGGAGAAGCACCGCCAAAGCCAACCTCCTTCGCCGTCATCCAGGCCCTTGGCAGCGCCCTCACCAACAAGTACTCCGAGGGAATGCCCGGAAACCGTTATTACGGCGGCAACGAATACATCGACGAGCTCGAGAACCTGTGCCGTTCACGCGCCCTCCAGGCCTTCCACCTCGACCCTCAATCATGGGGCGTCAACGTCCAACCTTATTCCGGATCTCCGGCCAACTTCGCCGCATACACCGCCGTCCTTAGCCCCATGACCGGATCATGGGGCTCGATCTACCCTCTGGCGGACACCTGACCCACGGTTACTACACCTCCGGTGGAAAGAAGATCTCTGCTACCTCAATCTACTTCGAGAGCCTTCCGTATAAGGTGAATTCTACCACCGGGTACATCGATTACGATAGGTTGGAGGAGAAGGCCTTGGATTTCTTAGGTTTAGGAGATTGCTGATAAGTGTGGTGCTTGCTTGCTATGTGATATGGCTCACATTAGTGGCCTCGTTGCTGCTCAGGTATATCTAATCATATCTATCTATGTGTTATTGTTTTGTTTTTCAGAAACTGTGTTTACAATGAATGTGTCATCGTTTTTTGTGTGTTTTGTTTATGGATCTGCTAGGATAGAGTAACATATCTGCATTATTGATGGTGCCAACTTGGTTCTAACTAATCCTTGTATATTTTTTATTGAGTAAATTAGCAAATTATAACGGATTTTCCACCACGCCTGGATTACAGGTCAGATCGGTCTGCCCTGGTTCTTATTTATATATTTAAATGGTGATTCAAAATTGTAACTTGTGGGATTTGAACATAGTAAGTTGAAGACCCTTATTATTGTGATGTGATGAAATGTACTCTCCCACTAAATCATTCTCAATTTTATAATTTATATTATTATCACTACTAATATTATTTAATATAATATTTTTTTGAATTATATGAATTAATTTCTTCATATAATATATTTTTCAAAAAAAATTCTTCTTTATTCATGCTTTCGATTCGGCCACTTAATTCATGGATGGACATGACCTGGTGACCTAACATTTCTGATCAGGTTAAACTTCGATTCGGGTTATACAATTTTGATTCAGATATGCATAATTAAATTAATTTAGGGACCCAAACTGCATGTGAAGAATAATTCCAATGTCTAAGTTGTTAATTGCTTATTTTTTTATTCTGTCTAGATCTGTTTTGTTGAGATGGATGAGCTAACAGAAATGAATCTAACTCTATTTGTTTCATTTATGCCTCAAAGTTTGTTTCTTGAATGTTAAAGTTTTAATTAATGATCTGTGTTTTTTGGTCTGAGCGATGAGTTTTTTTTTGGTGGCTACAGGAAGCTAATAATCCTTTTGAGTACTGTGACATTGTCACGACAACAACCCACAAGAGCTTGAGGGGGTCCTAGGGCCAGGTATGATCTTCTACCGAAAGGGACCTAAGCTGCCCTAAGAAGGGCCAGCCTGAGAATGCAGTTTACGATTTGAAAGACAAAATCAACTTCTGCTGTCTTCCCTCTCCTTCAGGGTGGTCCCTCACAATCACCAGATTGGTGCCCTTTGCTGTCGCTTTGAAACAGTCCATGACACCTGGGTTCAAGGCATATGCCAAGCAAGTTAAGGCCAATGCAGTTGCCCTTGGAAAGTACTTGATGAGCAAGGGATACAATCCTGTCACTGGAGGAACTGAGAACCATCTTGTCTTGTGGGATCTCCGCCCTCTTGGCTTGACTGGTAAGGGATAACTCGGCATACCTAACTAAAGAAGAAAATGTAAGCAAGCTCACTGGGTTTAAATTGGCATCAATTTGTTAATGCAGTTTTCATCACTGCTTGATGTTCTTGCAGGTAATAAGGTGGAGAAACTTTGTGACCTCTGTAACATTACTGTGAATAAAAATGCTGTTTTTGGTGATAGCAGTGCCTTGGCTCCTGGAGGGAGTACGTATTGGTAAGAACTCCTATATGAATTCGTATTTGTTATTGGGAATCTAATTCTCTTATATACAAATAGAAGGTACATTTGTTTTTAATGCTTTACCAACGTTGTGTTAGTTCTAGCTGAGCTTGCAGGAGGCCTGATTAGCAATTGGGAACATGACGCATCATATTTTTTAACTGGAAAGCCAAAATTGGAAGTCCTTGTTTATGCAATGTGATTGCCAAAACAATTATAAGAAAAAGAAGCGTTATTCAGCCTTTTTTTTCATAATTTTTTTTTCTTGAAAAAATTATTTTGATGTATTACCAAAATTCATCATTTTGCATGAAGTACCTGACAGGAGATTCGGTTAACAGGTACCCCAGCCATGACTTCTAGAGGGTTGGTTGAAAAGGACTTGAGCAGATTGGAGAGTTCCTTCACCGTGCGGTGACTCTCACACTGGAGATCCAGAAGGAGCATGGCAAACTTTTGAAGGATTTCAACAAGGGTTTGGTGAACAACAAGGACATTGAAGAGCTCAAGGCTGCGGTGGAGAAGTTCTCTGCATCCTTTGACATGCCCGGGTTCCAAATGTCTGAGATGAAATACAAGAACTAAGATCACTTGATGGACAGCTAGGCTGTCACGTTTTACATGTTTCGTTGTTTTGGATCATGTTACCATCAAAGTAGTTATTGTTATTGGCAAAGGTTTGCTTTTTCTTTTGCTTATGTTTCAGGTCCCATATTAGTGTTAGGGAGATCCCAAAGGTCAGCTGATGCTACTTTGACTGTATCTCAGGGTTACATACTCCCTTTTCAGTTATCTGAATGCGATTAAAATTATTTGCTTTCTTCTAATAATGCCATAATTGGTTTTTAGTGGAACAGTTTGGCCAATTGTTCATAGAATCATGATGAGGTTATTATGAAAAAGTTGGTGTAGATCGTTGGAGAGATATAAGGTAAAGAGACGGGTATATAAGAGATGCATATTAGGAAGAGAATGGGTATATAAGGTGGTTCGGACATTTAGAGAGGTTAAATTGTATTAAAAATTAGACCGAACATAGAAATTATGCAGAACTGGTCCCTTTGGTCACAGGCACTGTACAATGACGCGTAACATGCCTCCATGTCAATTTACATCCGATGATGCATCAAGTGCTACTTTGAAGCTCGCATTCGTTCTCTTTCTGAAGTTTGCCTTTTCCTTCTCCCTTCTGTCAGTTATTCATATATGAGAATGTGTAAGCATTACTCCATGGTGGTGGTCAAACGGTACATGATGAGCCTGAAGCGATCTCACGGCCAAGATTGATTGGGTGATACTGGGCGTCTGTCACCTGCTTCAGTACAAGAATCCCACCTCGAGGGCATTGTACCGACTTCGAAGATTCCCATAACGATTTTCTTGGGGATCATCGGAGAGTTCCAGTGGTTTAAAAGATGATTGGTCTGGGGATCCCAGCCGTCTATCCTGTGTGGCTTGCTATAGGTGATGTAGGTCTAGTAGCGGATCCCCTTGGAACCTTTATAGAGTCGAATAAGTGGCTTGGGATGTCCCACTTAAGAGTCCTTGTGTCGTGCCCCTCAGTCACGCAGAAGGGGGCGGACTTTGTGTGGATCTCATTCCTGTCACCCTTAGAAAAAGAACACCCGAGAGAGTGGAGGACGAGAGCTTGGAAGGGAGAGCAAGGCGAAAGCATTCGAGACTCCACCTTGGATCGACCACCATCATCCTCATTCCTCCATTGTTAGAGGCGGGTTGTTAATGGACAAGGCCATCAGGCGACTCCATTGACAATCGTGTGGACTCCCTTCGAACACATTGTAGTTGACCGGATCAATAAGATAAACACATGTTGGAGATTTACTACTGCAATAAAGTTTTAGCTTTTGCAGTGCGTGTTTCATCGGACGAGATCGACTAAGGGCTGGTCGGCTTCGGGAAGCCAATGCCAGTTACCGCCATCCGTGCTGATTTTGGCGGTGGATCTGGTGGAGAAGACGTTGCGGAAGACTCACGAGACTTGTTAGAATCCAACCGGGTAAGTATTGCACTTTAGACGGCTCCCATAGTGGATTGTGGGCTCTATAGGGCCAGATCTGAACACGGGGCAGCATAATGTAGTTGTTCGTGGCCCATTGGTACCGATCATTGGCTGGAAGAATGACTAATCAACGGAGGATCTGTGTTTGATCACAGCCACATCGACCCAGATCGTGGGTTGAAGGGATTGGGGACAGATCCATCCTTGGGAACTGATCGCAACCTCTTTTCCACCATCAGATAGCTAATCGACTGCCGATTGAATTTCATTGCATTCGTGACTTCTTGTTGAAGAGACCACGATTGAAGTTCTCGTTCAAACGAGACCTAATTCGTCTCAAAAGATCGGTTTCTCTATCACCTGAAATTGGAATTCATTGGCCGAAATTCCAGCCATTTTCATTGCCGGCCTACGCCACCTCCATTGGGCGGAGTTCCACCACCGATCGGTGGCCACTGATAACAGGGCAGAAGTTGATGTGAGAGACCATGACCTACAGTGACTGTGATGCTTCGTGGTAAAGGAGGAAAGGCCTCACATTTCCAAGCGTGTGTTCAAGTAGCTTGAAAAACCGGGCGTTGTGTGAGGCATCCGATCTGCTTGCCTTCTCTGATCGCACTACACTTGGCAAGGGTGAGGCGTGCTAAGTGGACTGGCTCAATTTGGAAGGGCCGACTGGTCCTGAAGAGGATCGATCACCTTCCATCCTTTACGCGAGATCGGCGACTTACAATTCCTGCCTCTCATTTGGAGTTTGAATTTCGAACAAAGCTGGTGGATCACCCTAGGATCGCCCAAAAAGGCAAATGATCGGATAATTCAACTTGGCGAGAAAAGGGGTCTTACCCTCCTTGACTCTAGGAGTCTTTCCAAAAAGCAAAAACCGATTTTTGCAAAGAGATCCCCTTTCCAAAATTGTTGGGATATTGTCCGTGATTCAAACCTCTATGCATGCGAAAGTGAATGGAATATAGAACGCCACCGTATTCACAAGCAAAGGCATTCATCCCATTTCATTCCGTTCGATCCCGGCGGGAGAAGGACTCTCCTTGTTCATGAGAGAACAAATCCATTCTTAAACAGAAGAAGGATCAAAGCCTACTACTGGTGTTCATTCCCATCCATGAGCCATGGTTCAAACTCGCTTGCATAACACCCCAACGTCCGAAGACGACAGCCCACCCATTGTTCAAACCTTGGCTGCTCCATCGAGTGATCAGGTTGCTATACTCGAGGAGCAGTTACGATGACTCCAAAGGGAGTTGGACAACTCTCGAGCTAGCACCTCTTCTGCTGGCACTAGCCAACCTGCGCCGAAGGTACTCCTTACGGTCGACAATTTGTAGGTGCTTCTACAACTAGCCACCAGTGCCCCTGGTTGGTCCCCTACAGCGGTGTGGCTCCGCAACATCCAAAGGCACCTGAAGCTCACAAAAATTTGGGTTTCCGGGGTAGCAAAATTATGGAGAACTGGTTGTATGATTTTGATACCTACTAAGAAGTTATGAGGATGCCGAAAGAAGACCAATTCATACAAGTTGTTCTATACCTTGATGGAGATGCCAAACTTTGCTAGAGAGTCAAGCAAAGAGTGACAAATGATGAAGGCCACCCTCTTAACCTTAGTTGGCCTGAATTGAAGAATGAGTTGTGCCATCGATTCTTGCCTTCATCCGTGGAAGGGCCAACATGGAAAGCACTCTACAAGATAAACATACCGGTAGCTTGCATATGAAAGTTCAACACCTCCCTCTTAGATGTGCAAGATTTGCACCGCAAAGACCAATTATTCTTATTCATGCTTGGACTTCAAACATGGGCTCAAATAGAACTCAAGCGCCACAATCCAGTGGATGTTTATCTTGTCATGTCCCTTGAGGATAGTCTTGTGGACCTTGGTGGTGAGCGAAGTTCAAAAAAAGATGATGGAGGTAATCGACGTGAAGGTAGTAGAGGTCGTGGCACACAATAGGGAGCTAGGGCTAAGGGAAAGCAGGATGGGGTCGACCTACGGGTGCCTGGGTACAGACCCAGTCGGCCAAGGGTGCGATTGCACGAGGGCACGAATGACGATGATGAATAGCCGACCATAGACACACCATGTGCTGTTTTGAGTGTGGTGTCGGTCATTATAAGCATGATTGTCCCAATCGTGCGCAATCAAATGCCACGGTGGAAAAACAAGGCATTGGTGAATCGAAGGGGAGGCTCAAGCCACTCCTTTCCAACTCGTGGATGCAATGTCGATGGAAGAACCCTCAAAACAAGGTTGATGTATGTTGAGGCTCAAATTGGAGGACACCTCATTTAGACGATGATTGATAGTGGTGTGATGCATTGCTTTGCAATGTGCTTGATGGTAACGACATCCAATAAGTGGCTGAAAACCGTGAATGTGACTACTAGATGAATCCAAGGCATGTCTACGGCTGTGCCAATGAGAATAGGTTGTTGTTTCGGACCATCGATTTGTTGATGACGGCCCTCGACAATTTTTCATTGATCCTCAACAAGGATTTCTTGCGTTAGGGGCGGCTCCTCTTCTTGAAGGATTGATGGTAGTGGATGAATCCTTGTGGGGTTTCATACTATAGTGTAATCCCGATAAAGCCATCGTCGAGCCCTTAGCCCGAATTGCACCAGCCAATCAAGCTGCTTGGAAGATTGTTGCGGAATACCCTGGTGACAGTCAGATTACACCAAGGTCAGGGTGCTTGTAGGTTGGTCCACCTACAGTTGCCGGCTGCACCACCTCGTGAATGTCTAGTGCTAAGCACCACACGGCAAGGGCCCCCTAGACGACCGTTGGATCCTCTACACCCGGTAGCTCTTGGCACATAGTGTGCGACTCTTGAATGCCCTACAACAATGACATGCGTGATGCAAGCCAAAATGGTTGTTAGCCGTTTTCAATTATGAGGTTCTAGCTGTACATGACTAATAAGAATGAAAAATCTGCCCACTGCCATAAAACCAAACTAGAAGGATTTAAATGAGATATGAGAGGAGAAGGAGAGACTTCCAAAAATTTGATTGCTTCTAAAAACTGCCTAGTTCGTACAACTCCAAGTGCTTAAATAGATATTACCAGGCATTAATGCCATACATTAACAAAACATTGAAAATAACACCTAAAAACTAATATCACATAACTATCCTAGAAAATGGTCCTTATGAACTTGAACTTCATGAGTATCCTGGAAATTGCAGGTTTTTTCGTCACATTAAATGCTACCATACTCATTAATGAGTATGGTAAATAGCTGGGACTAAGTGGAACGTCCCACTCTTGGATCTTCCTTGGTTGTGTCTGTCACTTCCTTGGATTTGGATTGTGTTACAAGCTCCATGGATCTGATCGGCTAGTTGGTGTTGTTGTGTTTACTCATGTCCTCATCATTCCTTTTGTGTTGAGAAGACCTGAATTCAAGAGTGGTGCTTCTTCATCTTTGAAATAGGGGCTCAAATCTCTAACATTAAAAGTTGGAGACACAAGGTAGTGATTTGGGAACTTTAGTATACAAGCATTATTGTTGGCTTTCTTTACTACAAATGGTCCCTCAGCCCTAACTTGAAGTTTTGTCCTTATCTTTGGAGAATCTCTCCTTTCGGAGATGGATCCAAACCAAGTCACCAGGTTTGAATTGGGTTGATTTCCTTTCTTAGTTGACTTTCCTTTCAAAATACTCATTGCATGACTTGATATGTTGGCTAATCTTTTCATGGAACTCCATGAAAAATTTGGCTCCCAAGTCTCCATGCATATTTGTAGGTTCACTATCTTGGGGTACAACGAGTTCTAAAAGAATATGTGGGTTGCTGTCATAAACGATTTGAAACGGTGAATGCTCTGTGATATTGTATGTAGCTCAATTGTAATAAAATTTTACTAAAGCAAGATGATCATCCTAACTTTTTGAGTTTCTTGGCAAGACGATGCAAAGAAGCACAACAAAAGTGCGATTGACAACTTCGGTTTGAACATTTGTTTGTGGACGGCAGGCCGTGATGAAGAGTAATTTGGTTCCAAGCTTTCCCCACATAGTTTTCTAGAAGACGTTGAGGAATTTAGGAGCATGATTAGAAATAATACTCTTAGGAATGTCATGTAACCATACGACTTCCCTGAAAAACAGATCGGCGACGTGAATGACATCATCAGTTTTATGACAAGCAATGAAATGTGCCATTTCAGAGAATCTGTCCACAACCACCCTAATTGAATCTTTTCTCCACCATTAACGTAGCAACCCGAGGATAAAATCCATGCTAACATCACTGAACGGCCGCTTAGGCAGTGGTAGGGTCATGTATAGTCCTTCTGATGCAACCTTATTGCTCTTTGTCTTTTTGCAGGCAACACAACAACTAATCACCTGATGCACATCCCGCTTTTGACCCAGTCAATAGAAATATTGTTTAAGAAGTTTCAACGTCTTTCCTTCTCCAAGATGGGCAATGAGTCCACCAATGTGGGCTTCCCGTATGAGGAGTTCCCTTAGTAAGCTCTTGGGAATACAAAGGCGCTCGATTCTAAACAAGTACCCATCATGAATACGGTAGTCCAACTGAGCATAGTTTGGTGGGCAAAGTGTGGTCCGAGCTTCTAGTCTTTGGCATATTGTTGATCATTTCAAAACACAAAAGTCTCATATTGAGGATCAAGATAAGGGCATCCTCTAGAGCGCATCTGCCACGAAATTAACCTTTTCTTGCTTGTGTGTAATGACATATAGAAAGATTTCCCGGTACTCATACCATTGGGTGTCCGTTCGGTTCAGCTTGCTTTGTGCCTCAATATGCTTTGACATGAACAAGGATTCTTTGGGAACCACTGGTTTGGGAGTCGAACATTGTAACAATTGGTGTGGGCTGAGAGCTATTGGTGAAGATGACAAGCTTCCATGTGAAGGACGTCACATAGAATTTCATCCCAGTAAGTTTTGCCAATTAAGAGGGGAATGGTTGCCTGGCGCGTAACCTTGATCTCACCCTGATTGCTCAACCATTGAAGACTATAGGGGTAAGGATGCGACAATGTTGGCACTTGTAGCTTAGATATCAACTCAGTTGATATTGCGTTCGTGCAACTACCACTGTGAATGATCAAAGTGCAAACTTTGCCTTTCACCATGAACCGTGAGTGGAAGATTGTTTCCCATTGCTCTTGCCCAGGAGAAATTTGTGTGTTTAGAAGTCGGCAAACAACCAACTACTCACCTTCATCAGCTATTTCTATGATTCCAGATTCGTCATCATCGTCTTTCTCATCTTCACTTTCGAGTTCATCAGGCCCACGAATGATCATTAGCCTTTTGTTTGGGCATGACCGGTGATATGACCTATATCCAGACATTTGAAACACTTGATGTCACAACTCTTCACATTGTTGTTTGTCTTGTTGACCTTTTCCTTCGCCTTGCTTGATTTATCCACCTTTTTTGAATTAGACTTGTCCCAATTTCTGCATGTAGTCTCCCTTGTTGTCTTGGCACTAGTAGCACTACTTTTACTAGGAAAGACAGCCTCGGTTGGATCCTTTGTGTAGCTGTCTCTCAATCTTGATGTTTAGCTCACAACGTTAGAAGGTTGCTGGGGAAGAGAGGAAGAGTTCGCCACAATCAGGAGTTTTGATTGATAGGTGGGGTGAGTATGAATAAAAATGCTACCAACTCAGTCATACAATCAGAGAATTGCCGAGAAGAGAGCAAAAAACTATTATCTTTTGTTCATTTTTCTTCAATATAAATAGGCATTGAACCTATAAGTTGTCACAAGTTACAATACAAAAATTATTTCGTGCAGTTTTTTAAGGCACATGATTATAGAGAAGGATCTAGGGAATGAAAACTACAACTCTAGAGCATCTACTGGTGATAAGCTCCAGCTAACTAGCATTTAATTCTACGAAAATTTCCTAAGCCTAGTTAAGACCAAAACAATTCAACCCACAAATAGGTGGGGAGTTAATTCTATCCAACTCTTTAATGCAAAATTGAGCTAGTTGGCTTAGTTATTGCTAATTCCCTTTAGTTTGCAACTGACATGAGATTAACTTTCTTGGGGCCCCATGATCCATAATGAAGGCTTCTTTTGCTTCCAGATCCTAGGTTGGGTCCATCAATCTTTGTGACCTTGATCGAGTCATTGGACCTATCAAGCTTTGGTTTGACAATGCTTCCTTGAGTGGTTTACCATCATGTGGCTCAACATCCCTACTAGATGAGTCCTCCTTGGCTCATGCCATGGCTTTCATTGTTGATTCTTTGCAACCAGTTCTAGTTGGACTCAATCAATCTTGACCGATTCACATCACTAATTTGATGACATCATTTAGGAATACATAGGGTTGCAATTCTATAGCGTTTGAGATTTCTTTGTTTAGTCCTTGCATGAAATGAGCAATGGTATGCTCCCTAGGCTCTTGTACTGCCCAACACAACATGATTATCTCAGACTCCTTAACATAGTTTTGAACACAAAGGCCACTCTGTCGTAGGCTTTGAAGATGAAGGTAAAGATCTTGTTTATAGTAGTTTGGAATAAATCGTCGTGCCATGTGATGCTTCATGATTTGCAAACAACAAATTTCTTGCTCTCTCTAGTGTTACTCCCTTAAATTTTCCCACCAACGATTGGTATAGCTTATAAGCTCTAGAACCGCTATTTGCACCTTCTTTTCTTCTGAATAATAGTCAAATTCGAACATCTTCTCTGCCTTTTGAACCCTATTCAAGAATTCTTCAAGTGAGCTAGTCCCTTTGAATTAAGGTATTTTGATCTTCATATGATGGTCAGGTTCAGGCTAACGACCATTAACAATTGACTGACACTAGTAGCGAGGAGAGGGTACCTTATAAATACCCAAAAAATTGTCAAAAGGACTTTCAAAGTTCCCCTTTTACAAGAAAAATTGTAGTCATGAGTCTTCTAAGGTTTCTTTCAACAAAGACACCTTAAGCGAGCTCATTTCCAAACCATATTTTGTGGGAATCTCAAAATGAGGATACTTGAACCCCATAAAAAATCGAATTCTGACAAAATCCAAAAAAATGACCAACCCTCAATGTTGTATTAGCGAAATTTTGTTGTTTTGAGTATATTTCCTTCAAAGAAAGGGTTGCAAAAGCTAAAATAGGGAATTTAAAACCAAAATAAGTTCTACTTATAAAATATTTACAAAATGAGTATTTTACCCTATAGAAGATTTGAATTAAAAGAACAAAAAAATAGAGCAAACAAACCTAAAACATGATAGAGAAGGATCGTAACCTCATAAGACTCAACTTTCATGATGGTTCAAGCCCACGCAAAAGTATCAAGTGAAAAGTCCCAAGTACTCTTGACCGAGGAAGATCCTATACCACCAGAAGGTTAAAGTGGTCCAAAAAGATTGAACAGGCCAACCTATGGAGCAGACAAGGGTAAAAGCACCACTATCGACTACCACGGGCCTCCCGCACCACCATCAGTCGCTACGGGCCACCACCAACCACCATGAACCTCCTGCGAACCACCACCATGTCATCAAGCACCAACACGTGGCCACCACATGTTGGCACGTGGTTGGCGGGACTTGTCACACCATTTGTAGACCCCATCCCGCAACCCGCATGCCACTTGCCTTGATGCCACTGTCACGTGCCCCCATGCACCCTACTACCGCATGCACCAACCTATAACATTGGGACACCTGCCTGCACATCTAGCGCACCCTACCATGTCATCAAGCACCATTTGTGACACAGACCAGATTCATATTGCGCACATGCTTCAGAACGATCATCTTGTGTCCAACAAACCTCACATGTGAAGCTTACTTGTAAACCCCTTTTGTACATCCCATTAGTTACACTAGTGTGTTATTAGTTGTGTTTTGGGTTGTGATTGTAATCGGGTAACCCACATGGGATGAAATAACCATAGCTCTCTTTAGAGACTATGGCACATTGACTATTGTGTCTAGAGTCTTCAAAGAAACACTAGCTTAGAGTGGAGTGTTGCTCTCCCTTGTCTATAAATAGACGAGAGCACCATAGGCTAAGTACTCAACTTAGAATACATTAGTCACACAACTAGTGAGACACATTAGAGAGTCGAGTCTTGGTGTAAACCTCCTTTGAGTATCAATAAAGGCCAGCTTTCCTTCTAGATCATTCTGCATGGTTGCTCGCCACTGTGTGTGTATTAGCCTAGATCTAGAGAAGTGAGAAGAGAGTGTGTGTGAGAGAGATCCAAAGCGCATCACAAAGTGTTGGCTGAATGATGCTAGGAAGTGTCCCAGCATCATCATTTTTGAGCACAAGTGCGGGTTGTGGTAGGAGTTTCTACTGGCCATCACCCACCCAAAAACCTCCCTTTCGTTAGAGCATAATTCAAGTTGGTGACAAAGTGGTTTCAGAGCATCTTTGACTTGATATCAAAGGAGGATTGCAGCAGAAGATCATCCATCCGATGGATCGAAGTCTCCTAAGTGTCATTGCAGAATTTTAGCTAGATCGACTTTGTTTCCGACGGATCTGTCAAGGTGAGTTCTGATCTCATTTTATTGAAATAAGGACACCTAGATCTGATCAAGACAGAGTGTTTCTTGTAGATCTAGACATGATCTATTGGTTTAAAAGAGATCTATACAAATTTGCACCAAAAGAACTATTGATCGGGTTCTTGAAGTGTGATTAACGGTGAAATTTGGTAAGAACTAGAAAATGATATGAGTTTTCTTAGATCTGTAGAAAATTCAACCTTAGTGAAGGTGATCTAAATCTATTGAGATAAGTCGAGAACAAGAGCAGATCAGGTAAGATTTGTTGTGGTTTGAGCAAGATCGTCCAATGATCAAACATAAATCATCAATTTTATGTAATTCTGGTCTTATTGCAATGATTTGAGTGAAAAAGTTGTTTAGCCATGATTCCTTTGGTAAATCTACTGAGGATTAGTAAGGTCTAGTTGGATGGGATCATATCGAACAAAATTTAAAGGAAATTGCAGATGGTGTACGATCGAGATTCTTCTAAAAAAATTTCTACGTGGGTGTAGAAATCGTTTGAGTGTTTTGATCAATTAAGATTGTGTTTTCCCAAGTTTTGTTGTTTCCCTTGTGAATTAAGCTTGTAAGGGTGTTGTAATTCATGGAGTTGTTTCAATTTGAATTCATTTGAAGTGCTTGTAGATGCGAATTTCATTTCAAAGACTATGTAGAGACTTAAAACTTAATTCAAAACTATAATTACGTGAGTGTGCCAGCTAGTTTGCTAAAACTAGCAAAGTTTTATAAAATTTTCTATCTCCATTGCGATTGCGAGTAAGTGAACTCTTTTCACCAGAGATCTTCTTGAACCAATGCTTAATAGTCGATTTAGGTGCTTCAAAATTGTTCGAGATACAGTATATTTTAAAAATAAGATTTCAATTCAAATAAATTTTCAAAAATCATGAATGTACATCTTGACTCAAAACAACTCAAGTTCTAAAAAATAGAAACTGGTTCTATTTTTAAAGACTTATTTCCTAATTTTTTTGGACAATTTATAAATCTTCAAAAATCCTCAAAAAATCATAAAAAATAGAGTGGGATGTGAAGACTTTCAAACTATTTTTATTTTGCTTTGATGTTTTGTGGATATGTGTAATTAAATATAGAAATGTCTCTTACTCTAGTATTTGGGATATATCTGTGAGAGAGACATAGGGGCTTTGAAAAGTGAGTATATCTCAGCACTCATATCTCTAATTTTTATGAAATTAGTCTCACTGGAAAGATATGGATATTATCTTTCCAATGGAACCATTTTCAATCAAATTGGTTCAGTACGAACAAAGTTATGGGATTTTGACGCAACCTCTATTGCAGGATGTGCAATGTTTAGTGACTCTTTTCAGATTTTGTTCAGTTTTTCTCAATTTTATTCATGGCCTTAGAGTGGGTTTGTGTGTTTAAATTAGGTGTGTCAAATTGCATTACATTTGGAACATAGAGTAGGGAAACAAAAATCTGACATCGGTCGCGTGTAGGATGTAGAAAATCGAGTTTCAATTTCTAGAAAAAACATGAATGCATTTGACCGAATTGAAATGTAATCTATAGCAATCAAAGCATAAAGAACTAAAATAATTCAAGAAAATTATCATTATAGCTTAATCATAGGGGGGATTAGGAGATCAGGGGATATAAGATCTTACAATGTATATTAGGATAGAAGGAACTAAGAATCAAATACATAGAATGCATCCACAAGCATAAAAGAAATTGAGCAACATAACCTCTCAAATATTATATCAAAGATGGAGACATAAGCTCCTTAAGTACAACCGCATTAAATTGAATGAAAGAGAATAAGAGAGTATTGAAAAGGAAGGGGAAGAAGGGACCTAAAAACCAGAAGGAGACTGTGGATGATGGTCGGCGACTAGGGGGAGATGGGTGGTGACTCCTTATTCTTCTTCTCTCTCTCTTTCTCTCTTTCCTTCCCTCTGTAGCTACAAGAATTCCTCACTTTCTCTCTCTTTGATGCCTCTAATCAACCCTCCAAGGCCCCCTTTTATAGATTTTGAAGGAGGGGGCTCTAAGGCCTTCCTTGGATAAATCTTTAGGCTCATCATGGGAGACCCGATTTGAATCATGATCTCCCCAAAACTTTCATATTTTAGGGCTACACATAGGCCATGTGAGACATGGGAATGGTCCCTCATGAGCCCATGTGGGTTGGTCTTGGTCAAGGGTGCAGCCCTAGGTGCAACCGGTCAAGACAAATTGCATGCACTTGGTGGGGTTTGGAGTGGCTCGACCCTTGAGGTGGTCTTGGTCTTAAGGCAACCCACCTTTTTGCTTGGTTGTGTTGTAGCCTTGATCATTGGTGTCTAGTGCAGCTCATGTCTAGGTGTAAGAGTGTGTCCTTCATCTTGTCATTGATTTTGATTCACTTTGATGGAGTATCCCCCTTGACATTTTATCGTGGCTCGCTCCACCTGCGACTTGGTTATGGCTTGATTCCTTGTCTTAGTCGAGCCTATGACTTGATATGGTCATTGGTCTCGACTTCCAACTTGACCTTAAACTTTGAATTATGGTTAACCACTGGAATTGGATC
The DNA here is from genome assembly GCA_036023115.1 of Brasenia schreberi. Lineage (NCBI taxonomy): Eukaryota > Viridiplantae > Streptophyta > Magnoliopsida > Nymphaeales > Cabombaceae > Brasenia > Brasenia schreberi. The sequence goes on from JAYKKT010000082.1 coordinate 17,067,881, forward strand.
GAGCTTCAACTTGCAACTTGTCTCTGAATCGACTTGGGCTTGATCTAGGCTAGACTTGCCTTTTGGGTCCTTGCAACTTGAGGCTTGAATGGATTCTGCTTTGCTTGATTTAGGTAGGATTTCATTTTATGATTTCAAACATTTTCTTTTTTATTATTTAAAACCATTTCATTTAAGATATATTTGAAAACATCGAGTTTTATCAAAATCTTCAAATACTTTTTGGAGCACAACTGAGTCTCATCCCCCGTGTTTGTTTGCATAGGTGACCTGCTTTCGCTCCATGAGTTTAGTCTTTATCATTTCAACCACTTTAACCTTTTATTGGGTGTAGGGTGTTGGAGTAAGATTATTCTCGATCGGACGAGTTTTTGAGGTCGGGTTTGAAATTGATTTATTTTGGAATTTCAGAGGTTTTGGAATTTTGTAAATTTGTCATTTTGCAAACATTTTGTGGGTTTGGTTCCCAATGTCTCATTTCCATTTGTTTCTTTGAAAATATTATTTGAAATCATTCTTTCTTTCAAGGAAATCTTTTAAATTGGCATAATTTTGTCAATTTGGCCTTGCGGGCACAACATCCATTTTTTGGGCTTTTGTCTTTTTTTTTGAGAGGGGTAAAATGTACCCCTATTTTGAGGCTCCTACAAAATTTTGTCACAAAAATGAGTTCGTTTAAGATATCTTTATTTGAAAACCCTTAAAAGACCCATAACTATAATTTTTTCTTAAAAAGCAAAATTTCTAAAAGATAAATCTTTTAAGAAAAATTTTGGGTGTTTATAGTGTTGTATTGACTATACTACATACAACTGTAGGTAGACAAGACCAGTTTTGTTGTTTTGCATTGATGCCTTGTAAGTGTTTGCATAAAGTCTCCAAATAGCAAAAATGGGCAAGAGTAGGCATGATACAGTAGAAGATGAAGGAGTGTCTGATCGGAGCACCATAGAGGTTGTGCTGCAGCGAATTTCCCAGTAACTTGCAAATATGAAAACTCATCATGATTAGTTATTCAACAACCGCATAGTGTGCAGTCGGCCAACAACTTCTTGATCATTTGGAGTTGGGGTTCCGGAACTTCCATGAGGGACAATAACCTACTATACCAGCACAACATGAATCTTTTTGTGTCATCACAACTATAAAATTAAAATTCTGGAGCCCAAACAATTTGAAGGCATGCGGGACTGAAAGCTAGTTGATAATTTCATTTGGGACCTTGATCAATACTTGAGAGTGTCTCAAGTACCCAATGAAGACAAGGTCACAATTGTTGCACTTCACCTTGGTAGAGACACCAAGTTGTGGTGAACACGTGAGATGGTTGCCTCTAAAGGCGGAAGAGGACTCCCTTTGAATTGGGAAGAGTTCAAGCAAGAACTCCGAACACAATTCATGCCAACAAACAACATTAGGCATTCTAGAGACATGCTTAAACAACTAAAACATTCTGGCTCTCTTTAGGACTATGTGAAGAAATTCAGCATGGTGCTTCTTGAGGTGCAGCACATGAGTGAAGAAGATAAACTTATCCACTTTAAGGATGGCCTACAACCATGGGCCCAAGTAGAATTAAGATGGCGAAATCCTATGAATGTGGTGGATGCTATCACCATGGTGATCTTTGTTGACCTTTGTGCTTCGAAGGAAGGTAAAGATGATTCAAATCATAAAAACGGTCATTGTGGTGACCAAAGTGGTGAGAAAAAGAACAAAGCAAAAGGGAAGAAACATTGCCATGGCAAGGGTGCTAAAAATGCCAAGGGTGAGAATTAGTTTGCCAAAGGACGTGCAACTACAAGCGGAAAGAATATCCTCTAGATGTGAATTTTTATTTCGAGATATATGTGGAGATTCAAAATTAAATTCTCAAACTAACAAAGTTGATTTTCAGACTTCGTATAGCAATCGTGGATAAGTGAATTTTTTTCATTATAGACTTTCTTGAACTAATGCTCAAGGGTCAGCCTAGACGCATTGAAAATCGTTCAAGATCCGGTAAGTTTTCAAAAACAAAATTTCAATTTCAAAAGTTTGACAAAATCATGATTTTAACTTCTAAACTCAAAAACATATGAAGTTCTTGAAAAACAAAAATTGGTTCTGTTTTTAGCGGCTCGTCTCTGATTTTTTTAGAATAGTTCTAAATCTGCAAAGATTCTTACAATTTTACAAGAAATAGATTTATATGTACAGATTCAAAAATATTTTTATTTTTATTTTATGTGATGTATATTTATATAATTAAATCCTAAAACATATCACACTTGTCAAGGATAGACCTAAACCAAAAAATCAGAAGTTTAGAAAAACTATTGTATTTTTATGCTCAGACCTCTGATTTCTATGAAATTGGTCTCGTTGGAAATCTATGGGTTTCATCTTTCCAATGAAACTATTTTTAATCAAATTGGTTCACTGTGTACAAAGATATTGGGTAATAATCTAACCTCTATTGGAGGAACTTCTGTATCTGTTCTGATTTTAATAAAACTTCTTCGATTTTATTGGTGATGTTTCACAAGACTAAAATTCTTAAAAAATTTATTAAGAGTTATTATGTGTACATTAGACTTGAAGAGTTTCAGAACATTCATAGTATGGGATCTTGAAATAAAATTCGTTCATCGGACATATATAGAGTGCAGAAAAATAGGTTTTTAGATTTTCAAATTTGTGCATGTGCTTTCGTCCGAATTAAAATTTAATCTACAGTTGTTCAAAATAAATAAAATCCTAATTACCATATGTTATGGAGTAGAAAGAATCGAAATTAAAATATATAATGGATAACATATGAATGAAAGAGAGACGGGACAACGCATGAACCTTGATTAATACATCATCATTGAGACATGAGCTCCTTAATTACAACCTCATAAAGCTTAATAAAAGAGGAGATATAATTATAAAAAAAATGAAGGAAGAATGGACCTGTTACGAAAAGATTAGAGGACAGCCAACGGTTAGTGGCAGCACACCTTCTTCTTCCTCTCTCTCTCTCTCTCTCTCCCTCTCTTTCTCTCCCTCTTGTTGGGTCATGGGATGCTGGACGGTTGGATGACTTGTGGATGGGATGATTGAACTCGGATTCATGGTTTGCAGCCCCCTTAAGGCTCCTTTTATAGGCCAAGGGTTGCCTCTTTGTTGCAAATTTTCATAAGGCAAGTTGTCTTATTGAAGATGGCTGCATTTGGGAAGTGAATGCTAGCCATTGTTGCCAAAAGTTGCTTCCTTTGATAAGGTAAGTGAAGTGTTGGCCCCTGCCAAAAGTTGCTCCCTTGGATAAGGTAAGTGAAGTGCTGGCCCTTTTTGCCAAAAGATGCTCATTTGATGAAGTTTGATAAGGTAAGTTGCTTAATCCTTTGATGTTGAACTCCGAAACTGGTAAGTTTCCTCTTAGTGGCTTACCAAATTAAACATCACTACTTGTCAAATCGAGCATTACAGCTTGTCAAATTAGACATCACAGCTTTCCAAATCGGGCATCACTTTCCTTTTTCATGGATGATGCCGAATTTTCATCTTGAAAGCCAACTTTCCTTTTCGGTTGCTGACTTTCCTTCTTGAACGTCGACTTTCCTTTTTTGATGTCGACCTTCCTTTTTAATACTTGAAACTAAAAATGAAAGGTAACCTTACCCAACAGTGCTGAAATTGGCATGTGCTCGGTTATTGTCTTTTTTGTTCATACCTCCTCCTCTTTCTAGGGAATTTGCCTCTTACCGATCCGAGTTTTATATATATGGTAGGTATCGTTTCAAACACTTTATATAAAAAGAACATTTTTATATTTGAAAACATCAAATTTAATGAAATCTTCAAATATTATTTTGGAAAAGCATTAGGTTTCATTCTTAGTTTCTGTTTGCAAGGGTGACCTACTTTTGCTCCGTGAGTCAATATATAACCACCTTGACCATTTAACCCTTTTCATGTGTGCAAGGTATCGAACCACTTTAACCACTTCAACGGGTGTAGGGTATCAAACCACTTTAATGGGTGTAGGGTATCGAACCACTTTAATCCTAGATATCAGGTCTCAGAATGAAACTATTCTCCACCGAGCAAATTTTTGAGGTCTTTGTTTTTGAATATGAGGGGTTTTAGAATTTCATAAATTTATCAATTTGCAAACATTTTTGGGTTTGATTCTCAATCCCAATGTTTTTTTTTCGTTGTTTTTTTAAAGAAAAATTGTTTGACGTCATTTTTTCTTAGAAGGCAATCATTTAAAAAGGCAAAATCTTACCAATTTGGTCTTGAGGGTAAATTAGTTATTTTTCTAAAATTTTGTCCAAATTTGATTTTTTTTCAAAAGAGATGCAATATATCATCATTTTGAGGTTGCTAGAAAATTTTGATGCCAAAATGAGTTCATTTGATGTAGTTTTATCTGAAAACCAAAAGTTGCCAAAAAAACAAAATTTCTAAAAGATGAAAATTCTTTATTTTGAACAAAAATTTGGTTGTTTACACATTGTAAACACCCCAAAATCCCACGACTTTCATAAAACATACCTGGTTTACAAAATCAACTCCAAAAAGACACTTTAAGTTCTGAAAACCCAGGAGCCTTCCCAAAACCATGTAAATATTGTTTTAAACCTTGTCAATAGTGTTTTGAAACCTGTAAATAGTGTTTTGAAACCCCATGTCCAAATAGGAGCTTTTTAAACCCGGGCTAAGCCCCATTTTCCAAGAAGCCAAAGACGAACAGGTGAAGCATGCAAAGACAACACCTGATCGAGAAGCAACCCAACAAGTGGCTCACGAAGGCAAATTCCAGAAGCATTCTCAGAAGCAGTTTCCAGAGCCCTAGCCTGATAAAAGCTGGGTTCAAAAGCTGAAAGGAAGGCCCAGGCACGAGGCAAACTACAAGCCAGGAAGCTAGATCGAACATCCTCACCCAAGCATCAAGAATCTTAACCGGAAAAGTCAGAAATGAGTAGAAACAGAGTCCGAAAAAGCGAAAAAGAGTCCAAACGATAAAGATTGGGGAAACCCAACACCAAACAAAGCGTTGATGAAGCTAGGGCCCGCACAGATCGTCCGCCTCGAAAAGCCAAGAAGGACCATCTAGAGAAAATTTGGATTGGATCTGGACCATAAATATCTAGATCCATATCCAAATAGTGTTTGGATTTGGGCCGATCCAAATAGTGTTTGGATTTGGATTGGATCCAAATAGTGTTTGGATTGGATCGGATCTGGACCAAAATATCCAGATCCATATCCATAAAAATGTTAGATTTGGATCGGATATGGATCTCAAAATATTCGAGATCCAAGATCCAGATCCAAATAGTGTTTGAATCGGACATGGATTCCACGATCCAAACCCAAGACTCATATCCAACACCCACTTCATTTGCCTATAAATAGGAGTGACGGGGTCTCCAAAAAGTTCACGTGAAATCCAACTTGGAGGAGCTTGGAGGAGAGAGAGGGTATTAAGGTGTGTGCTTAGTGCTTTCTTAATTTTGCTTAGTGGGTTAATTGTAGGCTTAAAGGAGGATTAGTGTGGGCTGCACCACCTTGATTTAGGGCTGGATTTGCTTAAACAAAGGCGTGGAGTGACTGATGTGGAGCTTGAACACACCCCAAGACCGCACCCTAAGGTAAGCCTAGCAAACTCACCTAGCCCACCTCTCTCGAACCCCTCTAAACTACCTAAGCCGACTCCACCTAGACCTAGCCGAGCCCACCTAACTACCCCACAGCACCCCTAACCCTAATTACACCCACCTAAACCCCCAACCGACTCCACCTTAAAACTCCCGACCATCCCTAGCCCTACCCGCTCCCGCTCCGTGCACCTTACATGCACCCTGCAAGCGCCCCGCTCCCGTGCCGTGCATCTCCTTGACGTCGCGCGCCCAATGCCTGGCGCCCTAACTCCTCGCCTGGCGCCTAGCGCCTGGCGCCCACCGACCTTCCATCGACCTACCACCATACCACCTCCTAACCGACCTACCACCACCATAACCTAGCTACACACCCCCAGTATCACCTTACACTCCTTAGCCGACCTTCACCTTACCACACACCCCGACTCCATACCGCACCCCACCTAACACTCCGCCGTGACCTACCACCTAGCACCCCGACTCCATACCACATCCGTGACCTCCTTGCCATAACCCCCACCAACAACCGTGACCTCCTAACAGACCTACCACCGCCATAACCTAGCTACACACCCCGAGTACCGCCTTACACTACTTAGCCGACCTTCACCTTACCAGACACCCCGACTCCATACCGCACCCCACCTAGCACCCCGTTGTGACCTACCACCTAGCACCCTGACTCCATACCACACCCGTGACCTCCTTGTCATAACCCCCACCAACAACCGTGACCTCCTTGCCTTGGCAGTAACCCCACTAAGACCCTCACCCACTCTTGCCGTGAACCTTCACCTCTCGCGCCTAAAGCTCACCAAGCTCAAAGGCTCCGGCTAGCCACTTCACGCCTCAAGCTTCAAAGGAGTGGAGTGGACAAACATCCGAATCACTTGTAAGTGTTTCAAATTCGGTATTTACATGTCTCCTTCTACATTCTATTCAATTTGGATACGGGGTTGTATTAACGGAGCGTTGTCTCCCCCCGAGATGTAATAACAATGCTTGATACACAAAGCACACACGAGCACTTGATCTTTAGCTCTTAATCTCGTACATCAAGCATACACATGCACGATTGAGCCTTCGCTCTTACTCCAAAGACTCTAGTAAGATCTGTGTGAGTTATCTTCAATTTACACACTTCACCCACGTGTGCATTGAGCCTTCGCTCTTATCATATATATGTATTTACATTCAGTTGGGTTGTTACATTAAGTCGTGTGAGTTTGTCATTTCAATTACACACTCGCACCCAAAGACACCCGAGCACTTGCTCAAGCACCTCACGCACCATTTTGGCCTCGGTAGCCACTAAGATATAGCCATATCTCTATATTTTCAGCTGCGTGAGTTTTCCCAGTTCAGTTGTGTATGTCTTTCAATTCCGGGTATTTAAGGTTCAGTTCTGTGTGTTGTCTTTATATTTACACACAATACACACGCACACGTTGACGCCTAATGGCTCATATATATATATATATATATAGTTGTATTTCCCTTTCAGCTGGGTTCTACATTTCAAGTCGTGTGAGTTGTCTTTACATTTATACACAACACACATGCACACGTTGGCGACCTTCGAGCCCATATATATATAAGTATTTTCCTTCCGCAATTTACATTTAAGTCGAGCGGGATTTTACATTCAAGTCGTGTGAGTTGTCTTTCAATTTATACACAACACACACGCCCACAATTGAGCATTTCCGCTCTTAAGATATAGCTATATTTTCCTTCTGCAATTTCCCTTCAGCTATGTCTTTCAATTTCGGGTTTTAAGGTTGAGTTGTGTGAGTTTACATTGCATATCCGCCATACCATGAGATAGGGCGCATACTTTTATCAAAGCAACCTCGAACAACCTGTGCAAAATCGCCAAGACTTAGGCACTTGATGCACACATCTCACGCCTAAGCGGCTAAAACCAAAGACATAGGAACGTGCAAATCCCACGTGAATAAAATCTGCAACTAGACAAACCAAATCGATCAAACACTTTCATACTTTTCAAAAAAAGTCATACTTGTTCAAAATCGAGTTTTCTAAGCGTACAAACTGACCCTTGAGCATCGGTTCAAGAAGGTTTGCGACGAAAAGAGCCCACTTGTCCACAGTCGCCCCATAAGTCGAATATTTTAAAACTTACTTCGCTAGTTTGAGTAAGCTAGCTGGCACGCCCTTTTAAAGCGACTTAGACATATGAAAAGGTTCACTCTAGGCCTAAGAACCCGGAGTGGAAATTTCTGCGTATCTACACACATCCAATCGAATTTGGGAGGGAAGACTCCCATGCCTTGCTTCATTTGCCAAGGTCCTCATCGGATGCAGTTCTACCCAAAAAAGGCAAGGCATGTTGCCTTGCTTGTTGATAATGAAGGTATAATTTCTAAACCCCATGGATGTGATGCCCATGCATCAAGTTTCCAACTCCTTGGTACTGCCTTAGTGGCTGAGGAATCATATAGGTCCCTAGTCTTCGTTGAGGCTAGGATCGCGACCATGAGTGTTTGAGCTCTTACCAACACTGAAGTCTCCCATTCTATCATTTCTACCACCAGAGTGAGCACTATGAGTTTGAGGTTAACGCCTTCCAAAAAAAAGTTGAAAATTATCAACACTCAAGCTAGTAAAATTACCAGAATTGATAGGATTACTGACTCCAAGTGGATTGTTGGAGTGGATCCTTGACCTTCATCATTGTAAACAAAAATTTTCGGAATTTTGGACTTAAAACTTTACTTGCAAAAATATGCGCGAGCGTGCCAAAAAGTTTACTCAAACTTGCAAAGAGATTTATGTGACTATTCAATAATTATGGAAAAGTAGGTTCTTGTCGATGTAGGCCTTCTTGAATCAGGATCAAAGGTTAGCCTAGATACTTAAGAAGAGTGATTTTGGAATATAGGGTTTTCTCAAAACAATTTTGACTCAAAACCACCTTTTTAAAAGGGTATCGATTTCACTTGGTCAAACTAGATTTAATTCTGCGAAAATGGAGTTGGTTCTGTTTTACAGCATGAAAGTTTTTATTTTCTAGAGGTCCTTATTGGGGTCCAAAATTTTTATTTTATTGATAATTTTTATTTATGTTTTTGGGTCCTTGAACAATTGAAAAAAAGCTCCTAACTGAATGCTATTCTGAAATTTTGGATAGTATCTATGAATTTATCAATTTAGAAATCTATGGATGTTAGTTTTCATACAAAATCATTCATGAGGCATTTGGATACCTACCAAGCGAGTTATGATGATTTTACTAAACATCTATTGCGGGATTTTTTATCACACATGTTTGGTGTAAACAACGAAAATTCTCACTCCTGGTTTAAAAGAGCATAAATGGACCTTTTCGTGCCTACGTCGCTTTTAGGGGCGTGCCAACTAGCTTGCTCAAGCTAGCGAAGATTTTTGAAATATCTGACTTTCGAGGTAACTGTGAGCAAGCGGGATCTTTTCGCTTTAAACCTTCTTGAACCGATGCTTAAGGGTCAATTTAAGCGCTTATGGACTTTGATAAAACAATTTGGACTCTAGAAAAGAGACAAGTGTTTTGGAAAACTCGAGTTTTGCCTATGTTTGCAAGTTTTATATACGGGGTTGTACGATTCCAAATCTTTGAGTTTTAGCTATTTTAGGCCTGATATGTATCTGCACAAGTGGCCTAATTTCAGCGTGTTTGAGCGTAGATTCGGGGTTTCTTTGAAAACACATGAATGCAAGGATGCACAAACGTTTTTCGGGTTGAGAAGATGATGTGAGCTAGGCTCGATTTGGAAGCAACTCACACAACGTAATGTAAATACCCAAAATTGAAAGTGCAACTCACGCAGCTTAAGGGAAATACCCGAATTTGAAAGCAACTCACACGACTTGAATTGAACTTGCCGAAATTGAAATATAAGTATATAGTAAGAGCGAAAAGGCTCAATTATGAGTGAGTGCTTTCGGTGTGTAAATGTAAATGACAACTCACACAACTTGAATTAAACCCACTCGAAATGTAAGTGCGTACATGACTTGAATGTAACACTCACGCAGCTTGAAAGTATATAAGTATGTTATATCTTATGAGCAACAAAGGCTCAAAATGTGCGTGAGAGTGTAGAGCAAATGTTCGAGTGCTTTTGTGTGCGAGTGTGAAATTTAAATAACAAACTCACACGACTTGAATATAACAACCCGAATTGAATTGCAACTCACACAGCTTTCACTAAAGTAAATACCCAAAGGGAAATATATACTTTAGCTTAAGAGCGGAAAGGCTCAATGTGTGTGCAATCGTGTGCAATTAAGAGCGAAAAGACTCAAGTACACGTGGGTGTTCCTTGTGTACGACTAAGAGCAATAAGGTTCAAGTGTGCATGTGTGGCTTGTGTATCAAGCACGAATATTACATTTCAGGGGTGTAGACATGGAAAATTTTCACTCCGGGTTCTTAGGCCTGAAGTGAACCATTTCGTATGTCTAAGTCGCTTTTATAAAAAGGGCGTATCAGCTAGCTTACTCAAGCTAGCAAAGTAAGTTTTTGAATATCTGACTTGTTTGGGGCGACTGTGAGCAAGTGGGCTATTTTCGTCGCAGACCTTATTACACCGATGCGCAAGGGTCAGTCTGTACGCTTAGCAAAGTCGATTTGAACAAGTGTAACCTCTTTGAAAACATATGAAGTGTTTGATTGGGTTTTGTTTGTATTGTTGCAGATTTTATTTCACGTGGGATTTGCACGTGCCTGTCTTTGATTTTAGCCAATTTGGGGGTGAGATATGTGCGTCAAGTGCCTAAATGTGGCGAGTTTTGCACGGGTGTATGGGGTTTGCTTTGATGCAATATGCGTCCTAACTCGTGGTATGGCGAATATGCAATGCAAACTCACACAACGGAATGGGAAAACCCGAAATTGAAAGACATAGTCGAAGGAAAATTGCGTAAGGGAAATTACAAAAGGGAAATATAGCTATATTTTAAGAGCGGAAAGGCTCAATTGTGTAAGTGTGTGTCGTGTATATATTGAAAGACTACTCACACAGCTGAACCTTAAAACCCAAATCTTAAAGGTGCTAAGGTGACAGGCTGGGTGGAGTCAGAGTGGGGTATGGTGAAGGGGTGTTGCTGCTTTGGGGAAGGGAGAGTTATACTAACCGGGAATGAAGGGAGGATGGCGGGTGGTGCTCGGCTGGGAGTGAAGAGGATGGCTGATGGTGGTGCTCGGCTGGGAGTGCAGGGATGGCTGATGGTGGTGCTCGACTGGGAGCGAGAGAGGTGCTGGTGGCCGGGTGGAAGGGAGGTGGCGCTGTCCAAGTCCTGGCCGAATGAAGGGGATCCAGAGAGAGCAACCCGCAGGTGATGGATGGGCCTTATATAGGCTGTTCGACTAGGGATTAATGGTTGGAGGGATAAGGGAGCTAGGTCGGTTGGGCTGGGGGCCAGATATTTTTATTTAGGTGGGCTGGGATATATTGTGGGCTAGATATTTTTATTTAGGTGGGTTGGGCTAGTGGTTTGGGGTAGGTCGGTTAGGTGGGCTGGGTTTAGTTGGTTAGGGAATTAGTTAGGTGAACTAAGGCGAGGGCTAGTTGGTTAGGGTCTAGGTGGTCCAGCTAGGTGAGGTCGGCTAGGTGAAGTGGGTGTGGTTTTGGGTGAGAAGGGCTAGGTCTAGGCTAGGTTTGGGTTAGGTTTAGGAAAGATGGCTAGGTGAGATAGACTAACTTAGGGCTAGGTTTAGGAACCACCTCTTGGAGCTGGTCCACCACTTTAGTTGCAGCCATATCCAAGTTGGTGCAGCCCTCGGTCAAGTGTAGGTGCATACAAGCTTGAACCCACACTCTTGGTTAAACCCACAAGGCTAACCCACTTTGACCAAAAAGTCAAGCCTACCAACTTTCTCACTCTTACTTTATGGCCCTTTGCTCTCTCTACCCAAGCCTTCCAAGAGCATTCACGTGAACTTTTGTGGGCCCCTCACCCCCATTTATGGGAGGTGAAGTGGGCCATGGATATAGATATTGGATTTGGATCTTGGGATCCAAATCCAAATCCAAATATATTTTGGGTTTGGATCTAGATATATATGGTCCAATTCTGATCCAAATTTGATTTTTTTGATTCCTCCATGGCGTTTCGAGACAGACGGTTTGTGCGGGGCCAAACTTCATCAGTACTTCGTCTTGCGTTGGGTCTTCGCCAACATTTTCGTCCGATCTCCTTCTCACCTTCGGGGTTTCATTTTGATCATATTTTTGATATTTGGGGCTTTAATGTCTGAGAATTTGGGGATGCTTTTGACATGAGAGTTGATATGCCGGGCTTGAAGTATGCTTCGAGTCCTAGCTCTCCTTTGCCTTTTCGATCCACTTTTGTCAGGCCAGGAGGCTTTTGGGGCTTTTTCACCCATTTTTGTGGCTACCTTTGATCAAGTTGTACCTGTTGGATTCAACTCTTTGCAAAATTCGGACTTGGCCCAAGTATAAGATATTTCATATCAAAATGGGGTTTTATACAAAATTTGGAGCTTTTATAACTCCTAGGCTTTCGAAAACTAAAAATTTGGTTTTGAAAAGGGGATTTTAAAACCAGGTATGTTTTATGAAAACCATAGAATTTTGGGGTGTTTACAGATGCCCCTCTTTGGCATTATCCAAATTTATTTGGATAATGGCAAAGACGACAACACCCATGTTAATGTCTCCCTAGATCTATCCACGGAAATATGGGATCATCTTGATTTTTGAGCAAAATCTCTCTTTTAAACCTGGTAGGAGGAGATATCACGCCAAAGGGGACCTTTCTATGGTTTCTGGTCCTAAATGGGGATCATGTTATGCAAGTGTTAATGCGTGAATATGCACATGCATGACATGGATGAGACGCCAAGAAGGGCAACCTCCTAGAGACCAGATGGTATGGTCGAACTCTTGAGATTTACGAAGACCTGTTGCTTCAAGTGAGCGGGTCCTATGTTGCTTGATGTTCGATTTTTCAAAATCTATTTACAATAGGGAAACTGCTTATAGCCTCGGTCCTAAAGACCTCGAGCCCTTCGCGTTTGCCTTTGCTTGAGTCTTGACACTCGCTAATCTAGCGGAGGTTTTATAAGAAACAAGCTATATTTCAAAATTCCTACGCCTTACTCAAAACGTCGAATTCTCAAACAAAATGAAATTCAAGTAAGTAAATCCTATTTTTACTTTAGGATTCCTCGAAATGAACCATGTTTTACTTGGGATAAGTCGTAGGGATGGGAAAGAGATACCACGGTCCCTTCTGAAGCGTCCCGTAGTTTTAGGCATAGAAGGCGAAAAACTGCTCTTTTTGAGCCTTTTGGCCTTTTCTTCCTTTTTTTTATAGAGGGTCTCCATTTGAGAGTATTTTTTCTTTAATCCCTCTTTTCCATAAAAGAATCGAATTTTGCTTTTGATTCAGTTTTCTTTCTTTGGGAAAAAAAAATTGGTGGGGATTTCCCTTTGTTTTTGGCCATATTTTCCTTTTTGGAAGGAGAAGAGAAGAGGGGAGGACTTATCCCAAGGTCATACTCGATCTATTCCAGATTAGCCTATTTAGAAATAGCACGTACTACTTGCAAGTATCTTGCTATATTGAACTAGACCTTTCTTTGTAAGAAGAAGGATTTTGAAATGTAACCACGTATTTGGAAAGCTCCACTTTTTCACAAGTGTGAATTCTCTCGCTCAGGGTCACACAATTTGCCTTTGATCCTTACCTTCGAGGTTTCAAAGCAGTTATCCCTAAGAATTTTCGAAAATGGGGATTTAACCCCAAACCCTACATATAATACTTCTTCAAGTATTGGATATTGATAGGATCTGCTAAATTCCTACCTTCTACATCGATTAACCAGTATGAGTTGTTCGTGGTGGTTGCACGCATAACATAAGGTCCATCCCACTTGGGGTGCCACTTTCCAAGTGGATGTGGGCCACGATAGTGGATGATTTTCAAAACCAGATCTCCCACTTCAAAGTGGCCAAGTTTCATATGTTTGTTGTAGTGTCGGGTGATCCTTTGCAGGTATGCATGAGCATGATCCATAGCAAAGAGTCGCCTCTCATCTAACAAATCTAGTTCGGCCATCCTAGCATGCTGAAGCATCTCTAGGGGGAGGTCGAGTGCCATGGATGTATGGAATGAATGCAGTCGTGTATGAATGGGGAGAATGGCGTTTGTGCCATAGACCAACTCAAATGGCGTGGCATTCGTGGGAGTCTAGATGGAAGTCCTATAAGCCCATAAGGCTTCATCCAGCTTCTCATGCCATGTCCTATCTTTTTCTAAAGTCTTCTCAATTATGCTAATGAGAGTCTTATTCGTGGCTTCGGCTTGGTCGTTGCCTTGAGGGTAGTAGGGCGAGGAGAAGTGGTGAGTTATGCCATAGGTGTTGCACAACTTGATCATCCGCTTGTTTTTGAATGGGGTGCCATTATCGGACACAAGGTCTCTTGGAACTCCAAATCGGGCCAAGATATTCCTCCTAATGAAAGCCACCACATGTTGCCCGTGGACATTGGTCAGGGAGATGGCTTCGACCCACTTGGAGAAGTACTCAGTGGCTGCTAAAATGAACCTATGCTCATTCGATGCTTTAGGGAAAATTGGTCTCACGATATCAAACGCCCACATGGTAAATGGTCAGGGGCTGACCATGGAATGCAATGATGATGAGGGGATATGAATGGCGTGTCCATGCACTTGACATGGATGACACTTCCTAACATGATCGTGGCAATCCTTTTTCAGAGTAGACCAAAAATAACCCGCTCTAAGTATTTTCATCGCCATCATGTTGGCATTGACATGACCTCCATATTCTCCATCGTGGAATTCATGCATAACAGTCCTAGCCTCCTCTAGGTCGACACACCTTAGTAAGACACCGGTAAAACTCTTTTTGTACAAAACCCCACCCAAAATCGCATATCGGGTAGAAATTTTCTGGATGATTGCCTTATCCTTGGATGTGGCATTTTCAGCGAATCCCTCATTTTCTAGAAAACATTTTATGTCATAAAACCAATGTTTTTCAACAAAATCTGGATTATTTTGGCAAATTTCCAAATCGTGTGTGGATGGAGTGGGTGCATGCCATATTTTTAAGGATCGGGTTCTCAAAGCGGGATCGACCCTTAGGGTTGAAGCCAAGGATGAGAGGGCGTCAGCAATACCATTATCCTCTCTTCCTACGTGTGTGAGTGTACACGATTGGAATGACTCGACCAATCGAGTGGCCAACTCATGATATGGAAGCAGTTTTTCATTTCGCACTTGCCAAATTTTCAAAACTTGGTTTATAACGAGGAGTGAATCTCCAAAGACCTTGATGCATGATGCCCCTAGAGTTTTCGAAATCCTTAAGCCTTGTATGAGTGCTTCATATTCAGCTATATTGTTGGAACATTTGAAATCTAGGTGAATTGCTATGGGGATCTCACCCTTTTCAGGGGATATGAGGATGACCCCGGCACCAGCCCCTCAATGGTTTCGTGCCCCGTCGAAGTGCATCTTCCACACTTGGTTTTCGAAAGAGTTTGCCAAAATATGGTTTTGAAATTGGTTTTGCAATATACCTTCATCAGGCATTTCATCAAGTGTGGGATATGCGTCCTCTAGGGGGAACTCAACGACGTAGTCTACTAAGGCTTGCCCCTTAATGGAGATCTGATGATGGTATTTCAGGTCATACTCCATTAGAAGGAGTTGCCATTTGCCCAATCTACCAGTGAGAATGGGTTTTTTGAACAAATGCTTGATTGGATCAAGCTTGGACACTATCCAGATCTCATGATCTAGGAAATAGTGTCGAAATTTCTGACAGGCCCAAACTAGGGCCAAGCACGTCTTCTCCATGGCTTCGTAATTCCTTTAGTAAGCCAGGAGAGTTTTCGAAAGATAGTATATGGCATACTCCTTGTGAGTGTCATCCTCGTATTGAGCTAACAAAGCTCCCAAGGCATTCGTATGCACGGAAATGTAAAGTAAAAGAGGTTTTCCTTGCTTTGGAGGATTTAAAACAGGAGGATTAACTAAGTATGCCTTTAGTCTTTCAAATGACTTTTGGCAATCGTCATCCCATGAAAATTTCGTGCCCTTTCTCAACAACTTGTTGAAGGGTTCGCATCTAGTCGCCAGGTTTGAGATAAACCTGCGAATGGATTGTAATTGACCTTGGAGGCTACGAACTTGCGTGAGATTGGAGGGTGGAGCCATGTCTATGATGGCTCGACACTTAGAGGGGTCGACTTTTATGCCCCTTTGGCTCACCATAAAACCTAAGAGCTTTCCGGACTCTACTCCGAACATGCATTTCTGAGGGTTTAGCTTTACTTTGTAAAGTCTATGCCTTTCGACAATCTTCTGTAAGCATTCGATATGAGTGCATCGAGTTTTGGATTTGACCAAGAGATCATCCACATATACCTCTACGAGCTCATGAATTTGATCATGGAAGATCGTGATCATAGCTCTTTGGTATGTGGTGTCAACATTTTTCAAACCAAAGGGCATGACTGTATAGCAGTACGTGCCCCATGGGTTGTGAAAGCAGTCTTACCCTGATCTCGGAGACTTAGTTTGATTTGGTTATACCCTGAATAGCCATTCATAAATGAAAACATTTCATGATTTACAGTACTATCGACTATCAAATCTATGTTTGGTAAAGGATAGTTATCCTTTGGAGTGGCTTTATTCAGGTTTCTAAAGTCGATGCATATTCGAATCTTCCCACTGGTTTTTTGAACAACAACTATATTGGATAACCAATCAAAATACACAATTGGTTTTATAAATCTGGTTTTTAATAGATCTTCTAAACCCTCTTTGACTTGTGCATGTACGTTCGGATGTTTTTTCCTAAGCTTTTGCTTTATGGTCATCTAAGGGAAGACGATGCTCGACAACACTCGGGTTTATGCCCGGCATGTCTGCATACATCCATGCAAACACATCTAAGTAGGTTTTTAGAAATGCAATAAATGATGACCTTTCATGCTCATGCAAACATATACCTACCTTAATGAGTTTGGACTTTGAATCGCTCCCTAGATTTATCTCTATGAAATCTCCTCCTACTGAATTCGAGGGTTTTTCAAAGTCGAGAATTTTATGAAATTCTGGGAGCTCAGAAGTGGGATCCTCCTCAAGGGGATCCACCTCTGGGCTTTGATCATTCTCGAGGTGTATAGATCCTAGGGAATTTGATACATGGATTTTAAAAAGACTTGGTTTCACACTTGAAATTTCTATTGATTTCGAAATTTTTGGTCTAGTTATGTAGACAACGTTTCTTTCGAAATCTTTTGCTTTTTCCAAATCCTTACCAGGAGCAGCTATGTACAAAATCTTTTTGAAATTTTGTAAACTTTCGATTTTTTTGTGTTTTTGTAAAACGAGAATTTTGGAAACTATACAAACTACTCTTTTTTTGAATTTTTCATTTTCAAGTGTTTTTGGCTTTTGTAATTTTTCCATTTTTTCAATTTCGAGTTTTCCAAATGTTTTTGTATTTTTGATCGAGGGATCTTCCATCATACCTACAAAGGGAAAACGCTACAGATTAGACTCTGAACAAGAGGTCTAAATCGTAGGTCTCTTCTAAGGTAGGCTCCAAGGCATCCTTGACCCAGGTGGTCACAGGGGGTGGTTCTAGTGGTATTCTGGGAGTATAGCCGATCCCATATCGGCTTGGATTTGCCCTAGGCAGCATGAGTTCTAGGAGACCCTGATTTTGTGCCCCTAGACTCTTGTATGGCATATAGCCCATATTCAATAGCATGTTCCACGATTTTTTGTTTTTAGAGAAATTTTTATATAAATCGTGGTCCTAGAACTTGTTGTCGTCTATGTTATGCACATAGGGCTTTTTGTCGAGGGGTTTTGGAAATAGGGGATTTTTGGGTTTTCCTGGGATGGTCAAGATTTTGAGGGGGCCAGCCTTGGGCGGCCCCTTGATATATACGACCTTTCTAGGGTTTTTAAGTGTGAGCCTTAGTGGCTCGAGTAGGGTCTGCCCTAGATTTCCCTCGTGTGTTTGAGAACTCGACAAGCAAGGGGAATTTATGATCCCCTGAAGCTGAGGATGACTTTCACCTAGGATCACTACGACTTTGTCCCTAAAAGGGATTTTGACACACCTGTGGAAGGTGGATGGCACAACACACAGGCTATGTATCCAGGGCCTTCCCAACAACAGGTTATAGTGGGGTGGATGTCCAGGACATGGAACACCCCCGTGTGTGCTATCCCTCCTGTTTCCATGGGGAGTTCGATGGATCCTAGTGGTCTAGACGCATTCCCATCGTATCCAGTGATGACGATGGGGCTTGAGTTTACGGATGTCAAGGTGACTCCGATTTGGTTCGCCACATGAAGTGGAAGGATGTTGAGCCCTCCTCCCCCATCAACTAGGCACCTATCCAGAGAGTGGTTATTTAGAACCACCTCGATATGTAGGGCATGGTTATGGGGCTCATAGGGTCTTTCTACATCATCTTCCAAGAATACGATGGGCGTTTTCGCTCCTATGGATGCCACTTGGTTGGACAAGGATTCTGGGGTTATGTCTGAACTAACCTTTTCTCTTTTTAGAATTTTCTCTAACACGAGTCTATGCCTAGGCGAAGTTTGTATTAGCTCTAGGATGGACATGTTGATAGGAATCTTTGAAAGATGGTTTTCGAAATCATATAATTTTAACACGACATTTCCTTTGTCTGTTTTCAGCGGAACTCTAGGAATACATGCTTTTGAGGGGCCAGGCACACTGACCACCTTTTTAGCACTTTGCAGATGTGGGGGTTGATAAATCCTCTCGGATCTTGTCACCTCCCCCACGATCAACTAGGGTTTGCACCTAACATGGCTCTAATCGAAAGTTTTGGAGCACCTTGAATTTTTAACACTGTCTTAAACAGGGACGGGACTCTTGGTGGTCCCCGGATGACTACTTGGGCGGGTTTTTTGTGAAATATGAGAGTAGATGCACAAGTAAACAAACCAAACTCATATACATGCACTAGACTCTTCAAAATTGTGAGAGCACATACCTCTTTTCCCTTCCCACTGGTACTTGCGTGCTTGGGGAAGGGTTCTCTAAAGATAGCTTGGGCAGACTCGGGTTCCACAATGACCTGAAGCCGGCCTTCTGCTATCAAGTTCTCAATTTTATTAAGCAGGGAAAAATACCGCTTTGTATCATTGCCTTTGAGCCGATAATACTTGTAGAATCGGTTTAAAAATCCCCCTTTAGAAGTGACTCCTTCGGGAATCTCGGGGAGTTCGATCATGTCCTGGGCAAGTAGGAGGTCTAGGACCTCCGACATAGGTTGCCCCAGTGAAGTGTGCTCCCGTTTTTCAAATGTTTTTTGAAAGGTTTTCTCCTTTTTATTTTCTAGTTTCTCAAAATTCCTAGAAGTGCTCGTCGGGCTTGGATCCACCCGGACATTGGCGATTTTGTGGGGCTTTGCCCCTTTATCCATGGTGGGTAGCCCATAAGTGTTGGGCTTCTCCAAGCGAGTTTTCGAAACCATGCTTCCTTTCCACAAATGATCATAAATCCCTTTCTTCAAATTTGTTTCGAAAAGAGATGCTTTTTTTATCAACTTGTGGAAAGTTGAGATTTTGTGAAGGGAGAGAAGGGTTTTCAACTCGTTTTTAAAGTTATCCAGGGTGAGCATGACTGCGCATCCTTCGGATATTGGCTCTCGCACTTGTCCAAGGAGAGACCTCCAACGAACGATAAACATATGCACGTCTTCGTTCATGCCTTGTTTTGCATCCCTCAACGTGTTTAAAGTTGGCGTGACCTCAACGTTATGCGAGAATCTCTGCATAAAGCAGTTCGCTAACTCTTTAAAAGTAGCGAATTGGCTAAGGTCGTAGGAAGCCAACCATTTGACAGCTGTGCCTTTGAGGGACAAAGGGAACCAATACACCCATTTCATCGAGTCCTTCTTTTTCTTGTGGGCTCGACAAGAGAAAAGTTGCAAGTGAGACCTAGGGTCTCCCGTGCCATCATACTGATGGAAGTTCGGTATTTCATCGTCACTATCTGTTTCATAGTCAACAGGTAAGAAATTAGATAGGGCGTAACTCCTTTTCTCTTTGTTTTGCCCTCTCAGCAGCTGCTGTAGGGCTTTACGATCCTTGTGTGTGAAGGACTCGTGGTATTGGTTGCCTTCCATTGCGGAGGTCTCTTAACTTTTTCTTAGCCTTTGGTTCGCCATTTGATGAACATGAGTCAGCTGCTTCTTCAGCCTCTTGGCTAAGAGCAACGATTTTGGCCTCAAAATCCCTTCTCAAGTCCTCAATCTCTTCTAGTTTGTTTCGATTTTTCGAAAACCTCCTAAAATGAGAACTTGATGCGCATGAGCCATGGCTAGACACTTCCTGCAAGCCTGGACTCAACATGCTTCAATGCTTTCAAAAATCCTAAGTATGAAATACAACAAACAAAAGTTAAAACACTTTCTTTGAAAAAATTTCGTGAGGTTTCTTTGTATGAATTGACTTTGCACAAGGCCCAGGTCCCACCAGGCATGCCAAACCTGTAGACATGGAAAATTTTCACTCCAGGTTCTTAGGCCTAAAGTGAACCTTTTCGTATGTCTAAGTCACTTTTATAAAAGGGTGTGCCAGCTAGCTTACTCAAGCTAGCGAAGTAAGTTTTTGAATATCTGACTTGTTTGGGGCGACTGTGAGCAAGTGGGCTCTTTTCGTCGCAGGCCTTTTTGCACCGATGCGCAAGGGTCAGTCTGTATGGTTAGCAAAGTCGATTTGAACAAGTGTAACCTCTTTAAAAACATACGAAGTGTTTGATTGGGTTTTGTTTGTATTGTTGCAGATTTTATTTCACGTGAGATTTGCACGTGCCTATGTCTTTGATTTTAGCCAATTTGGGCGTGAGATATGTGCATCAAGTGCCTAAATGTGGCGAGTTTTGCACGGGTGTATGGGGTTTGCTTTGATGCAATATGCATCCTAACTCGTGGTATGGCGAATATGCAATGCAAACTCACACAACGGAATGGGAAAACCCGGAATTGAAAGACATAGCCGAAGGGAAATTGCGTAAGGGAAATTGCAAAAGAGAAATATAGCTATATTTTAAGAGCGGAAAGGCTCAATTGTGTAAGTGTGTGTCGTATATATATTGAAAGACTACTCACACAACTGAACCTTAAAACCCAAATCTTAAAGACATAGCGGAAGGGAAATACAACTATATATATATATATATATATATATGGGCCCGAAGGTCGCCAACGTGTGCGTGGGTGTTGTGTGTAAATGTAAAGACAACTCACACAACTTGGAATGTAAAACTCAAATTGAATTGCAATATGGCTCTTATTAGAGTCTTGGGAGTAAGAGCGAAAGCTCAATGTGTGTGAGTGTGGAATTGAAAGACCACGCACACAACTTGAATGAAAACCCCAAATTGAATTGCAATATGGCTCTTATTAGAGTCTTGGGAGTAAGAGCGAAAGCTCAATGTGTGTGAGTGTGGAATTGAAAGACAACACCCATGACTTGAATGTAAACACACACAGCTGAACTTATATAAATAAGGCTATATCTTAGGGGCTGTCAAGGCCCGTGTGTGTGCAAAAAGTGTGCAACTAAGAGCGGAAAGGCTCAAGTGCACGTGTGTGCTTGTGTGTCATACATCAATATTACATATTGGGGGAGACTACGCTCCATTGTTACAACCCCATATCAAAATTTAATTGAATATAAAGCAAGTTAATGTAATAGACCAAGTTTAGACACTTACATGTAGCTGGTCCATCTTCAACTTGCTTGGATTTGGACTTGTGATTCGCGTTGGGCAGCCATGAGGAGTCCCTTGGGTAGCTCGAGAGAGGCTGCGATTCGGGTATGTTTTGGGATAGGTAGGGGTGCTGGACGGCTAGTTTATGGGTGCTTTTAGAGAAGGTAGGTTGGGTGTTAAGGTGCTAAGGTGACAGGCCGGGTGGAGTTAGAGTGGGGTATGGTGAAGGGGTGCTGCTGCTTTGGGGAAGAGAGAGTTATACTAACCAGGAATGAAGGGAGGATGGCGGGTGGTGCTCGGCTGGGAGTGAAGAGGATGGCTGATGGTGGTGCTCGGCTGGGAGTGCATGGATGGCTAATGGTGGTGCTCGGTTGGGAGTGAGAGAGGTGCTGGTGGCCGGGTGGAAGGGAGGTGGCGTTGTCCAGGTCCTGGCCGAATGAAGGGGATCCAGAGAGAGCAACCCGCAGGTGATGGATGGGCCTTATATAGGCTGTTCGATTAGGGATTAATGGCTAGGGGGATAAGGGAGCTAGGTCGGTTGGGCTGGGGGCCAGATATTTTTATTTAGGTGGGCTGGGATATATTGTGGGCTAGATATTTTTATTTAGGTGGGTTGGGCTAGTGGTTTGGGGTTGGTCGGTTAGGTGGGCTGGGTTTAGTTGGTTAGGGAATTAGTTAGGTGAACTAAGGTTAGCTTAGGGCTAGTTGGTTAGGGTCTAAGTGGTCTAGGTGAGGTCGGCTAGGTGAAGTGGGTGTGGTTTTGGGTGAGAAGGGCTAGGTCTAGGCTAGGTTTGGGTTAGGTTTAGGAAATATGGCTAGGTGAGATAGGCTAACTTAGGGCTAGGTTTAGGAACCACCTCTTGGAGCTGGTCCACCACTTTAGTTGCAGCCATATCCAAGTTGGTGCAGCCCTAGGTCAAGTGTAGGTGCATACAAGCTTGAACCCACACTCTTGGTTAAACCCACAAGGCTAACCCACTTTGACCAAAAAGTCAAGCCTACCAACTTTCTCACTCTTACTTTATGACCCTTTTCTCTCTCTACCCAAGCCTTCCAAGAGCATTCACGTGAACTTTTGTAGGCCCCTCACCCCCATTTATGGGAGGTGAAGTGGGCCATGGATATAGATATTGGATTTGGATCTTGGGATCCAAATCCAAATCCAAATATATTTTGGGTTTGGATCTAGATATATATGGTCCAATTCTGATCCAAATTTGATTTTTTTGATTCCTTCATGGCGTTTCAAGATAGACGGTTTGTGCGGGGTCAGACTTCATGAGTACTCCGTCTTCCGTTGGGTCTTCACCAACATTTTTGTCTGATCGCCTTCTCACCTTCGGGGTTTCATTTTGATCATATTTATGATATTTGGGGCTTGGATGTTTGAGAATTCGGGGATACTTTTGACATGAGAGTTGATATGTCGGGCTTGAAGTATGCTTCGGGTCTGGGCTCTCCTTTGCCTTTTCGATCCACTTTTATCAGGCCAAGAGGCTTTTGGGGCTTTTTCACCCATTTTTGTAGCTGCTTTTGATCAAGTTGTACCTGTTGGATTCAACTCTTTGCAAAATTGGGACTTGGCCCAAGTAGAAGATATTTCATATCAAAATGGGGTTTTATACAAAATTTGGAGCTTTTACAACTCCTGGGCTTTCGAAAACTAAAAATCTGGTTTTGAAAAGGGGATTTTAAAACCAGGTATGTTTTATGAAAAGCTTAGAATTTCGGGGTGTTTACAGGGGGGAGACTACGCTCTATTATTACAACCCCGTATCGAATTTGAATTGAATTTAAAGTGAGTAAGGTAAGACCGAATGTCAATAACACTTACAAGTCGGTTTCGCCTCTCAAGTTGCTCGGGTCCGTCCTCCTTTGGCAGCCACGAGCTAAGTCCCCTTTGGTGGGTCGAGGAGTGAGGCTTAAGTTGGGGTTCACTTGGGCGCAACCAAGTTGGTTCGGGTCTTGTAGGGAGTGAGTTCGGCTAAGGTGTAGGGTGGCTAAGTGGGTATGGTCCTAGTTAGGTCTAAGTTAGGCTGGGCCGTGGGGGGTATGTTTGGTCAAAGTGAGATGGGAGCTAGCTAGGTCATGGTTGGTGAATTGGGCTAGGTTAGGTGGGTCGGTTAGGGCTAGGTTAGGTGGGTCACGGTTGGTGATGTGGGCTAGGTTAGGTGGGTGTTGGTGGGGGTTGTGCAGGTGGGAGCCGGTGTGATGAAGGTAGATGGCAGGTGGGTGCTAAGGCGAGGGAAGATGGCGGGTGTCACGTAGGTGGCGCACAGGGCGCTGCGGTAGGGTGGCGCACAGGGCGCTGCGCAGTAGGGGTGGAGCCGGGTCCAGCACGGGGCGTGCTTGGGCTTAGGGTTAGGTTTGGGTTAGGTCAAAGGTCGAGCCTAGGCTAGGTTATGGTGAGGTTTTAGGAGACCTACCTCTTGGAGTCGGTACATCGTGTCCAGTCCATGACGAGCCCACCTTCGTTGCAGCCTCCTCTTCGGTTCAAACCCACTTGGTGCAGCCCTTGACTAGGTTAGGTCCAACATGACTCAAGCCCGTGGTAAAGACCCACTCTCTCACTCTCTCTCCTCCCAAGCAAAATATGTGAACCCCCTTTTTATCCACCTCTCGCCTCTATTTATGGGCAAGGGAATGGGTCTTGGGTTTGGATATTGGATTTGGATCTTGGAATCCATATCCGATCCAAATATCATTTGGGTTTGGATTTGGATCTTGGATTTGGGTTTTGAAATCCATATTCGATTCAAATATATTTGGGTTTGGATCTAAATCTCGGATCTCGATATTGGGATCTAGATCCGATTCAAATATTATTTGGGTTTGGATCTGGATATTTTTGTTCAGATCCAATCCAATTTTTTATGCTCCTTTCTTTGAGTCCTTTCTGGAGCTTTCCACAGTCGGTTTTGAGCGGGCTCCGGTTCCTCGGCGACCCAATTTCGGTTTGGGTTTTCCCCAAGCTCTTTTTCTGACTGATGTTCTACTCAGGACATTATGGCGTCTGTTTTGATCCGCCTTTTTCTCTTTTTGGTTAGTTTCTGGTGCTATCGATCTCAAATTTCCCCACGGACTCCATTCTTCATTCTGACGGGCCGTGTCATGGACTTCTGTCGACTTCATCAGGTTCTTGGCCTCTTTATGCACTTTGGAGCTGCTTTTGCTTTTTGACCCAAATTATGATTTTGGCCTTCTGTGAGGTTTTTCTCCGAACGGGCTTGAATTTTTCTTCTTTCTCTTGCTTTGGCCTCGAGGTGGCTTTTGAAGTTTTGGGAGTTTTGAAAATTGGAATTTTTGGGGTGTTTACAGATGCCTCTCTTTGGCATTATGGCAAAGAAGAAACACCTTTTGTAATTTTTCTCCCAAATTTTCTCGAGAATACACCATTCTTTGCTTCGTAAAAACCTTGTTTTCTTTTACCATAGGAGGGGATTTTTAGCAAAAAGGAGACTTTTCCTAGCTATTTTTCCTATATGTGATCATGCATGAATGACTCTTTGAATGCATGCTTGAGTGAATTTTTTTTTGGGGTTTTGAGCCCGAAGAGAGAATTTTGAGGTTGATTGCTCCGAGCAGGTTTTACCCATGTCTTTTTGACATTTTCATGTTTTTCGAGACTGGAGAGAGCCTTTTGAGGCTGTCAGCTCCAAGCAGGCTCTACCCATGTCTTTTCGACATTTATAGGCTTTTGAAAATTTCTTTTTCAAAAGGAACCCCTTTTATCTTTTATCAAAAGGACTTCCAATTTTTCATACTTCACTTTATTCGGGTTTCAATACCTACTACTAAGTAGAGGTTTTTTTGGTAGGAAATCTTGGAAAAACATTTCAAAGTTTCATTTCCTACAAAACAAAGTTCAGTTCTCAAACAAAATGAAATCCAAATAAGTAGATTCTATTCCTACTTTAGGATTTTCATATTTTGAACCTTTTCATTGGGGATAAGCTGAGGGGATATGGGAAAGAGATACCACAGTCCCTTCTGATGCGTCCCGTGGTTTTAGGAAAAGAGTCGAAAAATCGCTCTTTTGAGCTTTGGCTTTTTCTTTTTATTTTTCAAGAGAAGACCTCTTTTGAAGAAGTTTTGTATTCTCTTTTCTGGGAAGGCTTCTTTTTCGAGGAGTTTTTGCATTCACTTTTTCTTTTTCCCTTTTTTTCTTTCAAAAAGAAGACCTCTTTCGAAGGAGTTTTTGTATTCCCTCTTTCTATTTGAAGGGGAAGACCTCTTCTTGGAGGAGTTTTTGTATTCTCCCTTTTTTTTTCTTTTGGACGTCACCAATTTTCCTTTTTGGAGAGAAAAGTAAAATTGGGGGGGGTTGCTTTTCCCTTTGGTTACTCGATTCAACCGAGATCGTCCCATTTCTTAATAGCATCTGCTATTTGAAAATATTTTGATATTTTGAACAAGGCTTAATCTTGTAAGCCAAGGATTTTTGAAATATCGCCAATTCGTTTTTGAAGACTCTACTTTTCGTAAAAGCATAAATTCCATCATTCAGGGTTATACAATCAACCTTGATCCTTCTTTCAAGAAGTTTCAAAGGAGTTCGATTTTAAAAAAAATCTTTTCGAAAGAATTTAACATAGACCCTTTCGAATATTCGGGCATTTTTGGGGTCTGCTAAATTTCTACCCACAATATCAACATGTTTTTCGATTTTTGTTGCCCTTTTTAAGACATGGGAACATTCCTACTTGGGTTGTCACCCTTTTTGGGCTTCTTTGGGGTGGGTGAGATGTATGTGATGCATGATATGCACTCCATGTGACTCAATGGAAATACATGCTTTATGCAATGATGAAAATCTAAAATGTATCTCACATGTTATGATGGAGATACATTTTTATGAAATTGGTTCTCCATGGAAGGTGTCTAGGGGACACATTTATGGAGGTGAATGATTCCCATGGCCACATGGTGAAGGACAATGGTTTTTCAAAAAGGGGATTCAGGGTGGACGATGGGATGATATGTCCATGCATTTCATATTTATGGTATTCTAACATGATCATGATACTTTTGCTTAAGGATGGAAAATATAACCAGCCCTAAGTGATCGTCATGGCCATCATATTTGAATTTGACATGATCTCCACATTTTTCATCGTGGAACTCATGTGCTTATCCTAACACCATCAAGGTTTTCATATTAACCTGATGCTGAAAAATCTTTCTTTTCGAAGTCATATGTAGGGTTAAAATTTTTAAAACTTGATTCTTTTGAAGAAGCAATTTCGGGAAATCCTCCCTTTCTATATGAAGATGATTTCTATACCTACCCCTTGATCAAAATATGTTTCCTATGCTTGATTTTCTTTGAAAATAATTGGTCAAGCATGGTTTTTGGAATTCATTTTGAAATTTCATGCCTTCATGGGGCATTTGATCAAGCGTGGGGAATGTGTCTCAATGAGGCACTTCAGCCATATAATGTGGGGCTTGTTCCTTAACGGAGTTTTGAGCTTGAACTCATACTCCGTTGAAAGGGGTTGCCATTTATTTGACCTACCTGTTTAAGATAGGTTTTTCAAATGAGTGCTTCAATGAATCAACATCATTCCCTTTTCCATGACATGGGAGATAATGTCTCGAATTTGGAGGCCTACAGCAAGGCCAAGCACGATTTCTCTTTTGGCTTGGTGATTTCTTTCACATGCCAATAGAGTTTTTGAAATGTATGGCACACTTTGTATGAATATCTTCATTTTGATCGAGTCAAGCACCCAATGCATGAATTGTAATGCTTTGGAGGTTTTTATCAAAAATATTTTTGAAAAGCTTTTTGTAAAATGCTAACCCTTTTTCAAGATTCTCATTTTTTGAAATCCACCTTGAAGGTTTTGGAGTTTGATTCATATGGAGACATGCCTATGATGGCTCGATACTTAGGGGGTCGACTCTCATTGCCCCTTTGGTTTTACATAAACCCTAAATTCGAGTTCTAAGATGATGTCTAGACCCGATGTTGTTTATGCACATGTATGATTTCAACATGTAATGCATGATGCTTATGCACACACTATGGGTTAGACTCACTTCTAAAAATCCCCAAATTTTCTATAAGTCTAGGTTTTTACGAATTTTAGGAAGCTTGGAGGTGATTATTCCTCCTTGCTTTGATGATTCTCGAGCTTTTCAGTTTTGAGGAAGCTCTAGGCAAAAAGGTATACATCACCAGCATTTGGACACTTTTTGGGAGTATATACAATTTTTGAAAGTATTTTGAAACTTTCGAGAATGGGCTTCGTACATGGTCATTGTTTTTGAAATTTTTGCAATTTCTTCATTTTTTTGTCTTTTTCGAAATACAAATTCGAGGATTTGTGTTAAAGGCTTTCTTTTGACAAAGGTTTTTGGGATAAACTTCTTTTTGGAATTTTCAGTTTTTCAAATGTTTTTGAGATTTTGAAGGTTTTCAATCATTTTTTTTTTTTGGTTTTTGGTAGTATCTAATTCTTTTGGATTTTTGAAAAGTAGGGATCTTCCATTGAACCTACAAAGAAAATTTTATGAATTAGACTCTAATCAATAGGTCTAAGACATGGGTTTTGGTTTTAGAGGTTCTACAGGGCACCCTTGACCTAGGTGGTCTTAGGTGGTGGCTCAGGAGGTATGGGTGGGTTGTAGCCCAATCCATATTGATTGCCTTTGGCTTTAGGTAGGACAAGTTCTAGCCCACCTTGGATTCTGGCTCCTAGGCCCATGTAGGGTTTATATCCCATGTTTAGAATCATGTTCCAAGACTTTTTGTTTTTCCAAAAGTTTTGATATAATTCATGGTCTTGGAACATGGAATCGTCCATGTCAGGGGTATATACCCTTTTTATTTTGGATAGTGGAAGTTTGGATTTAGGGGTGGTGGAAGACTTGGGCTTCCACACAACCTGGGTTTGGGAGCTATATTTTTCAAGGAAAGCCGTGCTTGGTCCCTTGAGAAATTTTGGATGTTTCGGGGTGATGGAAGACTTGGGCTTCCACACAACCCGATTTTGGGAGATATGTTCAAGGGGAGCCATGCTTGGTCCCTTGAAGGTTTTGACCTGCTCCCTGGGTTCAACTCGTGGTGCCCCTAGGGATGAATTTCTTTGTTTCAAAGTCGTAGTCTTGGGTTCAGAGCACAAGACTAGCCTTGAAGAAGTGATTTCTTTGATGGTAGGGTTATGAGCTCCTAGGATGTCGATGTATGCCTTAGGGGTCTCCATGTCTACCATTTTTTGAACTTTTTTGTTTTGAAATTCTTTTAGGTGGTGCGAGACATTTGGCGCACCTTGAAAATCCTCTATTTCGGACACATTTTGTGGGTTTGTGTGTGCATGGATGTGATCCAATGCATCTGATGACCCTATTTTAAGAAGAGAGTTTTGAAGAGGATAGGTTTGAGGCATACCTCTTTTTGGCTTGTCTACCTTTTCAGGGTGAGAGCTGGCCATTTTTTCGGGTGACTCTATTTTGAGCTCCCATGGCTTCTCGAGGCGTTCCTTTTCGAACCCTACCTATTTGTGACTCGTCTTTTTGTGGGGTGTAGATTTTGTGTCCCACGGTGTGTGCCCAGATTAAGGGATTTTGTTTTCAATTTTTGGAATTTCAAAGTTTTGTTTTTCAATTGTTTTGTCTTTTTGAAAATTTTCAAGATTTTTTTTGGTTTTTTGAAATAGACAAATCTTTTTTTGATTTTTCTATGGATTTTGAAGAGCTTGGAGATTTGGGAGTAGATGACTTGTCCCTTTTTCGGGTTTTGTTTGTAACCTCCAATCCTTCATCGAATTTAAGATCAATTTTTCTTTCATGATCTTTATGTGCTCGAGATGAGCTGCTATGTGTTTTTGGTACTTTAAGTTCAAGACTTATAGCATCTATCCTTTTTAAAATTTTCTACGTAGTAGCTAACTCTTCAGCTGGAAAAAGCTGCTTTAATTTACTCAACGAGGATTTTCCTAGCTTCTTATCCATTTTTCTTACAAATTTTTGAAGGCACGAATTTTTTGAAAACACTTTTGGAAAAAATTTCAAGAGTTTTGCTTGTTTTATCGAAGTTTCAAGACCAGGGTCCCATCGGGCGTGCCAAATTGTAAACAACGAAAATTCTCACTCCTAGTTTATAAGACAAGAAATTAACCTTTTCGTGCCTACATCGCTTTTAGGGGCATGCCAGCTAGCTTGCTCAAGCTAGCAAAGATTTTTGAAATATCTGACTTTTGAGACAACTATGAGAAAGCAGGATCTTTTCGCTTTAAACCTTCTTGAACCGATGCTTAAGGGTCAGTTTAAGCGCTTATGGACTTTGATAAAAAAATTTGGACTCTAGAAAAGAGACAAGTGTTTTGGAAAACTCGAGTTTTGCCGATGTTTGCAAGTTTTATATACGGGGGTTGTACGATTCCAAGTCTTTGAGTTTTAGCTATTTTAGGCCTGATATGTGTGTGCACAAGTGGCCTAATTTCAGCATGTTTGAGCGTAGATTCGGGGTTTCTTTGAAAATGCACGAATGCAAGGATGCACAAACATTTTTCGGGTTGAGAAGATGATGTGAGCTAGGCTCGATTTGGAAGCAACTCACACAACGTAATGTAAATACCCGAAATTGAAAGTGCAACTCACGCAGCTTAAGGGAAATACCCGAATTTGAAAGCAACTCACACGACTTGAATGTAAATTGCAAAATTGAAATATACTTATATCTTAAGAGTGGAAAGGCTCAATTGTGAGTGAGTGCTTTTGGTGTGTAAATGGAAAAGACAACTCATACGACTTGAATTGAACTTGCCGAAATTGAAATATAAGTATATAGTAAGAGCGAAAAGGCTCAATTGTGAGTGAGTGCTTTTGGTGTGTAAATGTAAATGACAACTCACACAACTTGAATTAAACCCACCCGAAATGTAAGTGTGTACACGACTTGAATGTAACACTCACACAGCTTGAAAGTATATAAGTATGTTATATCTTATGAGCAACAAAGGCTCAAAATGTGCATGAGAGTGTAGAGCAAATGCTCGAGTGCTTTTGTGTGCGAGTGTGAAATTTAAATAACAAACTCACACGACTTGAATGTAACAACCCGAATTGAATTGCAACTCACACAGCTTTCACTAAAGTAAATACCCAAAGGGAAATATATACTTTAGCTTAAGAGCGGAAAGGCTCAATGTGTGTGCAATCGTGTGCAATTAAGAGCAAAAAGGCTCAAGTGCACGTGGGTGTTCCTTATGTATGACTAAGAGCAATAAGACTCAAGTGTGCGTGTGTGGCTTGTGTATCAAGCACGAATATTACATTTCGGGGGGAGACTATGCTCCATTATTACAACCCGTATCGAATTTGAATTGAATTTAAAGTGAGTAAGGTAAGACCAAATGTAAATAACACTTACAAGTCGGTTTCGCCTCTCAAGTTGCTCGGGTTCATCCTCCTTTGGCAGCCACGAGCTAGGTCCCCTTTGGTGGGTCGAGGAGTGAGGCTTGAGTTGGGGTTCACTTGGGCGCAACCAAGTTGGTTCTCGTCTTGTAGGGAGTGAGTTCGGGTAAGGTGTAGGGTGGCTAAGTGGGTATGGTCCTAGTTAGGTCTAGGTTAGGCTGGGTCATGGGGGGTATGTTTGGTCAAGTGGGATGGGAGCTAGGTGGGTCACAGTTGGTGAAGTGGGCTAGGTTAGGTGGGTGTTGGTGGGGGTTGTGTAGGTGGGAGCCGGTGTGATGAAGGTAGATGGCAGGTGGATGCTAAGGCGAGGGAAGATGGCGGGTGTCGCGCAGGTGGCGCGCAAGGTGCTGCGGCAGGGTGGCACGGCATGATGGCGCACAGGGCGCTGTGCAGCAGGGGGTGGAGCCGGGTGCAGCACGGGGCGTGCTTGGGCTTAGGGTTAGGTTTGGGTTAGGTCAAAGGTCGAGCCTAAGCTAGGTTAGGGTGAGGTTTTAGGGGACCTACCTCTTGGAGCCGATACATCGTGTGCAGTCCATGCCGAGCCCACCTTGGTTGCAACCTCCACTTCGGTTCAAACCAACTTGGTGCAACCCTTGACTAGGTTAGGTCCAACATGGCTCAAGCCCATGGTCAAGACCCACTCTCTCACACCCTCTCCTCCCAAGCAAAATATGTGAACCCCCTTTTTATCCACCCCTCACCTCTATTTATAGGCAAGGGAATGGGTCTTGGGTTTGGATATTGGATTTGGATCTTGGAATCCATATCCGATCTAAATATCATTTGGGTTTGGATTTGGATCTTGGATTTGGGTTTTGAAATCCAGATTCGATTCAAATATATTTGGGTTTGGATCTAGATCTCGGATCTGGATATTGGGATCTAGATTCGATTCAAATATTATTTGGGTTTGGATCTGGATATTTTTGTTCAGATCCAATCCAATTTTTTATGCTCCTTTCTTTGAGTCCTTTCTGGCGCTTTCCACAGTCGGTTTTGAGCGGGCTCCGGTTCCTCGGCGACCCAATTTCGGTCTGGGTTTTCCCCAAGCTCTTTTTCTGACTGATGTTCTTCTACTCAGGACATTATGGCGTCTATTTTGATCCGCCTTTTTCTGTTTTTGGCCAGTTTCTGGTGCTATCGATCTCAGATTTCCCCACGGACTCCATTCTTCATTCTGACGGGCCGTGTCGTGGACTTCTGTCAACTTCATCAGGTTCTTGGCCTCTTTATGCACTTTGGAGCTGCTTTTGCTTTTTGACCCAAATTATGATTTTGGCCTTCTGTGAGGTTTTTCTCCGAACAGGCTTGAATTTTTCTTCTTTCTCTTGCTTTGGCCTCGAGGTGGCTTTTGATGTTTTGGGAGTTTTGAAAATTGGAATTTTTGGGGTGTTTACATTTGGTTTTCGGTTCAGTCTAGTACTTGTTGATTTTTTTATGAACCTCACCCTTGTCTAAAAGTTGCGATAATTTTACTAGATATTGGCTAGTATATGTACCAATTATAAACAAAATTTGGCAGTATTTTGCTAAGATATGATGGCTGAAAAATTTGGGGATCACACAAGGTCTTTGAAGTATGCTAAAATCTACAAAAATTTCTTATGCATTCGGTTAGAATTTTAGTGGTTTAGTGATCATTCAAAGAATTTTATTAAAGACTTATGTTTATTTGGGAGAGGAACTCATCTACATATAGATTCATGGGGCATTACTCTCGAAGAGGATTACTCACTTGAAAAATATATGCGATAATAACCCAATGCCCTCATAACATAAACTTATGAGTGATTAATCAACCAAAAGAGTGATTACATACTTATGTCATCATATGTAAATATGGTAGCTATGTCCCTCTTATTGCTTCTTGAGTTAAATTAGAAACAATCAATACATTCAAAAAAGAAAAGAAATGATAATATAACATATAAGCATAGAAAAGATAAGAACATATAAGATATATAGTATATTGTGATAGAAGAAACAAAATCTTATAAAGATAGTGGATTTCCCTTACCTATAGTCCTCTCCTTAGCAATTTTGGATTGGGCAACCCTCCTTTTGCAGTGGTATTCCATGAAAATGGTTGTTACTATATGTATAGTTTGGGCATGTGAGAGTCGTTTGCATGGAAGTGGCATGCAGGGGGTACATTCTATAGCGTCGCACGTGGGGCTCCCACCAGGTGTGTGCGGGGTATTAGATGTGGCATAGTTAGGGAAAACCTGTAGGAAGATAGTTAGGGAACATAGAAAGTGTTAAGTCGGTTGGATGTGGCAAGGACCACACAGGATGGTCTAGCAGGATGTACTACCTTGGTGCCACACGCAGGAAGACTACAACCGTTTTAATGGTACTGCACCGGGACCACTTATGGGAAGCCCGAATAAGATTGTCTTATTGACCAACAACCTGTAGGAAGATCACACGAGCAAGGCCGAAATGAGACATTCCATGTTAGAGTCCCTTGACACGTGGGAACGATCCATCCAAATTCTAAAATATGGTTGCGTGGGAGCAACCTGCCTAAAGTTGTTTGGGAAGAGTGATGTCAGATTAAAGTCGATGTCTCCTGGCCAGTATTAGTCAGTTGGCGAGGATGGTTTTATAGTCAGACTGATTTAGTAGTGTCCCTTGACCAGTGACAGTTTGTTGGCCAAGATAGTATAGGGTCGTGTGTTTCCTTGCCAGTGTTAGACTGCTTGCAAGGATAAGTAAATAGGAGGTCACCCGGCTAGTAGGTTGTCTGCTTGCCAAGCTAGTTCATGTTAAGTTTGGTCAGGATGTTCCAGTCCCTTGAACTATAAAAGGGAGTTGGATGGCCAAGGCAAGGAGATTGAAAAAGAGGAGTCTGAGTTAAGGCCAAAGAAGAGAGAAGCTGAGAGAAGCTCCTAGCAAGGGAACCTGATGAATTGTTAAAGCAAACCCAAAGGACTTAAGAAATTGTGGAGGACGTGAAGAGTTCATCAAGGGAAGACAAGGACTTACATCCAACAAGTCTCCTTGGGCCGACTCCATTACCATTCAAGCCACCATTAGTAGAGTCAGAATGTCAAAGGAGAAGACCATTGGGTGGTTCCTTTGGATAGTTGCGTGGACTCACTTCGATAGGCCCTTGGGCAAGCTAAACCTAGTTTTACAAGGTTATATTCAGGTATTTCTCTTAATGTAAATCTTTAGAGATTTGAGTTCTTTTAAATGCCTTTGAAAATGCTTTCGTGAAGGGACAAGTCGAAAGTTCATTGAGTTCCTTAGAAATCATCAAGTAGACGTTCTGATCAAAGAGGCAAGCTATGGGTTATTTGAGTTTTTATAAGTGACGTTGGTTGGTACCGGGTGCCAATGCCAATTACCGGAGTCTGTTCGATAACAAATCTAGTATCAGAGCCTAGCAGTAGCTAGGTCTTAACGAAATCAGTGTTCCTAGTTTCGAAACAACATAAGGTGTTGTTAAGAAGTAGTTGGGGTAAGGAAAGTATTAGCAGTGCTCAGGTTGAGACATAGGATCTAGAACCTATCTACAAGACTTCTATGACTTCAAGCATGGTGCAAACCCAATCAAGTTCTCAAGTAACGGAGAAGGATGATAGAGTTATTGTCCCCAACCTAGTGGACTAAGTGACCATCTTGGAAGAACAGTTAAAATGACTCCCAGATGAGCTAGACCAATCTCGCGCTAACACCAAACAAACTACCCCAAATCCAACCCTGCCATTACCACATTTTGGCTTAACAGTGGAAGCATTACAAACACTCTTGAGAATGATAGAACATGATATTGCTTAGAATGGGTCTAAAGTACAAAGACTGAAGGTGCCATAACCTAAGAAGTTCATAGGCCTAAGAGATGCCAAAATGGTGGAGAACTTCTTGTTTGACTTAGACACTTTCTTTGAAGCCACCCAAACCTCGAAAGAAGACCGACTCCTAATGGCAATATTTTACCTAGAGGGTGATGCAAAGTTATGGTAGCAGACAAAGCAACGAGCGACTAGACCCAATGGTCTGCCAACCATCAACTCTTGGACAAGGTTAAGACAAGAGATCCTACACCAATTCATGCCCACCTACACGGATTGAGAAGTAAGGAAAGAGAGAAGAGGGTGAAGAGGGAGCCATTGTCTCCAATTCATTGTAATAATAAAGGAGCATTATAAATCCATGTCAAGGATCATCAGTAAGAAGGCCTCTAACGTATTTCAGATTCGGTTTCTTTTACCCCAATATAAGCATTATCTTATACTCTCTCATCTCCTCCACGCTTAATTATATTATCATCTCTTCTCCCCTTTCTTCATTTTTGAATTTTCTCCAAATTAATTCATGAACCCATAAGAGGGACATTAGCATCCAAGTTTTACATGCAATGTTATGAGTATGTAAATCACTCTTATGGTAGATTAACTATCTATAAGATTTTGTAGGGGTGGGCAAGGGGTTATGATCGCATATATATCCAAGAGAGTTATCCTCTAGAGAGAGATACCCTAGAACTTTATATGTAAATGAGCTACCTCCCCAAATAGACACAAGTCCTCAACCTAAATTTTTTTTTATGATCACTAATACATTAAGGATCAAATCGGATGCATCATTAGCCTTTTACAAAGAAAACTCTAAAAATTTCAGCATACTACATCTCTGGTATCTGATCCTTAAATTTTTTAGACTTCGTCTCTGATCAAAATATTCTAAAATTTGGTCTGAACATTGTACATATACTAGTTATCATCCAATAAAATTTTTAATAATTTTGGATATGGGTGAGGTCCAGAATAAAATCATTAAAAATCGAACTCAACCCAAGATAATCTCTGTTTGTGCGGAAAATCCCATAACAGATCTTGGGTAAAACCCTCATAACTCTACTGTAGAGACCTATAAATTATTAAAATGTTTTGTTGAAAAGTTGATTTCCATAGATTTCTAACATGTCCAATTTCATAAAATTCTAAATTCTATGTACAAAGATGAAGGTGAACATTCATTAATTTCGTGTTCCTTGTCTATGACTTCAAGGTTGTTAGTGTAATAGGAGACCGAAGGTCTTGCTCTTTGATATACTAGAACTATATTATTGGTGTTTTTGTCTTCAAGGCACCTCTCTTTCTTGCTTTCTCCTTCTTTTTTGTCTCTTTCTATGAGAAACTAAAATCATTTCTTATAACCACCAATGCTTTAAATCCCTTTACTATGTTGCTTATTCAAAGGTTATGAATGCAATTACATGCAAAGCCATGGCTGCAATGGCAGCTTGTTCAAAGCAATACTAACATGTCTATGTCCAATCGTTGGCATTAAGAGGATCCATGCATTTGTAATAGATTCTTACACAATATGTCGAGGAATAGTTATTAAGTTAAATATTTGAAGGTTAAAGGTTGTTACTAACTTACGTTAGAGCTTGCTAATAGTGATTCGATGAGGAAAGTAATGAGTTTTCATGTGTTTCTCATAATGTCGGGCTATCCTTTGTTAGTATGCTTACGCATGATCCGTGGCAAAGAGCCTTTTCTCATCAAGCAAGTCGAGCTCTACTAGTCTAGCTTATTGTAGGGTATCTATGGGCGAATGATGTTCATTCGATGCATGTCATGTAGAAATGTATTCCCATAGGAGATGATGGACATACATGCTCAATGAAATAACTAATGTATTCATGTTTCCATGAAAGTGCACAGGAAATGCAAGTTACATACCCCTAGTTTGGAGGAGATGGACGACATGGTCATTTATATACCATAGCTACATGCACTATGTCATTGGACGTCTTGATTTCCTACATGACCTAGGAATATGCATGATATGATCCTTCTAGGGTTAGATTTGATTTCTATGTTAACTCCTAAGTGGTCACCTTCTAGATAACTTGAGTGTTTTCCCAAATCTAATATTTTATTGATTTTGAGAAGTTCAAGTAGATTGTCATCACTCAACTCATCTCTAAGGGGATTGGCATCCTTTTTACAAATGGTTTTAAGGGTTTTTTTCTTAACTTTTGTATTTAGGTTTTTTCTTTTCTTAGATTTTTAGGATTTTGAAGATAACATGTACACAATACACAAAACCCAAAGTTAGCATCATGTCCAAAGAGGACCTGGGGGTTCATGTGCATCAAGGATGCGCACCGAGAGTGTGGAATGATTGATATTCTTATGATGGAGCATAGGTGAAACCCAATGTGCCCCTAGGGGTGGATGATGTGAGTGCATGTATATGCCAAGGGAGAACATGGTTGATACCTTGCTAGATTGGAAGGCATAGATTCTAAGAGAAGCTATGGCCGGTCCCTTGGTGAGTATGTGGAAGTTATGATAAGGCATGATCGACCCATTAGGCATGTATGGACTTGGACATGAGCCTAAGGTTGGTGCGGGTATGGATATGATCACACCCAAAGGATGTGAT
This sequence comes from Brasenia schreberi, assembly GCA_036023115.1. Lineage (NCBI taxonomy): Eukaryota > Viridiplantae > Streptophyta > Magnoliopsida > Nymphaeales > Cabombaceae > Brasenia > Brasenia schreberi. The sequence goes on from JAYKKT010000082.1 coordinate 17,105,126, forward strand.
GTGATCATATGAAAGGGAAGCCCAAATAACTCACACTCCCATAGTGCAATGGGGGAGGATGGGGTTGGACTTCAAGGAGACCAAACCCAACTAGGGTGGCTTCAAGCTTATCATATATGAGGTGGGCTTGAGCCGGGGTTAGATTCGTGGTCTCATTTGGACTTTAAGGATACATGGAACTTGGATGAGTCATGATCGTAGGTTTGGGTTCATAATACAAACCTACGCTCAAAGGGATTTGTTTATGCATGGTAGTGTTAGGTATACCTAGGATATCAATGTATGCCTTAGGAATAACCATGTCTACTAAGTTTTGAATTTTATTTTGAAATTCTTTTTGTTGGTACGGGACTTTCAACGCACCTTGGAAATTAACATTTTTTTGACACATTGTGTGGGTTTGTGGGTGCATGAGTGTGATTTGATTTATAAAATTCATGTGAATGATTTACCAATCTTATACTAAAAGGAGGAGGATCGAGTAGGGAGTTTTGGGGGGGAATGAGTTTTAGGCATACCTTTCCGAGCTGGACTACCTTCTCATGGTGAGAGCAAGCTTTCTTGTGAGCATGTTGAGACAACTCAAGCTCATACAATAGTCATTTTCCTATGTGCTCGTTTCTTCGAGAAGAGAAACCTTCGAAGTGTGTGAAGTGGTGTTCATGTAAATGGAACCCATCAGAGTGCATGTTTTTAAAAAAATTGTGATGACTTGAGTGAAAAAGACCTCATGCCCCTATCTATATATGTGCCTAGGAATGTACACTCATTTTCCTTTATTCCTCTTTTTTAAGTTTTCACTTTCAATTTTTATACTTTCATCACTTGCAATTTTTAGATTTTTTCAATTATTTTTTATTTTTGAATATTTTCTAAATGTTTTTGTTTTTTTAAATAAATATTTTTTTGGATTTTTAGTAGAGGAAAGGGTATTAGGAAGTCAATGGCTAGTGGGGTTAGGAAGAGATGGTTCAATCCTAACACTTGCTACTTATGTGGGCTTATATCCTTCATCGAATTTTGATGTTGGTTTAGTTATTTGGGTATGTTTTGTCTTCCTATAGACCCGAGATTGCTCATGGAAGAACATGATTTAACTGCACCGGTTTTTTTATTTAGGGCAACAATCTCCCTTTTTATTTATAACTCTCTCAACTCTTTTTTTAGAAAGGCGATTTTATCCTCTCGAGCTTGAGATAGTGATTTGAGAGAAAATCTTTTTTTAGAGCTTAAGGAGGACTTCCTCGATAAATCTCTGAAGGAACCTTTCAAACTTGACATAATTTATGCTTGGAGGCTATTGGGATACAACAATCTCCCTCTTATGGTTTCTTGAGTTGAATTAGAAACAATTAATACACTGAATAAAGGAGAGAATGGATGATATCACATATTAGCATACACATAGTGAGAACGTATAAGATATAGTGTATATTGGGATACAAGAAACAAAATCTTACGAAGATAGCGGATTTCACTTACCTATAGCCCTCTCCTTCATGCTTTCAAACTGAGACAACCCTCCCTTTGCAATGGTATTCTACAAAAATAATTATTACTCTTGAAATTACAAGAGATGGAAACAAAAACTCGAAGCTTACAACAAGAATGATACAAAAAAAAAGGGGTAGAAGAGGGTGGCTTGAGGCTTTCTCTCTCTTCCTTGGATGAACTTTTCCTTGGACTGGGAGTGAGCACCCTCATGTCCTCTTTTGTTGGGCTTATCACTCTTGGCATGGAATCTCTTTTCTTTGTTATCCCCATCCTCCTTAAATATGCATTTTCTTGAATCGGATCCTTCAAGGTCACTAGACTCGATTCATATCTAAATTCAATCCACAAGGGGCATCCTCACGTGGGAAGGGCATCTTGACACATGTGTCACATGTTGGAGATGGCTAGACACATTGGAACATGGGAAGTCGTTTGGCACAAACTTCGCATGTTGGGGGTTAACGCCCTAGTGCATGGGGGGTTTTCATGCACCACGCATGGGATTCCTGCCAACTATGTGGGGGTCCCACTAGGCATGTGGGGGGCGTGCTTGGTGACATGGCAGAAACGTGCATAGGGCCTATGGTGGCATGTGGTGGCCGACAGTGACACTTTTATCCTAGTATGTACCATGAATTGATCTCTTTAACCTTCTAGAGGTATAGGGTCGCTTGGTGTTGGATCATCCTTGGTTAGGAGTATTTTAGACTTTTTCTTTTTATGTTCTTCATTGATAATTTTATCTTTTTTTGCTCTATGGGTTGATTTCTTTAACCTTTCTTGCACCGCTTTAACCTTCTAATGGGTATAAGGTCGCTTAGTGTAAGATCTCCCTTCGTCAGGGTATTTTGAACTTTTCACTTCAGACTTTTCCTTTTAGCTTGAGCCATCTCTAAACATGAGTCTTTTGAATTTCTGAGGTCCTTCCTTAGCTTAAATGTTCTATTTTTGTTTTTAATTTAAATATGCTTATAGGGGTAAAATGGTCATTTAAAAATATTTTACAAGTTGAACTTATTTTGATTCCAAATGCCTTCTTTTGAGCTTTACAACCCATTATTTGAAAGAAATATACTTGAAATTTCACTAATACAATCATGAGGATAAAATGGTCATTTTTTGGAGATTTTGTCAAAGCTCAATGTTTTTGGTGGGGTTCAAAGTAGCCCTCATTTTAAAGTTTTCACAAAATTTTAGGTTGAAAATGAGTTTGGTTAAAGTGTCTTCATTGAAATAAACCTTAAAAGACCAACAACCACAATTTTGCTTGTAAAAGGAAACTTTTGAAAAATAATTTTTTTTAAAATTTTTAGGTGTTTACATAGATCCCTTTCCCATCATCTACAAACTTAGTACCTTCGAGCATGGAAGTGGGTACCTCACTTCATTGAGATTAGTACCCTTGCCAAATTACATGCGAAGCCATGGTTGCAATGACAATAATCGAGCTTAATAAAGAGAGAGAGAGAGAGAGAGAGAGAGAGAGAGAGAGAGAGAGATAGTGCTAAATGCATAATGTCTTTCCGTGCAATCAACATCACTACCTGTAAGATTAATTCGATGGTGACACCCATCCTCAATTTTCATATTAATGTTGATGGACGGCTCAATTTAAAAGATATCATCCATGCAATTGCATGAACAACACATATCGTGTAATAGTATGATATCAGAGGATGTCTACAAACTCTCAATTTTCCTTTTGTGCATTATCTTACATAAGCACCTATATCTTTTGATTTTTCAGATCAATATTTAAGATTTGAATTACACACATGATACCTTAAATATAAAGTACAATAATACTTTTAAGTTCAAATCTTACCCGTTAATATTAAACATAAAATGGTGGAGATAGTTATGTAAAATTATGCACTCAAAGTGTCATGCATCTATCACAATATATAAAACTAAGGCTCTCTTTCATTCTTCATCATTTTTGTCATCTAGACTGTAATATTGAACCAACAAAGAAAAAATACGTGATGTACTCAATATCTTTTGTTTTTCCCAAAAAGCAACTCGTACTTTTTCTTGTTTAATATAGACCGTTCATCTCAATCTGATGATCCTGATCTTTTTGGATTCCTAAGATGGATTTAGATAGAGTATTGGCAGTCAACAAGCTGAACTATAATGGATCCAATTTGATAATTTATCCGTCCAGCACAAGTGGCCTCCCACTATTCCAGCACAAGTTACTCTCGCTGTTAAACATGAAATTTCTGTGAGGTTCTGCTCAACAGGAGCATATACGTTGTGTCCCGCATCTTGCTGGATGTAGGGTCGTCACAGGGGAACCGACGTCTATGAACGGCCCATCAGATTAGTAATTAAAATTACCATTCCAACATTTGTTCCAGATTTTCACCGTCCATCTTTGTGATGGAAAGTTTTGCTTTGTACAATTCCCACTAGGTAGGAAAGTTGGGAGGTACAGATTCAAGTATTACTTCCTTTCATGGAACGCCATTTGAGAATTCACATGAGAACGGTTCGTCGTATGAGATCGACGTAGAGGGTTCGGTTTGCTGGCACCACTTGTTTACACTGATTTCTTCGTCATTACGTTGCCTCGTCGCCCCGTTGTATCTTCTTTCTTTATATAATTCTCTTTTATTCCTCGCTGGTGACTAAGGAGGATCTCTCTGGAGCTCCCCTCTGACTGCCATGGCTTTGTCGAAGCTCATGCATGCTGTGAGATACGATGGTTACGGTGGTGGTGCTTCTGCCCTCAAGGTTTCCGCGCTCTCTCTCTCTCTCTCTGTCTCTAGATTTCTCCCGTGTGGTTTATACCTCTCACATGTGTACTTTTTTGTTTCCCAAGGCCCTGTTTGTGTTTTCTCTTTATTTCTTTATTGTAGTTGAGTGTTTGTAAATCCTTTGAAATTGAGCAAGGTTATAAAGGGAAACGAGGTGGAGGGTTTATTTGCCGACCTACCACCCATCATTGTTGAAATTGTTTAGGGTTTTTTTGTGTGTGTGGAGGCGGATTGTGTTTGATTGTGTGTTGAAAAGGTGAGACTAAGTCTTTGTTTGGAGAAACTATTTTGATGTCAAGAATGTTCAAAGATGTGTTTCCTATATTTGGTTTTCTTGATATCAAGAATTTTGGATTGCGATGTAGTTGATTGTTTGTAAATCCATTGTTGAAATTTGGAATACCACGATACGATAGAGGACTCTGTATCTCCCAATCGTACTTGTCGTACCGTATCGTGCAATACGATTAAAAAAAATTTATGGGTTTCTGGCCTCTGTTCGCCTCTCTTCACTTCTCCCTGAGGCATCCTTCGGTATGCTCGTCTGAGATTGCAAGTTGCGTGCGTGTAACATGTAAATTCGGGTTAGATTATAAGAATTTTATTGAATAAAAATAATTTATGAACAAATAACAATTGTGACAAAATCATTTCCTTTGTATTGCCAACTTTTAGGTATATTTCTACTAATGGTTTCTAATTTCATGAAATCGCAAATAATGAAGAACAATTTGGTTGCCTCAAAATTTTGCAGAACAATAATTCCCTTCCATTTTTTTTGCAAATAAAAGAGATTAATTTTGAATCACTTAAACCTCTAAGCCTCTAAGAATGTCCTTAAAAACTCTTTTACAGATATTGAGAGCCTTTATAGAAGAAACATAACTCTTTGATATGCAAGTCCTCAAAGAGATACAAACTCTTCAACATATTATGTCCTGAAAAGCCATAGTTCTTCCATATAGGGTTCATTTTGAAAGGAACACAAACCTTTCATGTATGAATATCAGTTTACTGAACCGGAAGTTGTATGCATGCACATCAGTTCATTGAGTGGGCATTTCACAGCTTTACTATTTTAGGGTTCACCTTACACGACTTCCATTGAGTTGAACTGTGTGAGGCTTAGCTCAGCCTGTGAAGTGAGCATGTCATCATAGTTACACATCAAAAATTCTTATTTTGATGAAGCAACTCAGAAGTAATCAAATGACGTGATTTTGACCCACAACATCCATCCATCATCCTTCCATTTCAAACCACTTCAAGCATTAGTTAAAAAGTAAGAGAAAAAAAAGATATCATTAAGTAACAATATCATATCACTAGGGTGTCATGGACTCAATAATCAAAGAAATAGAGCTCATCGTTTTGCTCACATATGAAAATGAGTAAATATGTCAACTACATGTACAAAGATAACAGTTTGTTAATTTTGATATATTAGAGGAGTGAATTATATAAGATAACGAAGAAAATGCACTCTTAACCAAAGAAGACATTGCACCGATTAATTTGGAATGAGTAAAACAACATCATCAAAAAGATGAAGATTTTGATTTTGAAGTAGAAGGTAATGAGGATCTTCAGCAAGGAGAATATGAAAATTATTTTGTTGATGATCCTTATTACAATATGTAAATGTAAATGTATTTCATTTTTCGCTTCAAAATATTGCACATAAAAATTTAGGAACATTACTAGCAATTAAAAGTGTTCTACAAGTTTCTATAAAGTGCCTATACTTTCTATTTATCAAGTCATTTTGTTGTAGAGTTTTAGTGAAAGATTTTTTATGTAAAATTTCATTGGTTTCAAAACAAAATTAAAAATCATTTGATAAGTATTTTCCTCCAGAATGAGTCCTAAAAATCTTAATGGTGGAATCAAATTGATTCTTGACCATACAAACAACAACTAAGCCTTTTCCCATACTAGACGGGGTCGGCTACATGGATTCTTTGTTTCCACAGATCCCTATCATGTGCCATGTTAGCAGTTAACTCCTAATAAGCTAGATCATTCTTTATTGTTTCTTTCCAACACTTTTGTCATCGTCCTCTACCTCTTTTAATACTTTCCAAATTTAGTTTTTCTAACCTTCTTACAGGTTCTTCTTTTGATCTTCTTTCTATATGTCCAAACCATCTTAAATGATGTTCTCTCATTTTATCCTCTATTGGTGCCACTCCTAATTTGTTTCTAATAACCTCATTATTTATACGATCTTTTCTTGTATGACCACTCATCCATCTTAACATCTTCATTTCTGTCACAGATATCTTTTGTACATGTTGATGATTAACTGCCCAACACTTAGAACCATAAAACATGACAGGCCTAATTGCTGCTCTATAATATTTACCTTTTAACTTTAATGGTATCTTCTTATCATAACGAATACCTGATGCTCCTCTCCATTTTAACCAACCAGTATTAATTCTATGTGTAACATCTCCATCAATTCTTCCATCACTGTGAAAAATTGACCCTAGGTATTTAAAAATTCCATCAATTCTTGACCATATTATAAAAAATAAAAAATTTATCAAATACCTCTAATTTATGTTTTAATAGATATATCAAAGTACATTGAGTAAAATCATTTACAAATATCACATAAACTCCTTCCTTAGAAACAATAGGGATAAGGCCTCAAACATCAGAATGTATTAATTCAAAAGCTTTGCTTGGTACATAATTTCTTTCTCCAAAAAAAAGATGATGTATTTTTTTGATAACACACTCTTTACAATACAATTTTTGATCCTCAATTTTTTTCAACAAAAAAAAATTACATAGTTTATGCATATCCAAATGTCCAAGTCATTTATGTCAAATAGTAGCATCATGGGCTACATTATAAGGTTCAAAATTTGACATAAATAAATAATTCATTTTGTATAGTCCATTTTCTCTATAGTCTTGACTAATTTTCTTCTTCGATAGGTGACCATCCACCACATAATGCTTGGATGAGAAAGTGACTACCATTATTATCACAAATTTGATCAACCGAGAGTAAATTTAAATGAGTTTAGTTATGAAACTTACATTTTGTATTTTAAAATCATCTTTTTCAAAATTCTCAATTTTTTCAATTTGAAATTTTGTACGACCGTAAACACATGTTTTGTAAAGATATCTTGAAATTTTTTTTAAAGATTTTTCGCTATAGGTCATATGAAAAGAAGTGCTCGAGTCTAAGAATGAAGACATTTTGAGAAGTGGAGAGAGTGTTTCCGAAAATGCTTGTCTTTTCTTTGAACATTTCTTATATATAAACTTTGATGTTGGAAGTTAAAACTCATTCATCCTTGTCTTCCACGGCTCTCACGTTTCTATATTTCTTTCGAAGAAGTAGACAAGTGGTCTTAATATGACCACTTTCCTTATAATAATGACATATCATGTCCTTGTTTGACCATGGTCCTATGAGCTTTTTGTTTGATTCATCTTTTTGTCGTTCAAAGTTTTTGACATGAGAAGCCTTGTATCTTCATATTTGCTCCCAACATGGAAGTGGTAAGAACAATTTCTTTTGCAATACTTATATTTTTTAATCTAGTTTCCTCCATACCTAGATCGTTAAAAAAAATATCTCCCTTTGGTCTAGGTTTTTATGTATTATATTTGATCTAATAGTTTCAAATGCATCCCTTAATCCTCGCATAAATAAAAAGAAATATTGATTATCTAAAAACTCTTGAAATTAATATATTTTTTAAAATTTTTAAAATTTATCAAAACTTTTAAGTTAAGTTCATAACTCTGAAAACTTATTAAAAAAAACTCTCTAAGCTTAGGTTGTCTTGTTTAAGCATTATCATTATTTTCATTAAATCAATTTAAAAAACAAAATCATCTTGATAATGGATCTTTTTCAAATATTCTTAAGTTTCAAAAATATTTTCAAATACATTAATTATATTTCTAAGTTTTTTGTCCACATTTTGATAAATGATCCATGCTATTTTTGTATTCTTTTTTAAAAAGTTTTCAAATTTTGCTTGTATTTTTCTTGGGCTTTGAAAACATCATCATCATTTAAATCTTCAATATCTAAGGTAGGTTCTTTAATTGTCCCATCTATATAATCTTAAAAATCTTTAGACAAAATACTTTTTCATTATTCTTACCTAACTTTGATAGCATTTTGGGTTAAGAATGAATTTAAAAAGCTCATTTTTGCTATTCATTTCAAGAAACAAACAAAGATCTTGATGTTATCTCAAGTTTGGAGTATCAAACAAGTGATATCACAAACTTTTCAATCTTGGCATGCTTCACGATATACTTGAATTCTTTAAAACGAGACTCTAATACCATATAAATATTTGTTGATATATGAATGCTGAGACAACCAAGTTGCAAATCATCATTGTGTAAGTGAAATTATCAAAATATCAATGCATCCAAATATGAATGTTTGAATTCGATAATACACAAGGGTCAAGAGTAAAGAAGGAGACAAATCTACGAATCAAAAGGTTATACAAGACAACTTATTATTGATGTATATTATAGCTCTATTTGTAAAACAAGAGAGAAAAAAAATACAACACAATTGGATAAGAGATAGGGGAGAAGAGGACTAGCCATTGGAGGTAGTTGGCCTCCAACGGCTAGTTGAGGCCAGCTCCCAAAGAGAGTCGTTGGGAGGTGTGGGCTACATGGCAATGGGCCCTAGTGGCCCTTATCATTCCATAACCTTAAGTCACGGGCCCTAGTAGTCGTGATCCTACTACATTTAACATCTACATCCAATAAGTTTTTTACTCTTAGGTTTAGGTACAATACCTTAACTTTGAGCTTTATCTAAGGCCCTTAATTATTCTTACATAACATTTTATCATTCCCATATACCTTTGGATTGATTATAAAATGAAAGCAATAATATTTTTTCAAAGATATTCTATTATGAGGTATTTCCTTTATATTTTGACAAATAATTGAAGTAATTTTTACATTCATTTTTTTCACATTTTTAAATTTTGTTTGTAATTTTTTTGGGCCTTGATGATATTTTCTTTATCAAGCCCATCAATTTCCAAATGTGGTTATTGGATAGTGTCATCCACGTAATCTCAATAATTTTTTGACAAAAAATATTTTTTCATTATTCTTTCCTAACTTTGATAGCAATTTGGGTTAAAAGAGCAACGAAACACTTCATTTTCTCTTCCATTTCTTGCAAAGACAAATTTTTGAAGATTACCTCAACTTTAGAATATCAAAATCAAGAAAACAAAAGTTGCTTCAAGTTGGACACACTTCCCAAAATAGTCATATCTGTTGAAATTCTTTCGAGGAGACTCTGATATCATGAAACTCCTCTCATGTAAGGGATCACCCTTGCATGGTCGGTCCTAAGCCCAGATAAAGGAGGAGGGTCACATTAAGCTTCCGACATCTAGCATAAAACTTTGTCAGACTTATCTACCATGAATTTTACAAACTACAAAACCCGAATGCAGTAAAAGTAAGGAAGGGCCTCTATATCTTTGCCATGATGTAGCAAATCAATTGTAGAGAGGGTTCCCATATCATGGATCGTTGTGGGTAAAAAGTTAGCCTGCTATATTATCGCCCGAATGTAGTGAACAAGTTGCAAGGTCTCCACATTTTTAGCATAGACATATGTGAGGGGTAGGGAAGCTAGTCCTAGTTAATAAAATTCATATTGGTACTTTGAATATCGAAACATTGACCATAAAGTTAATAGAGGTGGTAGATACCATGATTCAAAGAAAGATTCACATTTTATGTTTACAAGAGATGAAGTGGGTGGGAGAAAAAGCAAAGGAAATTGATAAACAAAGTCAAATAAGAAACCAACTAATCAAACCAAATATCCAAAGTGCTCCAACATAACATGCTTTATTAATAGGTAAGTGACTCTGTTTATAGAGCAAATGTGCAAATATACAGGTTTTAGTTTATAGCAAGAGAGGCTTGATATCCAACTATCCAACTGTTGGGGACCAGAGAGGCCCCCAACGACTACATGGGGATGACCCTAGATATCCTTTACTCAAACACGGGCCCTAGTGTCCCATCCAATTATAGTTTAACATGGACTCTAATCATAAAGAATTAAGCATGTAAATAGTCTTAATTAGTGTTGTTCAACGCATATCGTATTGTGTATCGTTTTAGTCTACGATACGTATAGTATCGTATCGTAATTTAATACTAAAAAATTAGTAAAAATAAAAAGTAGGAAAATATTGATAATTACAAAGAATTCATATAATGCAAAGTTTAGTATATATTAGTACATATTCATCATTCACCATTCAACAATTGAAAAAGAACTGGGGTCTATGCCCGGCATGTCTTCATACGTCCATGCAAACACATCTAAGTAGGTTTGTAAAAATGCAATGAATGCTGATCTTTCATGCTCATGCAAACATGCGCCTACCTTAATGAGTTTGGGCTTTGAATCACTCCCTAGGTTTACCTCTATGAAATCTCCTCCTACTGAATTTGAAGGTTTTTCAAAATTGAGAATTTTATGAAATTCTGGAAGCTCAAAAGTGGGATCTTCCTCAAGGGGATCCACTTCTGGGCTTCGATCATTCTCGTGGCTTAGAGATCCTAGGGAATTTGATGCATGGGTTTTCAAAAGACCTGGTTTCACATTTGGAATTTCTATCGACTCCGAAATTTTTGGTTTGGTTATGCAGATAACGTTTCTTTTGAAATCTTTTACTTTTTCCAAATCCTTACCAGGAGCAGCTATGTACAAAATCTTTTTGGAATTTTGTACAATTTCGATTTTTTTGTGTTTTTGTAAAACAAGTACTTTGGGAACTATACAAACTACTCTTTTTTCGAGTTTTTCATTTTCCAATGTTTTTGGCTTTTGTAATTTTTCAATTTTTTGGATTTTGAGTTTTTCAAATGTTTTTGTATTTTAGATAAAGGGATCTTCCATCATACCTGCAAAGGGAAAACACTATAGGTTAGATTCTGAATAAGAGGTCTAAATCATAGGTCTCTTCTAAGATAGGCTCTAGGGCACCCTTGACCCAGGTTGTCACAGGGGGTGGTTCTGGTGGTATTTTGGGAGTATAGCCGATCACATATCGGCTTGGATTGGCCTTAGGCAGTATGGGTTCTAGGAGACCCTGATTTTGTGCCCCTAGACTCTTATATGGCAAATAGCCCATGTTTAACAGCATGTTCCACGATTTTTTGTTTTTGGAAAATGTTTGGTATAAATCGTGGTCTTGGAACTTGCTGTCATCTATGTTGTGTATATATGGCTTTTTGTACAGGGGTTTTGGAAATAAGGGGTTCTTGGGTTTTCCCGGAATGGTCAGAACTTTGAGGGGGCCAGCCTTGGGCGGCCCCTTCACATATACGACCTTCCTAGGGTTGTATAATGTGAGCCTTGGTGGCTCAAGCATGGTTTGTCCCAATTTTACCTCGCGCACTCTTATTGCAATATATCTTATTAATAGGATGTTTTTAACCTGCCTTGAAAATATTTCTCCTTTTGAAAAATTATATAATCGCTCTCCTTATTATAAAAGGCTAAAGGATTTTTTGTGTAAATGCTCTATTTATATAGATAAAAATGATAAATTGTTTCCTAAGGCCATTGAATGTATGTTTCTTGGATATGAGATTGACAAAAAAGGTTATAGATGTTTTGACCCTATTAATGATAAACTATATGTCTCTAAAGATGTAAAATTCTTTGAAAATGATTACTACTATAAGCCTATATCTTTTAAAAAAATCATTCTTCAAGTAAAAGAACCTAGATTCTATCATCAAGCCAAGGGTATTCTGGAATGGGAAGATGCTATGTGTGAAGAACTTAGTACCTTAGACGAAGCTCAAACTTAGACCGTTGTTCCTAAACCTAATGTAGATGAGTTTATAAAATCAAAACACATATAATGATAATACTGAAAGATATAAGGCCAGATTTGTAGACAAGGGTTACACTCAAGAGCATGGAAGTGACTATGATGAAACTTTTACTCTTGTTGCTAGGATGACGACTATTAGAATACTCATAACTCTTAGTGCTATTCAAAACTGTGATACTTATCAGTTTGATGTTAAATGCTTTTTGAATAAACATTTAACTAAAGATGTCTATATGACTCCTCCTCCCGGATTTGATATTCCCTAGCATAATGTTCTTAAATTTAAGAAAGTTTTTTATGATTTGAAACAAGCCCACAAGTCTTGGTTTGATCGATTTAAAAATTTCATGCATTTGCATAACTTTACATCTTATTATATTGGTATTGCTTTGTTTGTAAGAAAGTCACATAAAGGTATTGTTATTTTACTCTTTTATTTGGATGATATGATCATCACTAGGAGTGACGAAGCAGTGATTACAGAGGTTAAACATAACCTTTATCTAGAATTTGATATGAAAGATTTAGGTCTTCTTAATTACTTTTTGTGTATTGAAATTGTTAGAAACAGTCATGGATATTTTATGTCACAAACAAAATTTGCAAATAATGTAATTGAAAGATCTTGTATCCTTGAGATTCTTGGTACTAAGTTAAGATCCACTGATAGAGAAAAATTAGAAGATGACTCCCTAACAACTAGTCAATTTCAACAAACACCCACCTACGTTTATATGAGTGTTATGAGAATTATTTGATATTTAAGAAGTTCTACCCACAAGGGGTACACTTAACTTTCTCCTCGTCATTTGATTTATCTGTATATACTAATGTTGATCGGGGTGCAGATGTTAACAACAGAAATTCTACGACTGGTTTTTGTGTCTTTTTAGGAGAATCACTTATCTCATTGAAGTGTAAAAAGCAGCAAAATGTGTCACTTTCATGTACCGAAGCAGAATATCGTGTCATGACTACTGTTGCTATAGAATTCTCTTGAATTACGACGTTCTGAAAGATATGGGCACTAATTTACAACAATCTTCCATTATATTTTGTGATAATAAAAGTGTAATGTGCATTGCCTCCAACAATAATTTTCATGAACGAACGAAGCATATTGAGATGAATTGTCACTTTATTCATGAATCAAGCATATTGAGATGAATTGTCAATTTGTTCATGAATCAAGCATATTGAGATGAATTGCCACCAAAATCATGGCAAAAATCATTCGATGTTTATATCTCATACTTGGACATTTCATTGTTATCTAAATCAAGCATGTAAGACCATGCGACTTAACGTTACAATACAACAAATATAATTGTTATGAAGAAATTGAAATGATCCAGAGGTAAAATCAGGCGTAGATATGGCCGGTTCAGAAACAGGCCAGTGGTTTAACCAAAACTGGATGAAATGGACTTGGAACCTTGGACCCATCAGGCTCGGTTCCTCCTCATGTGGGACTGGAACCAAGACTTGTGGTTCAAACCACCCGACCTTGTTCTCATTTAATATTTTTCCTTTTACTTTTTAACCTTATTTGTCTATTTATTTCTGTTTTTAGTTCAAACCAGAACTATAACTAAAACAGGCACTACAAATAAAAATCAGAACGAGGTGGAACACGGTTTGTGGTTCCATGTGAATTGGGAGCAGCAACTTGGAACCACCAGCCCTAATTTACCCGAAGCTAGCTATGCCTATTCAGAGGAATCTTCTTGACTCAGAGGCTTGCAAAGCCAACTTATATTAGTGAAGAATTAGCGCACTAATTGTCGTTGGGAAAGTAAATGCAGGGCCCAGTAATTCTATATCCATGTCTTGCTTATGACCTAGCTTCAGAAGGGTTTGACAATGCTCAGCAAATGGGCTTGGTTGGTTAGACATGGCCGGTTCCAGTTCACCTGAAACCTGGAACCAGAACAGAGCTGGGACCGGATTCTGTTTCCTGTTTCAGGATCAAACCGTGTGGAAGAGGAAAAATAATATAAAATAATTAAAATAAAAAAAAAAACTTTTTCGGTGGTTTGGAATTGCCAGTTTCGATTTTGGGCCAGTTCTCATCCCACCTTCCAGTTCCATGAAAGGTGTAACCGGAACAAAACCAGGTGGTCTCGGGTTCCAAGTCGATGGTTCTATTCTGTTCTAGTTCCAGCCGCTTTCAAGCCCAGTTAGATTCCGGTTAGAACAGCTCTGCTTGTTTGAAACCGGCCATATCTATGGTTGGTAGAATGCCAAGTCGGAATCAATTTGGCCATCAAACAACTTGGTGGTTGTAGCAATTGCCTTTTTCTTATTTATTTTTTATAGGAAAGCTAGGGTAGGTGAACGCCTGCTAGATGCACCATAAATATTTGAAACTTTGAATATGAAGGATCTTTTGGGTAGGCCCCTAGCCACAGCCACAGCTCTGTTTTGCACCATCACTTTCTCTTGCTTACAAGCATTATTAAAACTTACAAAAGGAAGTCGCCTTCCAATTATGAGATAATTGATACTACTAAACTCCTTGCTTCAGAATTCAGCCTTAACCAGTGCCAAAATTACATCATCCCCAAAGTGGGGTCTGATATAAGGGCCTCTGGCATCTAGACAAAGTCGGGGGTTCGATTCTCCTGTGGACGAACTCCTTGCAGGACTCCATGCCAAACGTATGGGTCCTCTGTCCTTCAAGTTTTGTGCTGAGTTAATCGAACCCACTGAATGTAACCGAAAAGAGAAAGGACGCCGTGATGGTCTTGTTCTTGTAAAATAAAAGTCATTATTATCTTAAATAATTTATTCAAGGGGCAGTTTTCTAAGTAACTCCTACAGATGTGATGGGGGTGGTTAAATCTCTGGAAATAGTTCAATCCTGGGTTAATTTCTGTTTCCTTGTTTACGCTAAGGATTGGATGGTGAAATTTAATCAATCTGCAGCAGGGGAATCAACATGCCAACATATTTAGCAACACAAAGCATCAACTTCCCGTCGAGAGTGCATATAGACAGGGAAATTGTGTCATGTGGTCGTGTTACTTCGGTTTCGGATAAAAATGGATTAACCCAAAATCCTACCTAATTTTTCTTAGGGTCATATTCTTTGAACTCCAATGAGACCCTGGTGGGGTTCGGGTCAACTTCAGTTTAACCCACTATATATAAAAGTACAGCAATTTTACACATACTATTCATATCTTAGACCATAATATATCTTTTACGCATTTACTTGTAATGATATGTATATTCTATATGATATATTATGTACCTTTTGTTTTTCAAATATAAATTTAAACCATCTATCAACATATGGATGGTAGGAGTTGTTTGAATTTTCTAGTACCTAAGTATGCTAGCGATACCACGTTCTCCATGTTCAATTTGGGCTCGAGACCCTGACTCCTCCCTACTTTGATCGGGTTGGATTTCCCTGAACTGGATCTGACCCGAAATTCTTAACACCTGACCCGTAATGTGCTTATTTGGTCTTCCATTCCACCAATTTTTTTGCAAACTCTTAGTCGATCGGATGGGTCTATACTTCCTTCGGAATTTTTAGTTTTATCCTCTTGGCTGTTGAGTGTTGACATCTAAAATGGACACGGCTTCAAAAGTCCAATTTCGTTTCCACCCAAAGCAACGATCCATCCGGCCGTCACGAATCACATGCATCTATCGAATGAAATTTAGGACGACTTTTTCCCGACACGAACACGCAACCACCCAACACAAATAGACCCGAAACATAAAATCGCCGCTGCAAGATATAAAGTAGTTAGTTACAAGTGTAATCTAGCATGGGATCTCCACGCCTCACCTTGACAATAATAATAACAATAACAATAATAATAATAGACCCCAAACATAAAATCACGTCTGTTGTAGGTGGGGAGTTCGACTCCCAGGGCGATGCATGGAGTGTGTGTTAGGCTGCGTTCTCACTCATTCAACTGATTGAGTGAGGCAACACAAGCCTAGCCTACTAGAATAACCTTTGAAATCTGATTTCTTTTTTTTTATTACTTCTATTATTCTCTAATACAGACATAGAACCGAGTGGAACCAAAAGCGAGACCGGAACCGCCAGTTAGAATTATCACGTTCGGGGCCATGTCTTCATTCGTGAACTGGTGGACATGATTGTCACAGAATAAGAAAATGACATTTCACACGAATATATGATCCAAACATGAAATTGCCACCCATAATAGGGTTTTTTTCGAAGAAAATCGGACAATATTCTGATAAGATGCATACTATAATCGATCAAGCTCTCACACAAGATGCATTTGTGGTCGCAGCATTTTTTTTTAATTACAGCCGAAGACTTGATGGAAAGTCAAACTCACGGTTAAAGTCACGCGAGTCGAGAGACCTACCAACGCCAGAGTGCTGCACGGTTTACTCATTTTGTATTCTGACTCGGGTTGATCATGTCATGAGATGAATCCTTAGGTTTACATTAAGCTACTAATGAACTTGTATTATTAAATGTTAATATATATAGTATATATACTGAGTAAAGGTTTGAAACCACCGGTTCCAATTTCAGTTTTAAGTT
The DNA here is from genome assembly GCA_036023115.1 of Brasenia schreberi. Lineage (NCBI taxonomy): Eukaryota > Viridiplantae > Streptophyta > Magnoliopsida > Nymphaeales > Cabombaceae > Brasenia > Brasenia schreberi. Next base: position 17,121,820 of record JAYKKT010000082.1, read on the forward strand.
AGTTTCTAAAAAACACGAACCTAACTGAACCAGAGTGTTTCTGTTTCTCGAGACAGTTCGACTGGTTTTGGCTACTGCTGCTGGTTCCATGAGAGATTCAATTCCGACTCAAACCACTATATCATATCGGAACTGGCCGATCTTTGCAAGCATAATCCACTTGCAATACAATGTTTTCTGACAATTTTAACATGTCAAATACCATTTAGTAAAACCTAAAAAAACACATTTAATAATGGATGTAGTCTTTTGCATTGAAATCGACAAACACAAGTTTGCTAAAAAATGATAAAAAGCGGCAGTGTCACGTCTTCGAGTCCAAAATATCCGTCCGTGTCCGTGTGGATGCCAAGTTTCAAGTAGGAAAGCGAAAGCGTGTGGGGCGACATCCTCAATTTTGTTTGTAGGAGAAGCAAAGGAAGAAAATACGCTGGGAAAAACAAGTGAAAAGACGAAAAAACAAACAGGAAGCCAACGCGTGGGGCTCATAAGTTTTCTTCACCCTCCTCTTTTCTTCCCGTTTCTTCTTTTTCACATTTCCTCTCTCTCTCTCTCTCTCTCTCTATATATATATATATATATATATATAGAAAAACCAAGAGAGCCCCTCTGGGTAACGCTCCACAATGTGATCCCAAGGATCGAACAGCCCCAAAATCTGTCTGAAGACCTCTCCTCTCTTTGGCGCAAACGATATCTTTGGTGATTAGGGTTTCCCGTTTATGATCGGCCTCTTGGTGGGCAATCCTTATGCACAAAACTACGTAGATATCTACTGATTATGGTGGATGCCTCTTGGTGTTTCTGTTTCCCGTTTCATTGCATTTTTCTCGTATTGTAATGTTTGGGGATATCTACCGTCTGACGAGTTTTGTGGCTTTGGCTTTCTTTGTTCTGTTTTTGCGTAGAGATGATTTTATATAGACTGTTTCATTTGATTCAAAGTATTATTTATAACCATTTTAAGGGTGTGGGGAGGGGGAATCGATGTATTTAATTGTATTTTATTTGTAATTTTTCTCATTTATATGGATAGTAGAGTGTCCAATGGTTCGCCTACTCGTTAGTTTAATCCATCATGAATCGATTGCAATTTGTCATGCTGATTTCATTGATGATCTATGGAAGAACGAATGTGTTCTCAAGGAAGCAGACAAAGAAACTGTTCGAATTTTGCATGATAGGTTTCCACCATAATCGTTGACAACGTTTACTGCTTCAGTTGGGGAGCTATTCGTGATGAAATTGAAGATTGAACCTTTTATTTCTCTTACAAAAGCTTCAATTGACAGTGACCGGAAAAAAAGCTTGAACTGATGATTACTAAAACATATTATTGAGGAATAATGCATGATGGAACTCGAGGGTAGCCTTGAGCAGCGTCTGCAGAGCAGCATCTGTGTGTGTATTCTGAGACCTGTGACTTGCAGTGATACCTTACAAATAGCATGAACTTATTTCTATCAAAGAATCAATTTGCCATATTACAGAGTATTAGTTACATCCATCTCCTATGTCAAGGGAAGTAGTTACATCATTTCCTATTTGAAAGAAATAATATATCTTTCTCTATTTCTGTTGGATAGGTAGGTTATGGACATCTGGATCTGGTGAAGATTAATGGGGCACAAAGTTGTTAATCTTTGACGAGAAAGAACTCTGCCTAAGAGTTTGCTGGATGTCTTGGTGTTCGTTGGAGATGCTGTCAGCTTCTTCCAGCTGAAAGAAGCTGCATCCAGGAATGCCGATTACATACTGCATGATCCTTTGCTACACATACTATCAGAAAAGGTTTTTTCCAGAATGGGTTTTATTTTGTGCTCTCATTTAGAGAAGTTATAATTTTCAAAGACCATGCAAGCAGTGTTCAGTTGCTAGCATGACATGTGTAAATAGTCCTATTGGAGGTTCAGTGAGGCACCGTCAACCCGGGCTGTCGAGAACTCGAGAGATGGAAAGGTGAGCTACTAATGGCACATTCGCTCATATATCAACACCTTTTTGTTTAGGTATAACCTATTAATGCCAATACTCCATCTGATAATTCTGATCCTTCTGCAGGTACAAGATCATTGAAGAATTAGGAGATGGGACATGTGGAAGTGTCTTCAAGGCAATAAACCTAGAAAATCATGAGATTGTAAGTTATGGCCTTTTATTAACAGAAAAACTTCACATAGTAAGTTATAGATTGCAAGTGGTTTTAATGAGGGTATAGTGGATATTAGGAATTTTTATGAGATCTGGATTCAGGCGCTTCCTACTGTCTGTTTGATTAGGTGTAGTTACATCTGAATCTATACTGGTTTTAGTTATATTAACATCATGATGTCAAACGGCAATCAGGGTCCCCCATTCAGCTTATTGCCTTATTAGTAATTGAAAAGGGTTTACTTGGTCCAGGTTTATAATAGTTGATTTGGTGTAAATCTGATCTTAACATGACAAACATACATGCCTGATTAGATATCATCTTCCTTTTATTATGATTATCAATATTCAAGTGTCCCCAAGTACTGTTTCAATGCAGATTCATTCTATGTTACAAATATAAAGAAAAGGGGGAAATGTGTGAGGAAATTGTTGTGATAGTGGTGAGGCAACATTCCTTCTAAATGTGTATGAATCAATGTTATGAAACAAAAAAATTGAAATTAATGAACAGAAGATATCTAACAGAATCAATATTAAACAAAATCGAATCCAAAAGCTTGATTTGAATAAACAATCTTAAGAAATGACTATGAGTCTATGAGAACATAAGAAGTGAGAAGACAACTAAGAGTTGCAACTTACATCATCATTAAATCAGTGTTGTCTGACGCGTATCGTATTGTGTATCGCTGGGCTCCACGATACGGGTGTATCATATCGTATCGAATCGTATCGTACTTTAATATTAAAATAATATGAAGATTATTTAAAAAATCAAGAAAATTAGTAAAAATCTGAAAAAAAATTGAAAAAATCTGGAAAAATTTGATAATTGCTTTAAATTCATATAATGCAAAGTTTAGCACAGATTGAACATTCAACATTGAACAATTGGATCCAAAATTACATATTTTGAAGCAAAAAATGAAATACATTTATATTTTACATATTTTAATTTGTATCAGGATTATTAACTAAATAATCTTCATCTTCTACTTGATAAAGATTCAAAGTTTCTCATCACCTTCTGCTTTAAAATGAAAATCTTCATCTCCTTCGTGATGTTGTTGCACTTCAAATTAATTCATGCAATGTCTTCTTCGGTTAGGAGTGCATTTTCTTCGTTATCTTCCATAATCCACTCATCTAATATATCAAAATTAACGAACTGCTATCTTTGTACATGTAGTTGTCATATTTGCTAATTTTCATATCTGAGCAAAACAATGAGCTCAATTTCTTTGATTATTGACTCTATGACACCTCAGGGATGTGATATTATTACTTGATATCCCTTTTTCTCTTACAATTAGCTTTTTAACTAATGCTTGAGCTTCATTTCTCACTTCACAGACTGAGTTAAGCCTCACACACGTTGATCATGTTCAACTTAATGGAAGTCACGTAAGGTGAACCCTAAAATAGTGAAGTTGTGAAATGCCCACTCAATGAACCGAGACAACCAAATGTTTTTAATTGTTTGCGATTTCATGAAATTAGAAATTGCTAGCAGAAATATACCTAAAAGTTGGCAACAGAAAGGAAAATGATTTTGTCACAATTTTTATTTGTTTATAAATTATTTTTATTCAATAAATAAAATTATAAACCCAAATTACAAGCATAGGGAAGTGAAGAGAGGCGAAGAGAGGCCAGAAACCTGCAAAAAAATTAATTTTTTTTGAAAAAAAAAGTTTGAAAAAAAAAATTTGGAAAAAAAAATTTTTGGGCGTACGATACGGTGCGATACGGATGACACTGCATTAAATATAAAGTACTAAGTTACAAACTACACAAAGTTAAACTACTGAAAGTATGAAACAAGAAGTTAGAATAGAACCATCATCCAATAAAATATGAAAAATACAACAATTACAAACTACACAAAGTTAAACTACTAAAAGTCTGAAACGTGAAGTTAGAATAGAACCATCATCCAACAAAACATGAAAAATATAACAATTATTCATTGATTCATTCCAGGGACCCTTGTCGAATAGAAACCTGCATTTTGCGGAATGCGGGTTTTTGTTGTTTCTTTGGAGCTCTCCATGCTTCCCTTCTATGGTTCTCCTCTTCCTTGGGGTTCAAGAGTTCAAAAACGTGCTATATGTTTTCCGTGCAAGCCTCTTAACTTGGATTTTGGTATATTTTTAGTGTTTTTCTTCATTTTTCTTTTGTATTTGTTGTTTTTTGTGTTATTTGTATTTTTCTTTTTTTTGAATGACAAAATATGAAGGTATTAAGTGTGTGGATATGATTTATATTGCATTGATGAAGTGGGAGACACTCTATTTGAGTGTTATTTGAAGATTGGGGATTTACGAAGTGCTTTTATTTTCAAGTTTTTGATTTAATTAAAGTGCTCACTTGAGATGACAGGAAGGGGTGTTAGAGACTCCTATTCTCGGTCTTATGATCCGGCATGACAGTAGGGTATACCAGTTCAGAGTTCAAGATTAAAGATCAGTTGTATGTTTTGTGAGAAGTTGGTTAGTGGTAGAATTTCACGATTGGAGCACCACCGTAAAGACTAGAAAAGAAGTTGCTCCTTATACAGACAGAGTTAGAAGTTTGCCAGAAGGCATTAAATGGCAATGTCTTCAGATGATTGAGAGTAAGTATACAAGAGAGGAGACAACAAAAATGATGATTTAGGGCAGTTTGAGGAAGATGATGATGCAATTGGATTCACTGATAGTATACTTTCAGATGCCAGAACAGAGATTGGTAGTAGCAGTTCATGACCACCAAACAGGGAAAAGAGGGTTGTTGAAGATTTTGGAAGTCGTACCTGAGGAAGCTCAGGAAGGAGTAGAGGAAGAGCTACTTCTAGCATACATTCATTTTTTTCCTCCTATCACTACACCTGATGCTCAACCTAGAATTCGTGGTGCTATGGCTTCAGAACAACTGCATGATTAGTTAGACCTTGCACTGGGCAGTTGGTTTTATGATGCATGCATTCCATTTAATGCAGCAAATAGTTTTCATTTTCAAGTAATGGTAGATACAATTGCTAATATTGGTTCAGAATACAAGATGCTCTTTTATCAGAAATTGAGAGAAAAGATCTTAGATAAGACCGTCCTTGAAGTAAAAGAATATTGTTCGTCTTTGAGAGAGTCATGGAAGGAGATAGGATACACTACCATGGCAGGCAAATGGACAAATAGGCGAAGAAGAACATTGCTAAACTTTCTTTTCTACTATCCTAAAGGACTTATGGTTAGACTAGAGAATGTAGTCCAACTGGGCTAGAGAATGTAGTCCAACTGATTACAGATAATGCAGCTAACTATAAAGCAGTTGGGAAGGAGTTAGCAGATACTTATAGGACTTTCTATTGGACACCATGCGCAACCCATTGTTTATAAAGGCATCAATTGAGTGATGCCAAAATATCACCAAATTCATATACAACCATGCATTTGTATTGTGTATAACGAGGAGATATACAGATGGTGCAAAGCTTCTTCATACAGCTGCAACTCGGTTTGCAACTAACTTCTTATATGTACAGAGTATTGTGATACAGAAGTAAGTATTGAAGAGAATGTTCTCCTCAGATGAGTGACAACAATTTGCAGAGTTGCCTCAAAATAGAAGAAACAGAAAGTTGAATGAGATTTCAGAGACAGTCTTGAGGAATACATTTTGAAATGCATCTGTTAGATTGTTGAGGATTACATGTCTTTTGGTGAAGGTTTTGAGATTAGCTGATAGCGAGGAGAAACCATCTATGGGCTACCTTTATGAAGCCATGGATAGGGCAAAAGAAGTAATTAGAAATAATTTTAATGAAAAAAAGAGGGATTATGTACCCGTGTAAAAAATTATAGATAATAGATGGAACAAACAATTGCTTCAACCTATTCATGCAACAATATATTATCTAAACCCATCATTTAGGGACTCAGCATGCTTCAAAAGGCACGGTGAGGTTAATCGAAGCAACATTGATTGTATAGACATATTAGTCCCTAATGAGAGTACAGCAGATGCTATACATCGAGAGATAGAGATATATGATAATGTTATTCACTTGATGGGTTTGCCAGTAGCAATTTGCAACTACACTACTATGCATTCAGGTAAATTATTTATCTTCGTATTTAAGTTTCTTAAATCAATATATCTTATATTATTGTGGATTATGTCTCTAATGTTTGCCTTTTTCTACAGATGTTTGGTTTTGAAGTGATTACCCAAACCTTAAGGATTTTGCGGTCAGAGTCAAACCTGTAGGACAACGGGTTGTGAAAGGAATTGAAGTGTCTTTGAACACATCCATACAAAAAAGCGTAATATGTTGGAACATAAGCGGCTGAATGACTTAGTTTTTATTCGTTGTAACATGGAGCTTCGCGAAAGATAATCTTGTATTAGTTAATACTTAAAGATTCAATTCAACATATTGTTTGACTTCAATTGTTAATATTATTTACTAATTGCTTATCTTTCTTTCTTGTAGGCAATTGAAAAAAGTAAATATTAGTTAGCCAATTTGATCCACTAAGTTTGGATAATTTTGATATATTAGAAGGCTGGATTATAGAAGATAGCGAAGAAAATGCCCTCTTAAGTGAAGAAGATATTGCATGGATTAATTTGAAAGGATCGCAACAACATTATTAAGGAGATAAAGATTTTGATTTTCAAGCAGAAGGTGGTGATGATGAGGATGAGGATCTTCAGCAAGGAGAAGATGAAGATTATTTAGTTGATGTTTACAATATGTAAAATGTAAATGTATTTCATTTTTTCTTCAAAATATGTAAATTTGGATGCAATTATTCAATGTTGAATTCTCAATGTGTACTAAACTTTGCATTATATGAATTCAAAGCAATTACCAGATTTTCCTAATTCTTTTAGATTTTTTCTGAATTTTACTAATTTTTCCTGATTTTTAAAATATATATTTTTTAATTTTTTAATATTAAAGTATGATACAATACGATATGCCCGTATCGTGGAGCTCAGCGATACGCGATACGATTCGCCTGTATCGTGGAGCCCTGCGATATGCGTTACGATACGCGTCACACAACACTGTTTGACTCAATATACGTTGAGCAAACCTCCATGAGCTCGGTGTCTCTATGCCAAAACGAGCCCACCATTCATCTAAAACAAAACACAATAATAAGAAACACTCAATTTAAAATCAAATAATTGATAACTTATGAAATATCAATAAAAAAGAAATCATACTCGGTTGCATATGGGAAGAGAGTTGTATGGCCATTGGCCTTCCAAAATCTCTAATACCATGTATGTACTTACATAACTCTAAATGGATGTTGCACCGAGCATATGAATCTTGTATAAGGTCAATTGCATTCAATATCTCCTTTTTAACTTCTTCGTTATCTATAAAGTTGGGAGAAAATGTAATAGATGGGTTAAGACAATATATAGCCTAAGTCACACAAACACCCCCTAGGAGGTGGAGTGTCGGCTCCGACACGGGTGCGACACCTACAGACACCCCTAGGAGGTGGAGTGTCGGCCCCGACACCTATACAAGAATATGAATGTTATACAATAGATTAGTGTATGATAACAATGCAAGGGCACAACAATATTCAATAAATGAAGTATTGAACATACACAACATGCAATACGAGAAAACGTGAGCAAAGCAAAAAGTGGAAGAAGAAAATGAAGCAGAAAGAAAGGAGATGGTTCAAAGGGAAAAAAGGAAACTGGGAAAGTGATTTTTAAAATATCGTACGTTTAACCTGTTTAAGTGGATCATTTTTGGTATGCTGTGGACACTTAAGCCTGAGAAGCAGGACAACTGCTTGATACTCCTGACGTAGCTATTAGGGTGTGTGGTGAAGGCTGATAAGAATGCTTAAGTACACTATTAATGACGTAGCAGTAAAGAGAACACTTTTTTCTTCATTAGGGTGTCTTCGTCCTCATAAATGCATCTGGAGCCAGGCAGATAGTGCCATAAAAGGTAGCAATTTATTTGACTTTCATTGGAGTTTTTATTCATCTGCTTCAGCCTGTACAACATAAGTTAGCGGATAGTTCCTAAAGCTTTTCATTAGTTGGTTCATCTAAGACAACACAGGGGAATGGCAGCTTTTGGATAGTTCCTTTTTTCCTCCTCTTTCATTGCCCGGTTCAAGTTTATATTACATCATTCTCATTATATGAACTTGTATGTCAACATTTTTTGTAGGTTGCGATAAAAAAGATGAAAAGAAAATTTTATTCCTGGGAAGAGTGTGTAAATCTGCGAGAAGTGCAGGTATGTTCAGATATAGGAAACTTGCCACTGGATGCCTTTTTTCTTGACAGAAATGAAGCTTCTGTATTATGTTTTGCAAGCTAATATGCCTTATCATGCAGGCCCTGTGCAAAATGAACCATCCCAACATTGTGAAGTTGAAGGAGGTTGTTAGGGAGAATAATGAGCTTTTCTTTATATTTGAATACATGGTAAGACATGTTCTAAGGACTTCTTAGTTTAGGTTAATATTCGGTACATTACCGATGCATGTAGTCTGTATCTTTGATCCTAAGTAACGGGTTTCCTCATCAATAATGCAGGAATATAATTTATACCAAATCATGAGAGACAGGCAATTTCCTTTTTCTGAACCAGAGATACGCAATCTTATGTCACAAGTGTTGCATGGAGTTTCTTATATGCATAAAAATGGATATTTTCATCGGGACCTTAAACCAGGTAGGCAGAAGTTTCTCTATTCATGTGTAATATGTACTTTTCCCCTTCCTCTATGACGCATCACACATATTGCAAGCTTTCTCGTGTGTTTTCCATGACATTATCACTTTCTCAATGCAGAGAACCTGCTTGTCACTGACGATGTTATAAAAATTGCGGATTTTGGGCTGGCAAGAGAAGTAACATCTAAGCATCCATATACTGATTATGTTTCAACAAGATGGTGAGCTGCTATGCAGTTGTTTGGCTTCACATGCTGCTTGTGTACTCTATGTGATTAGAAGGAAAAGGGCATCGCTGAAGTGGTCTGAGATAACCTTTTTAAAAAATATATACTGATTTACTCTAACCGTCATCACTTACTAAATGAGTCACTCAGTGCTCTGAGATAGCCTTTTTGAAATTCAAATTTTTTATGTGATTTATCCTTTTTTGTATTGATTGTTTGGTTAATTGGGTTGAAAACTGAACTTGGAACCCATCCAGAACTGCTGTTACTCCGTATGGTTCATGGTGTCGAGCACACCAAAATAAGACAGTTTTTAACCACTTCTTCTGGTTTATTGGGAACTGAACATGTCTAGCAATATATACTTTTAATTCAAAATCGGAAAACTTTTCACTCAGAAGGAAGAAGAAAGTGAGGGTTCCATTTTCTTGCAACTTATGTCATAATATGTTTGAGAAAATAAAAGAATAGCGGACATTTAGAAGATCTTGCAAGATTTATCGGACATTATCAATTTTCTTCTTTAAAGCAAAGGAAGGTGAGGAATTGGATTTCTTAGCAAGAGCTGTTATTGAACCTGACAAGTCCAACCAATTGGCGCAGTAGCAGAATAGTGTGTCGTATCGTCCCACATTTGGTGAATATAATGGTTCATTTTTCATCTTCTTATGTTCATCAGGTACCGTGCACCTGAAGTCCTGTTACAGTCTTCAATGTATACCCCTGCAATTGGTATGTAACCTTTGCCTGTGGTGCAAGCGTTTGTAATTTTGCTAACAGTAGTAGTGATGTGTATATTGCAGTTCTAAGTTAGTGTTTGCACATGGGTTTCATGATTTTTCAGTCACACCCTCTTTTTTCAACTCATTTTCTCCATTAATTTGGTTCAGTTTATCTTTTTTATTTGGTTCTGATCCAATTAGGCACAAGCTGATTGAATATTCTACTGTAACATATATATTGTCATAGGCTATATAGCTAACTTCATTAGATTTCACAGACATGTGGGCTATTGGGGCAATACTTGCTGAGCTCTTCACATCACGCCCTCTTTTCCCTGGTGGAAGGTAAAACCAAATTGGTGGTGAATATTTTCTGTCAACCTGTTGAAGTACTTGTGAAAATGCTCTGACGATAGATAATCAGCAGTGTTGTGCAGTGTTGTCTCACGCGTATCTTATCGTGTATCGCTGGGCTCCACGATACAGGCGTATCGTATCATATCGTATCGTATCGTACTTTAATATTAAAATAATACAAAAATTAATTAAAAATTAATTAAAAATTAATAAAAAATCGAAAAAAATGAAAAAAATCAGGAAAAAATCATGAAAAATCTGATAATTGCTTTAAATTCATATAATGTAAGTTTAGTACAGATTGAGCATTCAACATTGAACAATTGCATCCAAATTTACATATTTTAAATCCAAAAAATAAAATACAGACATAGTTTACACTTTACAGTACACTACAGTTACATATAATGTTACATTTTACAAATTGTAATCAGGATCATCAACTAAATAATCTTCATCTTCTCCTTATTGTAGATCCTCATCATCATCAGCCACGCCCACACCTTCTTCTTCAAAATCAAATTCTTCATCTCCATAATGTTGTTGCACTCCTTCCAAATTAATCCAGGCAACGTCTTCTTCTGTCAGGAGGGCATTTTCTTCAGTGTCTTCCATAACCCAATCTTTTAATATATCAAAATTATCCAAACTTATTGGATCGAACTGACTTTCTTCTCTATTTACTTTTTTTAATTGCCTACGACACAAACAAAGATAAACAATTAGTAAGTAATATTAACAATTGAAAACTGAAGTTAAATAATATCGAATTGAAAATTTGAAAGTAATACAACATTACCTTTCACGAAGGTGCATGTTACAACGAATATAAACCAAATCATTAAGCATTTTGTGTTCCAACCTGTTGCGCTTTTTTGTATGGATGTGTTCAAAAACACTCCAATTTCTTTCACAACCTGTTGCACTACAGGTTTGGCTTAAGACTCTAACTGCAAAATCTCTAAGGTTTGGACAATCACTTCCAAACCTGTTCCACCAAACATCTGTAAAAAAAAATATAAACATTAGAGACATAATAATCCACAGTAATGTAAGATGCAACTTAAATATGAAAATAAATAATGTACCTGGACGCATCGTAGAGCGGTTGCGAATTGCAACAGGCAAACCCATCAAGTGAAGAGCATTATCATATATCTCCATCTCTCGATGTATCGCATCTACTATGCTCTCATCAGGGACTAATCTGTCGATGCATTCAATGATTCCTCGATTAACCTCACCGTTCCTTTTGAAGGTTGCTGAGTACCTCAATGATGGGTTTAGATAGTAGGCTGCTGCATGAATAGGCTGATGCAATTGTTTATTCCATCTACTATCAATTATTTTCCACACGGGTACATAAGCTCTTTTTTTTCATTAAAGTTATTTCTGATCGCTTCTTTTACCCTGTCCATGGCTTCATAAAGGTAGCCCATAGATGGTTTCTCCTTGCTGTCAGCCAATCTCAAAACTTTCACTAAAGGACAAGTAATTTTCAATAATCTGATACATGCATTCCAAAATGAACTTATAAAAACCGTTTCTACAATCTCATTTAACTTTCTGTTCCTTCTATTTTGTGGCAACTCTGCAAATTGTTGCCACTCATCTGAGGAAAACATTCTCTTTAAAGCTTGCTTCTGTCTCACAATACTCTGTACATATAAGAAGTTTGTTGCGAACTGAGTTGCAGCTGTGCGAAGAAGCTCTGCACCTTCTGTGTATCTCCTCATCATACACAAAACAAATGCATGGTTGTAAATGAATTTTGTAATATCTTGGCAACACTCAATTGCTGCCTTTATTTCATCCATCTCACCAATGTCCTCGAGGATGAGATCTAAACAATGGGTTGCACATGGTGTCCAGTAGAAAGTCCCATAAATATCAGCTAACTCATTTCCAACTGCTTTGTAGTTAGCTGCATTATCTGTAATCAATTGGACTACATTTTCTAGCCCAACCTCCTGTATAACCTTATCAAATTCCTCTCGTAGGATCTCTGCAGTGTGCCTCTCCTTTGACATATCTAGAGATCTCAAAAACATGAGTCATTTAGGACAATATACAAGAAAGTTTAGCAATGTCCTTCCTCGCCTATCGGTCCATCCATCTGCCATGATAGTGCATCCTATTTCCTTCCACGATTGTCTCAAAGTAGAACAGTATTGCTGCACTTCAATCACGGTCTGATCTAATATCTTCCCTCTCAACTTCTAATAAGAGGGCATCCTGTATCCTGGACCAATGTTAGCAATTGCATCTGCCATTGCTTGCAAATGAAAACTGTTTGCTGCATTAAATGGAATGCATGCATCATAAAACCATATGCCCACTACAAGGTCTGCTTGATCGTGCAGTTGTTCTGAAGCCATAGCAGCACGAATTCCTGGCTGAGCACCAGGTGTAGTGGAAGGAGGAAAGAACGAATGTATGCTAGAAGAAGAAGCTCTTCCTCTACTCCTTCTTGAACTTCCTCTTCTACCACCTCCAAAGTCTTCAGCTGCAACCCTCTTTCCTCTGCTAGGTGCTCGCGAACTGCTACTACCAATATTTGTTCTAGCATCTGAAGGCAAACTATCAGTGAATCTAACTCCAGTGGCAGTAGCATCATCAACTTCTTCACACATCTGGAAATCATCCTTTTGTTGTCTCCTTTCCTGTATGCTCTCAATCATCTGCAAGCATTGCCATTTAATACCTTTTGGCACACTTCTAACTCTGCCTGTGCATGGAGCAACTTCTTTCCTGGTTCCTGCTAGGTGATGTTTCAACCTTGAAATTCCACCACTAACCACCTTTTCACAAAATAAACATCTGATTTTTAACCTTGAACCCTCAACTTGTATCCCCCACTGCCATGCCGGATCATCAGACTTTGAATGAGAGTCTCTACCACCCCTTCCTGCCATCTCAATGGAGTACTTTAATTCAAACAAAAACCTGAAAATAAAAGCACTTCATAAATCTCCCAATCTTCAAATAACACTCAAATCGAGTGTCTCCCACTTCATGAATACAATAAAAATCGTATACACACACTTAATAACTTCATATTTTGTCATTAAAAAAAAAACAGAAATAACACAAAAACAATAAATATAAAAGAAAAAAATGGAAAAAACATTAAAAATATACCTAAATCCGAGTTTGGAGGCTTGGACGGATACCGCAGGGCACGATTTTAGAGCTTTGAACACCAAGGAGGCGAAAACCGACTCTTAGGGAGCTTGAGGAATCCAAAAGGAGAGAGGAATCCCGCGAAAAATCGTGGGTTTCTCTCGGGCCGGGACCCTTTATAAGGGTCTCAGGGCGTATCGCACCGTATTGTGCGATACGGGCCGTATCACACGATACGGTGCGATACGCCCGCACCTGCGATACGGGGCCCCGTATCGTACGATACGGTGCGATACGGACAACACTGGTGTTGTGGTCTCTTTGTAATTTAAAATAATTTCCTTCATTAAAGACATGAAAAATACAATAAAAAATATTCTGTATATTATGATTTTTTATCTTTCATTTCAGAGAAAGAAATTTGCAGTTTTCAGTTATTTTATAAATTCAATAGAACACTTTGTGTGCTTGCATCAGTGAAACAGATCAAATATACAAGATATGCAGTGTTCTTGGGACCCCAGACTACACTACATGGCCTGGAGGGTTGAATCTCTCACGATCTCTAAACTTTTACTTTCCACAGGTTAGAATCATTGTATTTGATACCATTTTGGGCTCATATGTTGAGTTCGTTCTTTCATCTTCTTTGCAAACTTGTTACAGTCTTCTTTTGTTCCCCTTTTTCTTTCACACTTTGTTGTTTGACATGTATATTATCACCGATGTAGATGATGCCTGTCAACCTTTCAGAAATTATTCCTCGAGCCAGCTCAGAAGCAATTGATTTGATTATGGTAGGTACCGTATCACCTTCATGCTTTGCTTATTTCCGCACAGGGATGCTTAGTTTACCGAACTCCTTGTAGCATCTATGCGCATGGGATCCACAAAAGAGACCATCAGCAGAACAGTCACTCTACCATCCTTTCTTCAATGTAATTATACGTTCTTCTTTTATCTTTTCAGTTCATGCAAAGGAGTTCCTATTCTAACTTGTTTCCATTTTAAAAGGTTGGCATACCACGTTCTTTTCCTCTTCCATTAACAGATGGGTTTGAGGAAAAACCAAATCAAATTGGTGAGACGCAATGACATATGCATGCATAGACAAACCACTTTGTTGATATTCCAATGACCTTGGTCATTTTTGATGTTCAGGGGAATCTGGTCCGAAACTTGAACTGAACCTGTGGGATTTTGGTGCTGCATCAGATGATTGCTTCCTTGGTTTGACATTGGGGATCAAGCCGAGTGTATCTGATTCAGGTATTGTGCTCTTGTCTCCGTAGAATAAGTGCATTATTATGTTCTTCTGTTACTTGGGTGTTTTCCTGCTGTATTTTCAATAGAAATTGTTCACTAGAAAGTGAATCGTAAACTCATGCTAGTATAGATGCCTCTAACTAGAAACCTAGACCAAAACCAAGGTATTTTCATTCCTAAGTGTTGCTGGCTAACCTATAACTAGATCAAAGATAAAAGATAAAATGTAAATATTCTGTAGCTACCCAGGTAGCTGCTTCTTTGACTGTCTAAGAGTGGAGCTTCTGCCCTGGACCTTGCAGCTACACATTCAGAACTAGGTGATTGAATGCGCTTGGGCCACTGACAAACTTTACTAATTAAAAATTTTCACTCTGCAGGTGTTGGCCCCAAGTTCTTACATGCCAATGAGTCCGAGTTTATCAACATGCAGGGAATGCTGCTTGATTCTGAGTTTCATGATTATCCACAGACATCAAGTATTTAAGTTTCGCTATTTCAGTTATCTTTAGTTTCCAATTCAGCTGTGCATTTTTCTGTATTTGTTGTTGTCGTCTCATAAACTCCGCCCATGTAAGGGATCATCCTTGCATTGCCGGTCCCAAGCCCGAATAAAGGAGGAGGGTTGTGTTAGGCTTCCGACAGCCAACGTAAAACTTCGTCGGATTTTACAACATGGATTACAAAAATGATGAGCATTGCTTTGGGGCGTCCCCGCCTAGCGACGTGCTGCAGAGCCCGAATGCAGTAAGAAGTAAGCAAGGGCCACTACATTTTCGCCCGAATGTAGTGAATCAATTGCAGAGAGGGTTCCCACATCATGGACGGGTGTGGGTAAAGAAGTTAGTCCCGCTACATTGCCGCCCGAATGTAGTGAAAAATTTTCAGAGAGGGTTTCCGCATTTTGATTATGGACGGATGCGGGGGGTAAGGAAGCTAGTCCTAGATAATAAGATTCGTATTGGTTCTTGGAATATCGGAACATTATCGGGTAAGCTAATGGAGGTGGTAGATACTATGATTCGGAGAAAGATTCATATTCTATGTTTATAAGAGACAAAATGGGTTGGAGAAAAAACAAAGGAGATAGAGGATACAGGTTTTAAATTATGGTACTCAGGTAAAGAAAAGGCTCGAAACGGAGTTGGTATTATCATAAATAAAGATTTAAAGGAGAGTGTAGTAGACATACAACGATATGGTGACCGAATCATGACGTTGAAATTAGTGTTAGGAGCAGAGGTTTTGAATATAGTTTGTGCTTACGCACCCCAAGTAGGACTAGAAGATAGTATAAAGACAGTTTTTTGGGAAGAGTTAGATAAGGTGTTTCAAAAGATTCCACAAAGGGAGATGATTTGTTTAGGAGGAGATTTAAATGGACATGTCGATAAAGAGGCATTAGGATATCAAGGGATTCATGGAAACTTTGGTTTTGGGATATAAACGAGGAAGGTAGGGAGATTTTAAATTTTGCTATGTCATTTGATCTCTTTGTAGTCAATACAATCTTCAAAAAACGAGATGAACATTTAATTACTTATAAGAGTGGCTTATCACAAACACAAATTGATTACTTTATTTGTCGAAAAAAAGATAGAGCGTGTTGTAAAGATTGTAAGGTAATTCCAGGAGAAAGCTTAACCACCCAATCGACTTTTAGTTATGGATTTACAAATAAAAAAGTGGACAAAGAAGAAAAGAGTGCATCGAGCTATTCGGACTAAATGGTGGAACCTCAAAAACACAAATTGATTACTTTATTTGTCGAAAAAAAGATAGAGCGTGTTGTAAAGATTGTAAGGTAATTCCAAGAGAAAGCTTAACCACCCAATCGACTTTTAGTTATCGATTTACAAATAAAAAAGTGGACAAAGAAGAAAAGAGTGCATCGAGCTATTCGGACTAAATGGTGGAACCTCAAAAGCGAGAAAGAAGATATATTTAAACAGAAAGTCCTTCAAGGAGATGTTTGGAATTATGTTGGCACACCCTGTAATATGTGGAACAATATGGCTATACATATTAGGAAAGTGGCGAAAGATGTGTTAGGGGTATCTAAGGGAGGTGTACCGGCACAAAAAGAAGCTTGGTGGTGGAGTGAAGTAGTACAAAATAAAATCAAGGCAAAGAGGGCATGTTACAAATTACATTATGCTAAGAAAACTAGTGAAACTTTAGAAGCTTATAAGAAAGCAAAGAAGGAAGCGAAAAAGGCCGTTAGTGAAGCAAAAGCTAAGATTTGGGATGACTTATATAAAAAACTCAACTCAAAAGAGGGTGAAAGAGATATTTTTAGGATAGCTAGGGCTAGAGATAAGAAAACTAAAGATCTTAATTATGTTAGATGCATAAAAGACGAGGAGGAAAAAATTCTAGTGGCAAATGATGATATAAGAAATAGATGGAAAAACTATTTTTATAATCTTTTTAATGAAAATAAAGATGTTAGTATTAGTTTAGGAGATTTAGCCAAGTCAGAAAAGTATATAAACCACAATTTCTACCGACGTATTCAAAAGAATGAAGTCAAAGAGGCTCTTAAACATATG
Organism: Brasenia schreberi; assembly: GCA_036023115.1. NCBI lineage: Eukaryota > Viridiplantae > Streptophyta > Magnoliopsida > Nymphaeales > Cabombaceae > Brasenia > Brasenia schreberi. The sequence goes on from JAYKKT010000082.1 coordinate 17,138,932, forward strand.
AAGAGTGGTAAATCGGTAGGACCAGATAATATTCCTATAGAAGTTTGGAAAGTACTAGGAGAAATAGGAATCACTTGGCTCACAAGGCTATTTAATGAAATATGGAAAAACCAAAAGATGCCTGAGGAATGGAGAACCAGTACACTTATACCCATATATAAGAACAAGGGAGATATTCAAAATTGTGCGAATTATCGAGGTATCAAGTTAATGAGTCATACTATGAAATTATGGAAAAGAATTATCAAACGTAGGTTAAGACAAGTATCAAGTACAACACAAAACCAATTTGGATTTATGCCAGGCAGATCTACTATTGAAGCGATTCACCTTTTGAGACGTCTTATGGAACATTTTAGAGCAAAAAAGAAAGACCTTCACATGATATTTATTGATCTAGAAAAAGCTTATGATAGGGTACCGAGGGAGGTTCTTTGGAGAACTTTGGAAAAAAGAGGTATCCCATTGACATATATTAACCTTATAAGAGACATGTATGATGGTGCAAAAACATGCGTGAGGACTCATGAAGGAACGACAGACTTCTTTAAAGTTAATATTGGGTTACATAAAGGGTAAACTTTAACTCCATACTTATTTATAATGGTGATGGATGAGTTAACAAAACATATTCAAGATGAAGTACCTTGGTGTATGTTATTTGCAGATGACATTGTATTAGTGGAGGAGTCTAAGGAAAAAGTTAATAGAAAATTGGAACTGTGGAGAGAAACATTAGAAAGCAAAGGCCTCCGACTTAGTAGAACAAAGATAGAATATATGGAATGTAAGTTTGATCATTTGGTTACTTCAGAGGACATAGAAATTAAAATTGGCACACATTGCATTCCCTAAAAGGAAAGTTTTAAATACCTAGGGTCAATTTTTCAGAGTGATTGGAAGAATTGATGGAGATGTTACACATATAATTAATGCTGGTGTTGGTTAAAATGGAGAGGAGCATCAGGTATTCTTTGTGATAAGAAGATACCATTAAAATTAAAAGGTAAATATTATAGAGCAGCAATTAGGCCTGCCATGTTTTATGGTTCTGAGTGTTGGGCAATTAATCATCAACATGTACAAAAGATGTCTGTGACAGAAATGAAGATGTTGAGATGGATGAGTGGTCAGACAAGAAAAGGCCGTATACATAATGAGGTTATTATAAACAAATTAGGAGTGACACCAATAGAGGATAAAATGAGAGAACATCGTTTAAGATGGTTTGGACATATAGAACGAAGATCAGAAGAAGAACCTCTAAGAAGGGTAGAAAAACTAAATTTGGAAAGTATTAAAAGAGGTAGAGGACGACCACAAAAGTGTTGGAAAGAAACAATAAAGAATGATCTAGCTTATTGGGAGTTAACTGCTAACATGGCACACGATAGGGATCTGTGGAAACAAAGAATCCATGTAGCCGACCCCGTCTAGTATGGGAAAAGGCTTTGTTGTTGTTGTTGTTGTTGTTGTTGTCGTCTCATAGATCAAATTCTGGGTTTTATTGATGGGAAAAGATTATGATTCGAAATGCTTGAAGATATTGGGACTTCAGGTTTTTGAAAAGTGCGAAACAAAATCAATAGACAGTATCAAAGAACTAAAAATAAAAAAGTATCTTGTATTGAAATTAAAGTGATTTTTAAAATCTGCCAACATCATTGGTTAATTTAATTTACTATCGAAATCTTTCCATTGCAGACTTGTGGCCATTGTTAACATTGGCCTGTAGTTCCACTGCTGTCCCTGTGAGTTCCTCATTGCCATCTTCCTACTTGTTCAACAGCAGGTAATTAAATCTCAACCCAAAAATGTACTCTATTTTCAATTCTTTTTGCTTAGATTCCTGTTTCAGCTTATAGTTAGCTAATGTGATTTCTTATTAATTTCAATTGACAGTCAAGTCATGCATGGGCAATCATCAGATTTTGCTGTTGCCACAATGCAACCCAACAACTCGAGCAGGCACTCCATTGGATTGGCCATCTCCTCACCCTTCGAACCATGAAAATTTATTTGAGTAATGGTATAAATCACAGGCTTGATAGAAGGTGGTACTCTGCTAATTATACACATTTGACACGTGTAAATTGTCTGGCGGAAGATGCTTCAGTTTGGAGTTTGGCGGAGTAAATGTCAATAAATTGACGACTGCTGAGTTCCTCCTGAAGTCTTGCTAAATGAGTTTTTTGTGAATATACGGCCACGTGGTTTTTATTTTCCTTACTAGATCTCAATTGAATGTTATGCCCTGTTCACGGGTAACTGTAAATTGTTTATTGAACAGAACCAAATACTTGATATCTTCAAGTATTAAAAAATGCAATTGAATCGTGACGTACATCTAGTGTTGCTTACCTTTTCTGTTTTTTTTAATTTTCCCCGAACATTGCAAATTGGTTGGTCCATCATATGAGGTACATTCCAGCTATGGCCTGGCTTACTGATCGGTGAGCTTCCATGTGGGCATTCTCTTTTGGTAATTGATGGTATTTGTGGTGAGTGTCGTGCAAAATGCAAGTCATTCGGGGATACTGTAGAACTGAAGATGCTGTAAATCGAAGATTTCTGATCAGGATTTAAGCCTGATTTCAGTTTGACCAAGAGCTTCTATTTGTTACGGTCCTTGCAACTGTACCAGGCTTGCCAAATAAAACTGAAATGTAATTACAGTCCACGGTGGTAGGTCCAGCATTGGATGTAAACGAAAGGTCAAATCCGCACATAGCAATGGCTCCCCTGTCCAGGGGTTTCATTCACAAGTTGAAGTTCATGAGTCCGATACCTGCACCATGCATCAGGCTTCGACCTCCATTGTACAAAAAGGATAAATTCTCGACGAAATCAATTAACTTTTTAACTTGTAAAATGCAAATCCAATGAAAATTTTTGGATTTTGTCAGGTATCAACAAACTCTCATTACACTTCATCGTCTTTAGCAGAACCTTCAAATGTGAAAACAAATAGCGTGTTCTAGAGGAGGCGCGTTCATAGCACAGAAGGTAACATTGCAGAAGTATGTCAGATATTTTGGTTAACTAGTGTCCAAATAAACCCATATAATGTGCTTATCTGCTGAAATTTTAAAACCCCCCATGATGCACCGAACGTCAGCACCAGACTCCCGTGGCATTTTGGCTTGAAATGCGAACTTGCTGACAAAAGTCGGACCCAGCCATCGACAACAGCCATGACCGAGTTATCCGAATCAAATAACTCCAATCCTTTAGTCGGCGAGAAAACGGTGCACAACTGTGGAGTGCCAAAAACACATGTTCACACGTGCACATAGAGACACACACAAGCACACGCACACACACAGATGTGGTTAGATTTGAGTATCTGATTCAATTTCTTGTTATAGCTCACCAACTTCACATGACGCCTAACCTTCAGCAAGCATCAAAGATGCTGGTCTGTTTCATGTCAGAAGAGCTTGTCATACGAAAACTCACTCAGATGAATAACTTGGACAAAGGGTTTCTTTCATTAATTTCATTACCGATTTAAAACATGAACTTGCGCAAGCAGCAACTAATTTGAACATAACTTTGATATGGAAAACTTTCCGAACTCCAGGGTAATTCCAAAAGAAGCATGAAGCTTCTCTACATAGATTGCACCTATTATTATGCCACGTTAAGGAGCACCTTGGTTGAAGATAACTTGGACTTCTTGGTTAGCTATTCTCTGTTTTTCTTCCCAATAATTATTTCCATTGAACCCCTCACCTACTTGCGAGTATGAAATTCTAGCTTTCTACCACGGATAAGCGTCTCCAATCCTTTAGTCGGCGAGAAAACGCGGCACAACTGTGGAGTGCTTTCAAACGTGAACATGTGTTTTCATATTTAATTCAGCTTCACGAGTCAAGGCAGCAAATAAATGAAATTTGATGACCATGACCATGGGCGATTATCTAGATTCTAGCTGGAATGGTAATTAATTTCTAAATTCTCTTTAGATGTTTGGTTCTGGGATTGACTTTCATTTTTCAGCTGTAAAAGTTTCTGCCTGCTAGAATTGTAAACAACATTGCAAACCATGTTAGCACAATTTGGTCATTGTAAGCTGAGGTAGAAATTTGATATATATTCTACTTGGACATAGGAATTTTCCATATGTAACTGAAGAATGTCATCACGTTCGGGATGCTTAAGGTCCTGGTTTTGGGATGAATCCATGGCAAAAAAAAAGAGAGGATTTTGGTTAGCATGACTATTTTATTTGCTTGTTCCTGGGTGCATAATCATGCTACCAATTCGTGGTTTTCGCGATGACTTCATCTCTTACGGTGTCGGAAAACCAGAATGCTAAGCTTACGAATGTAAAGACTGCATCATATGTGTCCCCAAATGGAACCTTTTTGAAGTTTCGAACAGAAACCGCATAAACAGAACTACAATGAAAAGTAACCAGCCTGAGCACAACACTGAACTTCTTGTCTGAAAATCCTGTACCTCTAGTCTCTATACATGGATTGCTAACATATTAATGCTTTGAACAGCTGTTCTTTGCTATGATGCTACTTGCTTAATTAAATACATAGCAACCTGCATCAAATAGCAACTCATACATAGATTAGCACACAATGCACTGAAACTATGTAAATCCAATTTTTCTATGATGCTACTTGCTTAATTAAATACATAGCAACCTGCATCAAATAGCAACTCATACATAGATTAGCACACAATGCACTGAAACTATGTAAATCCAATTTTTCATGAGTACTACTGAGTCTATCAAAAGTCAAGTAGGACCACATCATAATCCTAAGAAAAGATGGAAATATTGGAGAGACAATATCACTTTGTAGAATAGTGTTTTAATTAGGAGGGGCAAGAAAATTTTCCCTTTATCTCTGTCTCTTGTAGTTTGTTCTGTAAAGCCGAGGTGGTCATTCTCGGCAATCTTATCACAAAAACGGTTGGACTGGCCATTCAACCGTTATCTATGTTGGCGGTTATAGAAATGGGCCGTAATAGCCGGTCGGTTATGGATGAGCTCTGTAATCGAGCATATAAGGATTGCAAAAGAGGAAAGCTCAACTAAGGAATCCAAGGGAGTTGAAGTAGACACTGCTCTATAAATACAGAGTAACGCAAAGTGACAAAATATACACAGAGAGAAATACAAACTTTGAAACCCTCTCAGGCAAAACCGGCTACAAGGAAACCTCAAAAGAACATACCTGTTCTTTATCCTTCTTCTTAGATCGACGGAGCTACGCTACCAGAACGTTGCAAGTGCAGGAAACAATCAGAAAAGCCACCAGAGTTCAACAGTGATACGAGAGCCTCTTCATCTTTTAAAACAGGCACGCAATTAGTTTTCTCTAGAGAGGGAGAAGAAAAGAACTAAAGGGTTATATAGAGAAGAAGAGAAAAACTAAGAAAGGGAAGAGAATACCCTTATCGGAAAACTGTCAGAAACCATAGTTTGTGGCCTTAGACAATCGAAAAACAAATTGGCCAGACGCTAAAGAAGAACACTGAACCGGCAGAGGGAAACACTCTAGTAGCCTGAGGCCAACCAAAAAGGAAAAACCTAGGTAGCCTAAGGCTAGCCGGAAGGGAAAGACCCTAGCAGTCGGAGACCATTTAGAGGGAAAGTCATAGGTGACCGAAGTCTAACCAGAGGGAAAAACTCAGGCAACCTCAAGCCAATGAGAAGCGGGACTGCTAGAGGAGGAGAGGCGAAGAGCCTCCTCTCGCGAAACTCCCTCTCTCTCTCTCTCACGTTCTCTCTCCTCCCTTTTATACAGGCCGTAGAAACCGTCCACCAATTTCAGAAAACCCCTGATTTTGGAAAACCGCTGGTAGTTTCTAGAAAACTGACTTAGGCATAGAACTAAAAAGTTTGTTTTGCCCTTATCTAATTTTTAAAATTGTATTTTACCATAGGGTCAAATTACAAAAATACCGAGATATTTTAGGTAAAAATACAGTTTTACCCTTAATCGGGTGAAAAGAATAAGTTACCCTCTAGCCATTTTTTAAATTTCACAAATATCAGGACAGTGAATTACTTTACTAACCTTGCCCAATAACAAATTCATAGTTCTACCACTTGTTTAAAGACAAGGTTGCCCTGTCTTTTTGAAAATTTACAAATTCGGACTAAGGGGCAAAATTATAGATTTACCCTCGATTAGTAATGAATTTCTCAAAAAAACAAACACCAATTTTACTGTTATGTCCTTGGCCTTTTTGAAATATTATAAAACAAGACAAATAGATAAAATTACTGTTTTACCCATGGTGTTTCAAGAAATTATAGGAGACAGAAATTTTTGAAAAAAATTACAAATTTATTCCCAATTTTAGTTCTACAATAGAATTAGGTTATTCAAACAAAACATTATCCTTAAAACTTGCATAAAACTAGTTTTAAGTACCATGAGTTATTTACAATTCAATATTTGGATATTATGCATTCAATTAGTTAAAATTCTACTATAAATGTTTTCCTTATATATTGTATATTTGTTAATTTTGCCAAACACATAAAAATGAATTCTTGAATGTGTATCTGAATTGACAAATACAAAAAAGTTAAATGGTCTAAACTTTCAATAGAATACCTTGTAAGACTGTATTTTCTATACCATATGAGATGTTGTTTGAAAAAAAATCTAACCTAAATCATCCCAAGAAGTGGGGATCAATTGCTGATGTGAAGATCCTTGATCAGTCTAGAGATAAACTAGACAACAGGACCTTGAGATGTATATTCATCAGATATCCTATAGGCTCAAAAAGATATCGATTTTATCATAAGGAACGTGAACTGATAGAGAGCAAAGATGTTGAATTCTTAGAAGATACTAAAAATGATATCTTATATAATAATGATGAGTATGTTGACGATCTAGTAGATCTAGATCAATCATCATTTAAACTCATAGAAGATCTTCGTTAGTCAACCAAAACTTTAAGTGGACATAAAAGGCCTAGGACCGCACCGTCCTACTTAAAGGATTACCATACTTATCTTGTAGAAAAAGTGTGTAATTTGGTGGATTTAGATGAGTTCACTGATAACTTGACTTATCAGTAAGATATAAACTCCTTAGAAGCAACAAATTGGGAGAAAGCTATGGATGAAGAAATTGAATCCATTTAGAAAAACCAAGTCTAAGAACTAGTTGATTTGCCAAAAAGAAGAAACGTAATAGGCTGTAAATGGGTTCTCAAAAAAAAATATAAGGTTGATAGTTCAATCAACAAGTTTAAATCGATGTTGGTTGAAAATGATTTTTCACAAAATGAGGGGAGAAATTATGTTGAGACATATTTCCCTATTACGAAATTTGCATCCATCAGAATAATCGTGGTGATATTTGCATATTATAATTTGGATTTACATAAGTTAGATGTAAAGACTACTTTTCTAAATGGAGACTTAGACAAAATCATATATATGCAACAACCCGAAGGATATATAGTTGAAGGCCAAGAAGATAAAGTACATAGGTTGAGAAAATAACTATATGGTGTGAAACAATCACCTCACCAATGGTATTTGACTTTTCATATTTTATTGGGGATAACTAATTAATAAATTATTATATTTTATTGTAATGAGATTGGGGATAACTCTAAAAGTCGTAGGGGGGCCTATGCCTCCTAAGTTAGATGATATCTCATTTTTCCTTTTTTGTTGAGTTGAGATCTAAATTTGTCTTTTTCCTCAATTATTATGCACTCTCAAATATATTTCTTTACTATTTTCTTATGATTTAATAATTTATCCGAAATAACCCTCTTCTTTTCATGCTCTTTAATTTTTATCTAAAGTCATGATATCATTTCTACTCTTCCTAGGTTATTTACATATTCAAAGTCATTAAGATCATTTTCCTCACTATACCACATGTTGCATTGAGTATATAAAGTCATATCTAATTAATATGAATTGCAAGCAAATTCTTGAACATAAATTCTAAGTGCTTGTGTGCCCAATATATACAACATTTGTCTAAGTGCATACAACAAATAATAGTGTGATTGAGTGTGTGCTATTTTAGGAGCATCTTGCATGAGGTTTCAACTAATTTGCTCACAAGACAAGCAAAAATTTCAAACCTAGACTAGTCAAATGAATCAATAGACCTACATGTCCTATCGAGCATGCCAAAAGAGAATTGTACACAAATATCTATTATGTGAAATCTAGATTTACATCATCCTTCTTAAAAGAGAAATAATTTAGAAATAAGGTTTCTAGGACTTACCTCCAATCATCCAAATGTGTATGTGCCTATATTGGTTCTTTTAACAAAAGGTCTTCTTATCATATTGGACAAGAGTCAACCTTTGTGTTAACAATTGATTTGAATTAGAATTAGAAATTGATGTATACTTGAGAAAAGGTAAGCAACAAAAGAGGGTTGTTTGTCTTTTGGTTGTAGGTACGTTGTTTTAAGGTGTCCTGATATCCTAGGGTTGATTTAGGTATTCTAAAGAGGTAACTCAGTTTCCTAAATGGGATAGACTTGGTTGAGTTGGCTAGATATCTTAGATTCCTAATTTGAGTTACATGGAGACACACTCTTATCCTAAATAAATCTAAATAGGTTCCTAGGGGCAGGTTATGGTTGGTTTTTTATTAGATAACTAATGGATGAAGGGGAATTCAACTAGGTTGGATTGTGGACGACAAGTTATATGAGGCTTATGGGATACTTTGGTAATGGGGTTAGTCTTTTTAGTTGTGATTCGGTTATGGGACAACAAGCACATATGATTACTTGGATAGATTGATTCCTTGAAAACTTATATGAATACAATGCACTTGATCAAGAAATTCAAATAATAAGGTATAAATTTTAATATATATTGGATGAGTTTTTAGAGCTTAGAATATGCAAAGCAATGAGCCTATAATATAATTATTATGATGCTAATGGAAGATGAATCTTAATTACAATGTAATATTAATGTTAACTAATATGCAATGATTAAGGGCATGATTTGGTGAACAAATTTAGTACCCAATGGTGATTTGGGATATAATGGACCTATATAATGAATATTAATAATATAACCTATATGCAATGGTTAATGCAATGAAACTAATTAAACTATTATTATGAAACTAAAACAAGTAATGTGATGCTATTTTTATTTTATGCAATGTAATACTAATAATGCAAGGGATCAACCTATGGATGCAAGATGAGTGATGAAACTAATGGAAAAAAATAAAAAATTGCACTTTACTTGTAGAAGACTTGATCAAGCACCCTTCATCCTTCTTGATTGAAAGTACTCACAAACACACTTAAACAAGACAAAAGGAGAAGGAATCGAAAAACTATTAAAATTTCTTAGATTACTCTTGAATCTTGGATGCTTTCTTGATTTGTTAGATTTTTTTGGATCTTTCTTGTATTTACAAGGAGAGAGGAGATCCCTTTTTATAGGAGAGGACTGGGGTAGACAAAATTACCAAGTTTACAATGATCTTGATCTACCAATAAAATTCTAGCAACTACACACTTTTATTTTCAATTCTAATGAATAGGAAAGTCTATGAAGGAAATAGCAAATCTTCCAAGGCAATATGTGACCCTTGTCTTATGAAAATTGATTGTGCTACACTTAGGTTGGTCAATCCTTTTTTATGAGCTACAACTAGTCAACCTCCACCTTAGCATGAGCCTAGTATAACTCCTTTTCTACTTAATATAAAACCTGCCATTATCTTGAGAAGAAACTTGAACATTTCATAACTTAGTCCAACCATAACATTTCCTTCACATGAGGTTATCCAAAATAGGTAGGTCAAATATGAGTCAAGTCATTAGATATTTGAATCAAATGTGGGTAGAGCCATATAGAGTGATAGATGGGTTAGGGTATATGGATGTAAGTTAACCAAGTAATCAAGTAGGTCAAGGTCATCTGGGGTTGGAATCATGGGTCAAGTGAACTAACTAGATGAAACTATTCAACTTTCCAAAAGATTAATTAATTTTTATTCAAGTATATAACATATACCTAGACTCATAATTCAGATTTTATACAAGTTAAATGGATGTAATACTATGTATAAGTCGAATTTCTAAGTTTATATGCATAAGACAACTTTCCAAATTCATTGAATATTCCTTCACTTTTCAAAACCTTGAATACACAATCCAACTTTTATAAAATCCATGAATATTCAATTCAAATTTATGACTTTCCAAATCCATGAATATATAATTCAAATTTGTATACTTTCGAAATCCAAAAATTAGGTTTTTGACTTTCCAAATCCTTGAAGCAGGTTTTTAACTTTCCAAATCGAATCACATTTTTAACTCTCCAACACCAAGAACATAATTCAAAGTTCGAAAATTTGAAGACCATAAATATATAATTCAGATTTATGTACCTTCCAGATCCAAAAATCAAGTTTAAAACCTTCCAAACCTACAAATAACGATTTTAAACTTTCCAAGGCCCTAAATCAGCTTTTTTAACTTTCCAAATCCTTAAACCTTATTCAAATTTTCAAAATTTGGACACAATAAATATGTATAATCAGATTTATGTACCTTCCAAATCCTAAAATTAGGTTTTTAACATTCTAAACCAAAAAAATAGATTTTTAACTTTCCAAATCCATGAACATAATTCATAATTTCAAATTTTGGACACCATATACATATAATTTAGATATTGAAATTTCAAAAATCATGAATATATGATCATATTTTCTAATTTTTGGAAATCATTGATATACAGTCCAAATTTTGAACTTTTTTGGAAACCTTTGAATAGAATTCAATTTTTAAAAAGTTTTGAAAACCATAAAATTTAGATTTGGAAAACTTTTGGAAATCATTGAAATAATTTATATTTTCAAAACTTTTTAATAAGATTGAAATTTTTTAAAACTTACCATATACAAGAAGAATCATTTTTCAAAATACATTTCCAAACTTCAAACCCATCATGTGCATGTACTCAAACTTGCATATATGTATATATATATATATATATATATATATATATCATATATTAATTGAGTCCCAAATACTCTCTCTATATATAAAAAAATAGAATATTTTAAGATTCAACTCGATGTGGCTAGGACAAAGGTTTAGATCAAATGAATAGTTAAAATTAAGGCTTAATAATATTTAATAATGAATAAGCCAAGGAAACAAAACTTGATTTTATGAAAATGGCAAGACTTAGACTCAAAACCCATAAATAGTGTAAGAAAGAGGCTAGACTTCACCTTGGACAACCCATCCTAAGCTCACATAGGGGAGGGCATGTTGATGACTTCATGTTGTTACGAGGTCTCTTCAATTAGATCCAAGGCATTCCTATAGTTGCTTTTTGATCAAATATTCAAGACTTTTAGAACTATTTCATGTGCTTTAAAATGGATATCTAAAACCAGTTCTATGAACCAAATGTAGATTTTTCTTAAAAAAATATTTTGGTGTTTACACTTGTATATAGGCTCAATTTGTTTACTGCATATGTAATGTTAAGTCGATTACATGTCATAGCATATATCGAACATCCAATGATTTTAGCATAATCTAATTGTATCATGAAGCATCCTTCATTTATATCAAATAGAAAAGAGACATGATAACAATCTAAATAATCAAGTTCCTTTAAAACTATTTCAATATAATGAGATTGTGTAAATTCTATATTATTTCTTTCCCTTATTGTTTTAATACTTAGAATAACATATATTTCCCCATGTCTTTTGTATCAAAATTGGAAGATAAGTTTTTTTATATTTTCAACTTCTTTTAAATTAGTATAAAAATGAGTATATCATCAACATATAAACAAATGAAGCACCCTTTTCATGACGAAATTGTCTATAAATGCATTTGTTAGATTCCTTTATTTTGAAACTGTTTATAAGAACAACTTGATCAATTGATACCACTACTTAGGGGCTTGCTTTAAAATATTTTTTTAATATTCATTTGGTAAATAACAAGTTTATATATAGATGCAAGTGCTAAAATGACCCTAATTATAGTTATTCTAGTTATTAGTTAATATGTGTCAAAATAATCAATTCTTTTTTTGAAAAACCCTTAGCTTTAAATTTATTATTGTTCTATCAACTTTCATTTCCTTTTGAAAATCCATTTACAACAAATTATTTTAGAATCGATTATTTGGTCCATCCTATCGTAGATGACTTCTTTTCAAAATGTTGAATCAAGAAACTTGATGACATCTTCATAACCCTCAAAATCAATTTTTGTGTTATAACAAAATGACATATGACGATACTTGAGTCACAAGATTCTCCAAGTACGAATATATAAAAATCTAATCCAAAAGCCTTTGCCTTTATTTACCTTTTGCTTAGTCTAGGCATTGAACTCACTATATTATCATTACTAGTTCCAACATTTTTTAGATTATATTTATTTTCATGAATAAGTCTTGTAGATCTAGTAATTGAGGCAGATCTATTATCTTCTTAATACCATATTAATAGGATATGAGTCATTTGATTCAATTATAGTAAATTTGTATTCTTATGATATTCAACATATCCCAAGAAGATACATTGAATTTCTCTTTCACCCATCTTCTTTCTTTTGGGTTCTAAACTTTGTCAACAACCCTACGACCCCAAACTTTGAGAAAGTTTGGTTAAGACTTCTTATATTCTAGATTTCATATGGGGTAATTTGATTCCTTTTATTTGAAACACTATTTAAAATAAAATAAATATTTAATAATATTTCACTCTAATAACCATTCGATAAATCAGAATATGACAACACAAAATTTATCATTTCTTATAACACCATTTTTTTCTTTTACCATACCATTTCGTCATGGAGAGTAAGAAGTTGTAGTTTGATATATGATTTTCATAGACTCAAAATATCTAAGATTGTAGTATTTTTCTCTCCTGTCAGTTCTTAACTGATAGTTTGGTTAAGACTTCTTATATTCTAGATTTCATATGAGGTAATTTGATTCCTTTTATTTGAAACTCTATTTAAAATAAAATAAATATTTAATAATATTTCCCTCTAATAACCATTCAATAAACTAGAATATGACAACATAGAATTTATCATTTCTTATAATCATTTTTTTCTTTTACCATACCATTTCATCATGGAGAGTAAGAAGTTGTAGTTTGATATATGATTTTCATAGGCTCAAAATATCTAAGATTGTAGTATTTTTCTCTCCTATCAATTCTTAAACATTTAACAAGTTTCATGTTGAAGTTTTACTTAGTTTTGAAAATCTTAAACATTTCTTAAACTTCAATCTTTGTATACATCAAATATACATACAAAACCTATGCAATCATCAATAAATGTTAAAAAATACATTTTTCCTCCTATTATTATCTAACCATGTAAATCACAAATATATGAATGAATTGAATCCAAAATTTTGAAACTCCTTTAAATTCTTGAAAATGAAAGTTTTGTATTTTTGGTATGCATGTAAGTAGAACATGAGTACATTGACTTATCAATTTTTGAAATTAAATCTGATTTAGTCATGGCATACAATTGTCTAAAGCTCACATGCCACAAATTAGATTAGTTAACAATATAAGCATAAATACCATTCTTATTATTGAAATTCAACCTAAATATAGATTCACATAAATAATCTTTCCCATCAAACATGTCTCTCTTAGACAAAATAAGCTTGTCGCCCTCAAATTATACTTTTAAACTCATGCTTATTAAGTAAAAGAATAATCATCAAATTTTTTCTTAGTATAAAGAGCACATCCTTAAGAACTTTACCGGTAAATTTGAGTTGAAAGGTTGCCATGCCTTTCAATTGACCTATAAAAATATTACCCATGTATAAAACTAGCTTGTCTTCTTCTACTAAAGTTTTGAAGAGACTTTTATTTTTGCTCACATGGATAGTATCACTGGAGTCTACCCACCAAGATCCAATGTCTTTTATCATTATTGGTTACAAATTTGACTTTTGTGACCATTAATAGTACAATTCTGATGGTTAAAACCTTCAGAATATATCAAAAAATAATTTTGAGAGTTGAACCATCATAAATAGAAGAAAAACATCATTTATATATGCATACTTCACCAATAGATTTTCTCTAATGGTACGAAAAACTGTCAACAATGATTGGAAACTTTTTTGTGGTCGTAGATCTTAAATCTAGAGGTTTGAAGCCATTGAAAATGTTTTATATATTGTCGATGGTTTTGTATACTTATTTCTAGTCATTGCCAACCATCGGAAACAGTTAACCTTTCTTGAGTTTATAAAAATGGATGAGGCTTACCCATACCGAAACCATTTTAACCTAATCCAAAACCTAAATGAAAACATAGAATCCCTAATCCCCTATCTCTCTCTTTCGACTTTCCGGTGATCCGCAAGTTGGCGATTGTGAGGACCATGCGGATAGTGGAATCAATCAATGGTACTCTCCCTCTCTCTAGTACACCATATCATATACAACTCTTCATTGATGACAAGGCTCATACTCTTCATTTTCTCTCTTGATTTTCATTTTGCTGGTATAGATTTGTTGATAAATTTATGTTGTGTGGTAGATCCATGTATCCAATCGTAATTTCTCTAGTTCAGTTCAAATTTGTGGTGCTTGGTTGCTTTTGCTTGTTTTCTGACTGCGGTATTTTATCGTGATTCGTTTCATATTACTGTTGAATCCTCTTTATAAAACTTTTGATGTTATTCAACACTGATATTGCTTCCTCTTTGGACAAGTTGTGCTTCATATACACAGCTCTTCACTGAATATTCGTGCAAGAAAAAGTTTTCACAGTTTACTAATCAAGACTATTCCAGACTTGCAGCAAATGAGACCAATGTCTTGTTTCTTTTCAAACCAGGTTTACTTGTTCACATTGGACAGATACTTGATGTATGGACTATTGTTTCATTTGGGGAACAAATTGCATGTATAGGATCTCGAGGACCAGGTTTAGATTCAAAGTTTTTTCACCTTGCATTGACAAACAAATGTCAAATGGAAGAGTTAGGAGAGCCCATTTTGTAAATGTAGTATCATATTCATTCACCCTGTCGAGAGAGCACATTGCATTCAGCTGCAGGCTTAACTTGATACATCTTTGATGTGCTTTGAAGGTAGTTAAAAGTTTTGATTCTCTACTTAAATCTAAATGATTAAGAAGTTTTCTGGTGGTTTAATTTTTTAATGTTTGTATACACTATGTTTTAATATATGATGTTTAAAAAAAAATATGGACTGAGATTATATAGCCAAAAGAAGTTGAATTTATGAGCCTGAGAATCGGAATGAATGTTTTTTGCAAGATAATGAAAGAATGTTTTAGATACTTAGGATAAACTTTTTAGAATGATAAAAAATTGATAGAAATGTTATGCATGAATTAATCTAAGATGATTAAAATAGAGAGTTGTATCAAGTATTTTATATCTTAAGAAGATACCATTATAGTTAAAAGATAAATATTATAGATCAATCGACTATGTTATATGGTTATGAGTATTAGATAATTAATTATTAAAATGTATAAAAGATGTTCATGATAGAAACAAGACGCTTATAAAGATTTATGGTCACACAAAGAAAGACAGTATAGGTAATGAGGTTTCTAGAAACAAATTTAGTGACAAATAGATGATAAAGTGAGAAAAACTCATTTTAGATGATTTGAACATATGAAAAAATGATTAAGAAAAAAATATGAAAAACTAGATGATGAATATATTAAAAAAAAGATCGTAAAAATATTGAAAGGATGACATACTTTATGTGATTAACAGGTGGCATGACATATGATCGCAGACAAAGACATGTAGCGGATGTAGCGGGCCATATAGATGGGGAAAAGGCTAAGTTTTCGAATGTCAGGCAAAGTTTCAGTTTCGACCTGTTTTAACAATCAAGAATTATTAATGGAAAATATCATCCCTGAAATTCAATTGTCTCCTAAAAGAGAACCTATCAGAAAAAATTCCTACAAAATGTTCTTTAGAACCAAAAAATCACCGTCCCATCAGGGTGTCGATCTTCTGCACTACGCTAGCTCATCACTTGCTTCAAGTGTGCTGCGTTAACAGGTATCCGATATTCATTTGCACAGCCATCTATTTCCTTGAATTCAATTGCCGAAATTTCATGTTTCTCGATGAATCTTTCGTTCCGATTTCTTTAGCCCTTTCCCCCTCACCGCCATGGTAATTCTGATCGAGAACAACGCGTTCCCTTATCGTTAGCAGTCTCTCTCTCTCTCTCTCTCGATATGCCTTCATTCCTACCTTGTTCACCATCGATATCAGTGTCTCCAAATTACCATGTTCACAATTCTTTGCTATTCCCCCGACAACGCAATGGGCCGTCAATTTCAGAAAGGCAGAGGAGGGATTCGATTCTGAAGAAGGGCATCTCAAGCGGAACTTTGAGGTTTTCACCGTTACGTATCGGAGAGTTCGCCTTGAGTTCGAGGCATCGTTCTGTGAATTTGATGGTTTTTTGCTTTAAAGAGAACCCATCTTCAGATGAGGGAGAAAACGTGGAGACTGCATCGAGAGTGAGTTCAGAAGAGGGAAAAAGAATCGAGGGTGCTGTTGAGAGGAAACTTACAGTTGAGATTGGCTGCTCCGACGTACCGGTTTACATGCAGGCGTCTCGGTTAAGCCTCGGCGGTCAGGCGTTCTTTCTCTTGGCTTTTGTTGCCTGCACGGTATAACAATCTTTTCCCTGCATCTCCTGTCATCTTTTACTAAGTTTCACTATTTATTTCACTTGCTTTCATGGAGAGTTGGACCCTTTACACGGTGTATTCGTACTCTTTTGAGGTGATCGCTGTTTAGAATACTAAGGTCCTCCTTTTCCTATTTTATAATACTTTGTTCAATATAGCACTTTCTCGCATGTTATTTGGCACGTACTTTTGGAGTTGAACCTTTTTTCCCATGTAATCTGCTTGGTTCTCTTTGGTTGTGGTCTCTGTTTTTCGGTTTTGACTTTATTGGATTCCATATCATTTCTTTGAAAGTGCAGAGAAATTTGCTTTAAGATTGTGATTAGTCGCTCTACGCTTTAGCTTAATTTCAAGGGGATTCAGGTTTCTTGATGTACGTGGAAGGACATAACATTTCTTTGTGAGTCTGTTGGGCTGATATATGCATTGTGACCTTTCACTTTCCGTGATGGTTTTAGTGGCAAATTACTGGTAGTGTTCTTTGTTTTAGTTGGTTTTCATCCTATGATGAGATGATGCCAGGATGTCAACTGGGAACCTGTAGCTAAGTAGTGCGCTATGATTCAATACATCAACAAATTGTTGATAGAGAAGGTTGAATTAGGAGATTCGTGGACGGAGCTTGAAAGATGCTATAACAGTGTGGTCAGATTTAGCTGGAGCAAAAGAATTAACTGCTGGAGAGCAGTGATGAGCTTGTTATTGGAAGTGGCTTGTTTATAAGAGTCAAAAGGTTACATTTCTGATGATTGATTGTGCATGATTTCTGTCTATTTAAAGCTGATCTAATTTTGCTGTTCATCCTATTCCTTTTCATGTTGGAAGTTTTCTACTCTAAGAGAAGTTGTAAGAATGTCCTAGGAAGATCAATAACTTGTTTATTTTCTTGGGCATAGGGTGTCCACGAAGGAAATTCCCTTTGATTTTCTCCATCTTAGAAGTCGAACCATACAGTACATTAAACCTTATAAAACTTCAAATCAAGGAGATGTAAACACCTGTCCAATCAACTTGGCTTTTAAACACTGTCTCTAAGTCATTCTTGTGCTCAAACCCTTATTTTGGCAGCAAAAATGTCTATATGAATCTTGCATTAAGAAACCTTTGCACTGCTAAAGCCATTCACAATGTATTATTTTTGCAAATCGCTGTTCTGAAACAACAGAAGTTCTGTTAATCATAATATATATCTGGATCCTACAATGCTGTTTCCATCTTCTTGTAATCCCAAACGGAGCTTTCATGGCTAACATTCCTTGTTTGGTTGTTCTGGTGTCTTCACGAATCCAAAATGAAAGAAGGGAAAGGATTTGATACACTTCTGTCAGGTGAAAGGAAGAAGGGGTGTTACATAAATCATGGTTGATAGGTATCATAAATATCACCGTAAACACTTCTATATGTATGTTTTCTGCATTGATATGCTTTGCATTTAGTGAAACTGATACTCAGATGTGTTTGGCGAGCTTTTGTTTGGTAAGATCAAACCTTGGAATTCTTTTCTAAAGTGGTCATTCAACAATATTTCAGTACATTTGACTATTGATATTTGAAATATCGAAATTAAATCTGACAGATAATAATGTTAACAACAAACAAAGAACAACTAAGCCTTTTCCCATACTAGATGGGGTCGGCTACATGGATTCTTTGTTTCCACAAAACCCTATCACATGCCATGCTAGCAGTTAACTCAACATGAGCTAAATCATTCTTTATTGTTTCTTTCCAATACTTTTGTGGTGTTCCTCTTTCTCTTTTAATATTTTCACAATCTAGTTTTTCATACCTTTTTATTGGAGTTTTTTTTTTGTCTTTCTACATATCCAAGCCATCTTAAATGATTCTCCCTAATTTTATCCTCTCTTGGTGCCACTCCTAATTTGTTTCTAATAACCTCATTATGTATATAGTCTTTCCTTGTGTAACAACTTATCTATCTCAACATCTTCCTTGTGTAACGACTCATCTATCTCAAGTCTCAACATCTTCATTTCGGCTACGAACATCTTTTGTACATGTTGATGATTAACTCTCACTCATAACCATAAAACATAGCAGGTCTAGTTACTGACTGCTCTATTTACATTTCAACTTTAATGGTATCTTCTTGTAATATAGAATACCTGACATCTCTCTCCATTTTAACCAACCTACATTAATTTTATACATAACATCTCCATCAGTTTTTCCATCACTCTCAAAAACTGACTCTAGGTATTTAAAACTTTCTTTGTGAGGGATGCAATGTGTGCCAGGTCTAGTTACTGACTGCTCTATTTACATTTCAACTTTAATGGTATCTTCTTGTAATATAGAATACCTGACATCTCTCTCCATTTTAACCAACCTACATTAATTTTATACATAACATCTCCATCAATTTTTCCATCACTCTCAAAAACTGACTCTAGGTATTTAAAACTTTCTTTGTGAGGGATGCAATGTGTGCCAATCTTAATTTGTATATTCTCTAAAGTAACTAAATAATCAAACTTGCATTCTATAAGTTTTGTCTTTGTTCTATTGAGTCATAAGCCGTTAGACTTTCTAATGTTTCCCTCTATAGTTCTAATTTCCTATTAACTTTTTTCTTAGACTCATCCACTAACATAATGTCATCTTTAAATAACATATACTAAGGTACTTCATCTTTAATATATTTTGTTAACTCATCAAGAACCAATATAAATAAATATGGACTTAAAGTTGATCCCTGATGGAACCCAATATTAACTTCAAAGAAATATGTCATTCCTTCATAAGTTATCACACGTGCTTTTGCACCATCATACATGTCTCTTATAAGATTTACATATATCAATATGATACTTCTCTTTTCCAAGGTTCTCCAAGGAACATCTCTATAAATACCATGTGTTGGTTCTTCTATTTTGCTCTAAAATGTTCTATAAGACATTTGAATAGGTGAATCACTTCAATGGTAGATCGTAGGACCTGACATGAATTCAAATTGGTTCTTTGTTGTACTCAATACTTGTCTTAACTTGATAATTTAATTTCATAATATGACTCATTAACTTGATACATTGATAATCTTTATAATTCTTGATGTCTCCCTTGTTCTTGTATATGAGTATAAGTGTACTCGTTCTTTATTCCTCAGACATCTTTTGGTTTTTTCATATTTTAAACAATCTTCTGACCCAACTGATATCTCTCCTAGAATTTTTTATACTTCTATAGGAATATTGTATGGTTCAACAGATTTACCAACCTTCATAAGTTTAAGAGCTTCTTTAACTTCATTCTTTTAAATATGTCGATTGAAATTATAGTTTATATACTTTTTTGATTTGGCTCTCCTAAACTAATACTAACATTTGTATTTTCATTGAAAAGCTTATAGAAATAATTTTTATCTATTTTTATATCATTATTTGCCACTAAAATCTTCTCATCCTCATGTTTGATACATCGAACAAAAGTAAGATCCTTAGTTTTCTTATCTCTAGCCCTAGCTATCCTAAAACTATCTCTTTCACCTTCTTTTGAGTTAAGCTTTTTATATAAATCCTTTTAAATTCGGCTTTTTCTTCACTAACGGCATTTTTCGCTTCTTTCTTTGCTTTCTTATAAGGCTCCCAAGTTTCACTAGTGTTCTTCGCATAATACAAATTGTAGCATGTCCTCTTTGCCTTAATTTTATCTTGTACTACTTTACTCTACCACCAAGCTTTCTTTTGTGCTTATACTCATCTATTAAATTAACCTCACTTTTTTATCACTTTCCTAATATACATAACCATATTATGTAATATATAAGAAGGTCTACCTAGATAACTCCAAGCATCTCAAGAACTTTCTGTTTAAATATATCTTATTTCTCATTTTTGAGGTTATACCATTGAGTCTGAATAATTCTATGTACCCTTTTCTTTCGTGTCCACTTTTTTATCACAAAATTCATAACTAAAAGTTGATGTTGGATAGTTAAGCTTTCTCTTGGAATTACCTTACAATCTTTATAACACTATTTGCTTTTTAACCTGCAAACAAAATTAAGCTACCTCTATAGTATGTCTCTCCTCTAAAATGTCTAAGGATTTGCTTGTTCATGCAATTGCTCTAAAGCCATAGCAACACGAATTCAAGGTTGAGCACGTTTAGTGTGAGGAGAGAAAAATGATTGTATGGCAGAGTAAGCTCTTCTTCTACTCCTTCCTCTTATACCACTTTCACTTCTAACCTCTTCAATAACCATCTTTCCTCTAGTTGGCTATCAAGAACTACTACTGCCAACTTTTGTCCTACCATCATAAGGAATATTATCACCCAGTTCAACAACATCATCCTCTTCTTCAAACATCTCTAAATCATCCTTCTATTGTTTCCTCTCAAGTATCTTCTCAATCATTTGTAAATAGTCATTTAATGACTTTTGGTAATTTTTTAACTTTGCCCATGCAAGAAACTTCTTTCCTAGTCCCTGTTAGATGTTTAAATCATAAAATTCCACCACTAACCAATGTTATAAAAATTGTATTGTATCGTACGATATAGTTTTATCACGTATCGTATAAAGATACGGTATAATAAGGAGCACATATCGCTTATCGCGATTTATCATGCCGTATCGTATTGTATCGTACGATACAGGGGTGTATCGTATCATATCGTACGATATGCCCCGTATCATACTAGTTAATGCCAATTTTTCTGTTATAAATTTTGAAAAGTTGAAACTTGTAATTTTTTTTTTCTTCCCAACCCCTTTTTCACGCCATTTTCTTGCTTTTAGATCCTCTTCTTACCTTATTGTTGATTTTGTGGTTTATTCACAAGATTTTAAAGTATTTCACCTAATCCAACTCCCCATCTCTAGAGTTTTTGTCAAATCCTTTTCATACCTCTTTCTTTTGCCATTCTACCCGATTTTTCACTTGAAAAATTTGGAGGTTTTGTAGATTCGTAATTCTTAACCTCTAAAAAGCATTTTCTTTCTTATTGATTGTCCACTCTTATCTTAATGGCTTCCGATCGAGTCGATTCGGCTTGGAAATATTTCACTCCTCTGTATGAAGGCAATAGGCTTGTGAAAAGTGCATGTTTTGCAATGTTGTAAAATATGGTAGTATTTCTCGTATAAAATATCACCTTGCAGGAGCCAAGAAGGATGTTAGTGCATGTCCTCGGGTTCTTGAAACAGTAAAGTATGAGATTGAAAAGGTATTGGAGGATTTGAAGGAGAAGAAGATATTAAGGGTGAGAGAGAGGGTAGAAATAGGTGGTTGGGATATGTCTCAATCATTTGAAGATGCTATTGCTTAGGAGATGTATGGTGACTATGGTTATGGTGGTGATGAATTCCATGGTGCAGTTGAGATGAAATAAGAGATGGTTGTAGAGGAGAGAAGGCGAGAAAAGGGAAAAAGTATAGGTTATGGTGGTAGTAGTAGTGGAGTTGACTCTTGTTTCATTGGAAGAGCTCCTACTCGCATGATGCCTACGAGGAGTATTAGAGGAGGAGTCAGAGGAGGTAGTGGCCCTAGTGGGATGCCTTTATTTTTCCCCCCACGTACGACTCCTGAAGCTCAACTAAGCATTAGATCAGTTATGGCTTCAAATGAGGTAATTGAAAAAGTAGATTTAAAGTGTGATGATTTTTTTATGAAAATTGCCTCCCTTTAAATGTTGCAAACTCATTTTTTGTTTAAAGTATGTCGGATGTTATTGTCGGTGTGAGATCGGGGCATAGAGTTCCTTCTTATCGTGCTTTGAGGGGCACATTATTATAGAAATGGGTTAATATTGTTAATACGAATTAAGTGGGTATGTGGGTGCATGAGTGTGACTCGATGCATCCAATGTATATGAATGAATTGCTGATCCTACACTAAGAAGGGGATGATCGAGTAGGGAGTTTATGGGAGAATGATTTTCGGACATACCTTTTCAAGCTTGTCTATCTTTTCATGGTGAGAGCAAGTATCCTTGTAGATGTCCTGAGGTTGCTCTAGCTCATGCATGGCTTCGAGCTCCCGTTGCTTTGCGAGGTCTTAGATTTCATTCTCCAAGCCTACCTGTGTGCAACACTCGTGAAGTGGTGCTCATGGGATTGTAACCCATCGAAGTGAGTGTTTGTGAAACATTTGGAGTGAACTGAATCTCATGCCCCACTCTATTCATGCCTAGAAATGTGGACTTCACCTTCAACTTTCAGAATTTCAAATTTTTGATTTTCAAGTCTTTTTTATTTTAGAAGAAAAACTTTTTTTTGATCTTTTAAAACATAGAAAGCATTTTTTTGTTTTTGAATGGGAAATGGGGTGCTTGGAGGATGAGCAAGGTTAGATGATTCAATCTCAACACTTGCTGCATTTGTAGCCTCATTTTCTTCATTAGATTCTAGGCTCAATTTGGTTTTCTGGGTATGCTTTTTCTCTCTATGTACCCGAGATGAATTCTCATGTGATCGATGTGCCTTGGCCTTTTGGCTTAGGGCATTGATTTTTTTCTCCGTTTCCCTCATTATTTCTCTTAGGGAAGCAAGCTCTTCATCTCGCGTTTTGGAGGGTTTGAAAAACCGTTTTAAGAAATATGATGAGGATTTCCTCAACTTGTTTTCAAATGAATCATCTATGCTTGATATTGTTTTTGAAATGCTTCGAGATAAGAAAAACCTGTGCATAAGTTGAAAATTAACACCACGACTTTGGAAAGCTTGGAATTAGAAAATTTTCACCTAAGCTTGAAATTCCTCAAGATTCGAGTCCCACCGGGCGTGCCAATTCTCTAGATGTGAAATTTTCACTCCAAGCCTATGTAGAGACTTGAAACAAGAATTTACAATCTACTTGATGTGCGAGCGTGCCAGCTAGTTTTCAAAAACTAGCAAAGTATAACAAGTCCGACTAAAAATGGCGATTGCAGTTAAGCAGGCTCTTTTCACTTTAGGACATCTTGAACCGACGCTCAAGGGTTAGCCTAAGTGCTTAGAAACTTCAATTTTAGAAGGGAGAGACTCCAATTCACGTGAAGATGAAATGTTTGTCAAAGAAAGAGTAAGTGCACGTGGTTTCAAGCTTTAAAATGGACAAGTTCTGAAAAACAGAAAGTTCTATTTTCAGGATTTGTTTTTTGAATTTTTTTCAATGCCTTTATGACCTCCAAAAATCATCAAAAATTTTACAGGACAAAGCTTGAGATGTGGAGAGTCTATAGCATTTTTCATATCGTGATTCGGAGTTGTATTGTTGCAAAATTAAATCTGAGAAGTGCATCTGCTCAGACACCCAGAACTGTTCTGTCATAGAAATACAGAGACTCAAAGATATCCTGTATCTCAGTGTCCAGAGTTCCAAATTTAATGAATTTGATCTTGATGGAAAGCTATGGATGTCAGCTTTCCAATAAATCAAAATTCATCAATTTTGGATACCTACAGACAGAATTATGGGATGAAAACCCAGGCTCCCAGGCTCTATTGTAGGAAAACTGGTTGGATAAACATTTTACAAAAACTATTCCGATTTTGCACAATTTTAATTACGAGGTTGGACGACCCTAAAATTCTTGAAAATTTTATTAAAAGTAGGGTTGTGTGTGTAGAATATGTGTACAAAGTTTCGGAGCAATTGGAGTAGGAGTTCGAGAATTAAAAATAAAGCAATCTACGTATGCAGAGATGAAGAAATTCAGTTTTCAGATTTTTAGAATCATACGTGATGCAAACTCACACGAATTGAAAAGCAACAACACAACATCACGAATTGAAATTGTTGAAGGGAAATGAATTGATATATGTATATAAGCTTAAGCATAGAGGAGGTTAGAGAATATAGAGTGTTCTATAGAATATATTGGGAAAGAATCACATAACCAAACACATAGAGTGCATACGTGAATGAAAATTCAGCACATCTACTCCTTATTACAACATGTGGGGAGACAAGGCTCCATTAATACAACATCTTTTAAATTAATACAACCCCTTTTAAATTGAATGGAAGGAGGAGAAGTATGAGAATCAAAGTTTAGGGATACTTACAGATTTTCACCCAAGAATTCGAACTCCCAAGATGGAAGTCGGCACTCCTTTTGCTCTCTTGATTCAAGATATCACTCACTCTCACTAAGTGCAGCCCTTAGCCTAGAACTACCTCAATTCCCCTCTCTTTCTTCACTCCCTTGCAGCCCACGACCCAACCTTGGTGCAACCCTTCACCCTAGAGCAACCCCTAACTCTCTCTCTCTCACCAATTCCTCCAAGATTACAAAGCCTCAAAGATGCCAAGATGATCATCCTGCCCCCCTCCTTGGCCCTATTTATAGGCCATGGGGGCTGGTTTCTAGTGCCTTCTTTGGGGCGGGTTTGGCATGTTCCGTGTCCAACCTATGATCCAAATAAAGTGGTCTCCTTGTGGTGATATGGACCAATCCCATGTGGGCTGGTTTTTTATTGTTTTAGGGGCACGTCTAGCCCTAACTGGGTGCACCTATGTGGTCGACTAGGCTTGATGTAGCCGGTCCTCCTTAGTCTTATTTCCAATATCGGTTGGATGTGGCTTCTAAATCAACACCTTTCAAGTCCAATTTCTCCGAAAAAAAGATGATCTATCTTGGCCCTTGATTTGAACTTGAACTGATCCCATGACTTTCCTTGAAGTGCACCGGTCTTTGAGCTAGTCCATCTTATATAGATCGTAATCTTGATCCTCTTATCCAATTCTGATATGCTTTGACTTGTTGATAAGCCTGTCACTTGGTCCATCCTGTGCTTCCGAAATTGATTTCGATCTGGAATTGGACTGGGTCTTCATCTGTTCGTCCGATTTGTCTTAAATTGCTTGGGCTTTTAATTTGAATTTAAAACCTTTATTTTGAAATGTTCATAAAAAGACTTCAACTTTAAAAAGTTGGGATTTTCGAAATTGGAAGTTCATGAAGGTTTTAAATTGATTTTCGAAATTGGGAGTTTTGAATATATTTTGATTTTGGGTGTTTACAAGAATGCCATTGGGATTTCTCCCTTTTTGAGGGATACAAGAATGATTCCCACGCTTACCCCTTATTGATTCTTTACCTCATCAAAGTATATTTTCCATACTTGGTCTTCTTTACAACAATTTGATGAAACATGGTTTTGAAATTCGTTTGCAAAGATGTCTTCATCTGGCATTTCGTCAAGTATGAGATATGTATCTTCAAGGGGTAGTTCAGCCACATGATCGGCTAGGGCTTGTCCCTTAATGGAGTTTTGGTGATGAAATTTCATATCATACTCCATTAAGAGGAGTTGCCATTTACCTAGCCTACTCGTTAGGATAGGTTTTTCAAAGAGGTGCTTGATAGGGTCAAGTTTAGATACTATCCAAATTTCATGATCTAGGAAATAATCTCTAAACTTTTGGCAAGACCGTACCAAGGCCAAACACGTTTTCTCCATGACTTGATAATTTCTTTCATATGCTAATAGAGTTTTCGAAATATAGTAAATTGCATACTCCTTAAGACTATCATCCTCATATTGAGCAAGTAAAGCACCCAATGCATTCGTATGAATGGAAATATAAAGCAATAACGGTTTTTCTTGCTTTGGAGGTTTTAAAATTAGAGGATTAACCAAATAAGTTTTCAATCTTTCAAAAGCTTTTTGGCAATCGGAATCCCACTCAAATTTAACCCCTTTTCTCAAAAGCCTATTAAAAGGTTCGCATCTTGTTGCTAAGTTGGAGATAAATCTCCTAATTGCTTGAAGTTGACCTTGAAGGCTTCAGATTTGGGTCAAGTTGGAGGGTGGAGGCATATCTATGATGGCTCAACACTTAGAGGGGTTGACCTCTATGCCCCTTTGGCTAACCATGAACCCTAAGAGTTTTCTTGATTCTACTCCAAAAACACATTTTTGAGGGTTTAATTTCACTTTATAAAGCCTAAGTCTTTCGAAAACCTTTTGCAAAGATTCTATGTGTGGGCATTGGGTTTTTTATTTTACCAAAAGATCATCCACATATACTTCCAAGAGCTGATCGTGGAAAATAGTAGTCATTACTCTTTGGTACGTGGCACCGGTATTTTTCAAAGCAAAAGGCATAACCGTGTAAAAGTGTGCCCCAAGGTATAATAAAAGCAGTTTTTGCCTTACCTTTTGGTACTAGTTTGATTTGGTTATAACCCGAATAGTCATCCATGAAAGAAAACATTTCATGATTTGCAGTTCTATCCACTATCAAATCAATATTTGGAAGTGAAAAATTATCTTTTGGAGTGACTTTGTTCAAATTTCTAAAATCGATACAAATACGAATTTTCCCATTGGATTTTCAAACTACAACAATATTTGAAAGCCATTTAGAATAGACAATGGGTTTTATAAATCTGGCTTTCAAAAGATCTTCTAAATTTTCTTTTACTTGGGAGTGAACATCGAGACAGATTTTCCTAAGCTTTTGTTTCATGGGTTTTGCATCTGGTTGTAAGGATAGATGATGTTCTATAATCCTAGAGTCTAATCCCGGCATGTCTTCATAGGTTCAGGCAAACACGTTTATGTAAGATTTCAAGAATGCAATGAATGATGCTTTTTCATACTCATGCAAACAAGTATTTATTTTGACACACTTTGGGTTAGACTCACTCCCTAAATTGATTTCTAGAAAATCCCCTCCTACGGAATTTGAAGGTTTTTCCAAGTCAAGGATTCTATGAAATTTGGGAAGCTCGAAGGCTTGATCTTCCTCATGGATGAGGGGATCTTCCTCCTTTCTTTGATCACTCTCAAGTGCTTTGATTTATAGGGAAGTATCATGCAAGAGAAGAGTTATGCAGGTATGGGACGATTTTGGTTTGATTATGTACACGGGCTTTATAAAAACCGAATTTGGGGTTTGTACATAACTAGGATTTTTGGGGTTTTCATATTTTTCAATTTTTTTGCCTTTTTCTAAACACAAGCTAGAAAGATGAATGTAAAAGATTTTTTTCTTTTTGGGATTTTCAGATTTTTCAATTAATTTTGCTTTTTCCAAACAAATGCTAAAAGGATGAACATAAGAAACCTTCTTTTTGGATTTTTCAGATTTTTAAAATGTTTTTAGACTTTAAAACTTTCTAGAATTTTTTGGTTTTTCCAAATATATACTTTTTTTAGATTTTTTTTCTAAAAGGAGGTCTTTCATCAAACCTACAAAGAAAACACCATGAATTAGACTCCAAACAAGAGGTCTAAGCCATAGGTTTCGGTTTTAGTTGGCTCTAGGCCACCCTTGACCTAATTGGTCTTAGGTGGTGGCTCAGGGGGTATGGATGGGGTGTATCCCAATGTATGTCGACTTCGGTTGGGTAGAGGTAGGATGGGCTCTGACCTACCTTGGTTCTTGGCTCCTAGACCCTTGTAGGGTGGATATCCGATGTTCAACATCATATTCCAAGACTTTTTGAGTTGTGAATTTTTTTTATAAAGAGGATGGCCTTGCAATAATGTGCCATCAACATCACGGTTATACACCCGATTTTGCTTGGGTTTGCCTAGGAGTTTGAAGGTTTTGGTGAGGGAATGTTTTGGTTTTGGTTTCCCTAGGATACACACGACCGTAGGAGTGGGTGGCTTTGGATGCTTGGGGGTTCCTAGGAGATGGATGATTTTATGGGATTTGGGCTCTCCTAGTTTTAGGAAAACAAGTGAATCCTCTCAGTTTTTGAAATATCCTTTTGAAATTCTTTTTGAAAGCTGACTTGTAGAGTATGAGGCTCGGCTTGAAACATCACATGACCCTTCCAAACTTGACATTATTTTGAAGAAAAGAATCGACCTATGTATAAAAGATGGATTAAACCCAAAAGATTTTTGAAAAAGTGAATTTAAAGAAGTCAACACCAAGCTAACCAATCCTCAAAAACTTGAGAACCACGGGGCATGCTAATTCTGCAGATGTGAAAATTTTACTAATAAGTCTACGTAAAGACTTCAAATAAGTTTTCAATCTATGTCGTTTATGCGAGCGTGCCAACTAGTTTGCTTAAACTAGGAAATATTGATTTTCTAACTCCATGTAGCAATTATGGGGGAAGCGAAATCTTTTCGTCTTAGGCTTTCTTGAACCGGCTCTCAAGGGTCAGTGTAGACGCTTTGAGGATTGATTTGAACAAGGTGTGTGTTTCCAAAATTCACTTTCAAATCAACTTGAATCAACCAAAAATGTGCACTTAGCCTGGAAAAGAAAAATTTTCAAAGTTCTAAAAAACAGAAACTGGTTCTGTTTTCAGAATATGTTTTCAGATTTTTCTAAACAATTTTGGAATCTCCAAAATTCACAAAAATTTTACAGTGAGAAAACATGAATATGGAGATTCTGAAACTATTTTTATTCTATGCTTTGGGGCGTCCCCGCCTAGCGACATGTTGCAGAGCCCGAATGCAGTAAGAAGTAAGCAAGGGCCACTACATTTTCGCCCGAATGTAGTGAATCAATTGCACAGAGGGTTCCCACATCATGGACGGGTGTGGGTAAAGAAGTTAGTCCTGCTACATTGCCGCCCGAATGTAGTGAAAAGTTTTCAGAGAGGGTCTCCGCATTTTGATTATGGACGGATGCAGGGGGTAAGGAAGCTAGTCCTAGATAATAAGATTCGTATTGGAACATTATCGGGTAAGCTAATGGAGGTGGTAGATACTATGATTCGAAGAAAGATTCATATTCTATGTTTACAAGAGACAAAATGGGTTGGAGAAAAAGCAAAGGAGATAGAGGATACAGGTTTTAAATTATGGTACTCAGGTAAAGAAAAGGCCCGAAACGGAGTTGGTATTATCATAAATAAAGATTTAAAGGAGAGTGTAGTAGACATAGAACAATATGGTGACCGAATCATGACATTGAAATTAGTGTTAGAAGCAGAGGTTTTGAATATAGTTTGTGCTTACACACCCCAAGTAGGACTAGAAGATAGTATAAAGACAGTTTTTTGGGAAGAGTTAGATAAGGTGTTTCAAAAGATTCCACAAAGGGAGTTGATTTGTTTAGGAGGAGATTTAAATGGACATGTCGGTAAAGAGGCATTAGGATATCAAGGGATTCATGGAAACTTTGGTTTTGGGGATATAAACGAGGAAGGTAGGGAGATTTTAAATTTTGCTATGTCATTTGATCTCTTTATAGTCAATATAATCTTCAAAAAACGAGATGAACATTTAATTACTTATAAGAGTGGCTTATCACAAACACAAATTGATTACTTTATTTGTAGAAAAAAAGATAGAGCGTGTTGTAAAGATTGTAAGGTAATTCCAGGAGAAAGCTTAACCACCCAACGTCGACTTTTAGTTATGGATTTTCAAATAAAAAAATGGACAAAGAAGAAAAGAGTGCATCGAGCCATTCGGACTAAATGGTGGAACCTCAAAAGCGAGAAAGAAGATATATTTAAACAGAAAGTCCTTCAAGGAGATGTTTGGAATCATGTTGGCACACCCTGTGATATGTGGAACAATATGGCTATACATATTAGGAAAGTGGCGAAGGATGTGTTAGGGGTATCTAAGGGAGGTGTACCGGCACAAAAAGAAGCTTGGTGGTGGAGTGAAGTAGTACAAAATAAAATCAAGGCAAAGAGGGCATGTTACAAATTACATTATGCTAAGAAAACTAGTGAAACTTTAGAAGCTTATAAGAAAGCAAAGAAAGAAGCGAAAAAGGCCGTTAGTGAAGCAAAAACAAAGATTTGGGAGGACTTATATAAAAAACTCAACTCAAAAGAGGGTGAAAGAGATATTTTTAGGATAGCTAGGGCTAGAGATAAGAAAACTAAAGATCTTAAATATGTTAGATGCATAAAAGACAAGGATGAAAAAATTCTAGTGGCAAATGATGATATAAGAAATAGATGGAAAAACTATTTTTATAATCTTTTTAATGAAAATAAAGATGTTAGTATTAGTTTAGGAGATTTAGCCAAGTCAGAAAAGTATATAAACCACAATTTTTACCGACGTATTCAAAAGAATGAAGTCAAAGAGGCTCTTAAACATATGAAGGGTGGTAAATCGGTAGGACCAAATAATATTCCTATAGAAGTTTGGAAAGTACTAGGAGAAATAGGAATCACTTGGCTCACAAGACTATTTAATGAAATATGGAAAAACCAAAAGATGCCCGAGGAATGGAGAGCAAGTACACTTATACCCATATATAAGAACAAGGGAGACATTCACAATTGTGCGAATTATCGAGGTATCAAGTTAATGAGTCATACTATGAAATTATGGGAAAGAATTATCGAACGTAGGTTAAGACAAGTATCAAGTACAACAGAGAACCAATTTGGATTCATGCCAGGCAGATCTACTATTGAAGCGATTCACCTTTTGAGACGTCTTATGGAACATTTTAGAGCAAAAAAGAAAGACCTTCACATGATATTTATTGATCTAGAAAAAGCTTATGATAGGGTATCGAGGGAGGTTCTTTGGAGAACTTTGGAAAAAAGAGGTATCCCTTTGATATATATATTAACCTTATAAGAGACATGTATGATGGTGCAAAAACATGCGTGAGGACTCATGAAGGAACGACAGACTTCTTTAAAGTTAATATTGGGTTACATAAAGGGTAAACTTTAACTCCATACTTATTTATAATGGTGATGGATGAGTTAACAAAACATATTCAAGATGAAGTACCTTGGTGTATGTTATTTGCAGATGACATTGTATTAGTGGAGGAGTCTAAGGAAAAAGTTAATAGAAAATTGGAACTGTGGAGAGAAACATTAGAAAGCAAAGGCCTCCGACTTAGTAGAACAAAGATAGAATATATGGAATGTAAGTTTGATCATTTGGTTACTTCAGAGGACATAGAAATTAAAATTGGCACACATTGCATTCCCTAAAAGGAAAGTTTTAAATACCTAGGGTCAATTTTTCAGAGTGATTGGAAGAATTGATGGAGATGTTACACATATAATTAATGCTGGTGTTGGTTAAAATGGAGAGGAGCATCAGGTATTCTTTGTGATAAGAAGATACCATTAAAATTAAAAGGTAAATATTATAGAGCAGCAATTAGGCCTGCCATGTTTTATGGTTCTGAGTGTTGGGCAATTAATCATCAACATGTACAAAAGATGTCTGTGACAGAAATGAAGATGTTGAGATGGATGAGTGGTCAGACAAGAAAAGGCCGTATACATAATGAGGTTATTATAAACAAATTAGGAGTGACACCAATAGAGGATAAAATGAGAGAACATCGTTTAAGATGGTTTGGACATATAGAAAGAAGAACCTGGAAGAAGGTTAGAAAAGCTAAATTTGGAAAGTATTAAAAGAGGTAGAGGACGACCACAAAAGTGTTGGAAAGAAACAATAAAGAATGATCTAGCTTATTGGAAGTTAACTGCTAACATGGCACATGATAGGGATTTGTGGAAACAAAGAATCCATGTAGCCGACCCCGTCTAGTATGAGAAAAGGCTTAGTTGTTGTTGTTGTTATATATATATATATATATATATATATATATATATATATATATAGAGAGAGAGAGAGAGAGAGAGAGAGAGAGAGAGAGAGAGAGAGAGGGAGCAATTGTCCATGCACGCATCCATCCATGCTTAAACATTCTAAAAAATCTCAACCATTCAATCAATGAAATTGGCAATTGGAATTCAATTTTCAAAAGCAAAAAGATATATTAGTACTTTTTGTGGGTCTCAAGCCCGAATAAAAGAGGAGGGTTGTGTTAGGCTTTCGACAGCCAACGTAAAACTATGTCAGACTTATTTATCATGGATTCTACGAATTATGATAAGGTTATATGGAAACAAAGAATCCATGTAGTAGACCCCATCTAGTACGAGAAAAGGCTTAGCTGTTATTGTTGTTGTAGTACTTTTCAGTGTCGTCTGACGCGTATCATATCGTGTATCACTGGGCTCCACGATACGGGCGTATCGTATCATATCGTATCGTATCGTATCGTACTTTAATATTAAAATAATGTAAAAATTAATTAAAAATTAATAAAAAAAAGTAAAAAATCGAAAAAAATCAGGAAAAAATCAAGAAAAATCTGATAATTGCTTTAAATTCATATAATGTAAGTTTAGTACAGATTGAGCATTCAACATTGAACAATTGCATCCAAATTTACATATT
The DNA here is from genome assembly GCA_036023115.1 of Brasenia schreberi. NCBI lineage: Eukaryota > Viridiplantae > Streptophyta > Magnoliopsida > Nymphaeales > Cabombaceae > Brasenia > Brasenia schreberi. The sequence goes on from JAYKKT010000082.1 coordinate 17,171,773, forward strand.
TTGAATCCAAAAAATAAAATACAAACATAATTTACACTTTACAGTTTACACTTTACAGTACACTACAGTTACATATAATGTTACATTTTACAAATTGTAATCAGGATCATCAACTAAATAATCTTCATCTTCTCCTTGTTGCAGATCCTCATCATCATCAGCCATGCCCACACCTTCTTCTTCAAAATCAAATTCTTCATCTCCATAATGTTGTTGCGCTCCTTCCAAATTAATTCAGGCAACGTTTTCTTTTGTTAGGAGGGCATTTTCTTCAATGTCTTCCATAACCCAATCTTCAAATATCTCAAAATTATCCAAACTTATTGGATCGAATTGACTTTCTTCTCTATTTACTTTTTTTAATTGCCTACGACACAAACAAAGATAAACAATTAGTAAGTAATATTAACAATTGAAAACTGAAGTTAAATAATATCGAATTGAAAATTTGAAAGTAATACAACATTACCTTTCACGAAGGCGCATGTTACAACGAATATAAACCAAATCATTAAGCCTTTTGTGTTCCAACCTGTTGCGCTTTTTTGTATGGATGAGTTCAAAAACACTCCAATTTCTTTCACAACCTGTTGCACTACAGGTTTGGCTTAAGACTCTAACTGCAAAATCTTTAAGGTTTGGACAATCACTTCCAAACCTGTTCCACCAAACATCTGTAAAAAAAATATAAACATTAGAGACATAATAATCCACAGTAATGTAAGATGCAACTTAAATATGAAAATAAACAATGTACCTGGACGCATCGTAGAGCGGTTGCGAATTGCAACAGGCAAACCCATCAAGTGAAGAGCATTATCATATATCTCCATCTCTCGATGTATCGCATCTACTATGCTCTCATCAGGGACTAATCTGTCGATGCATTCAATGATTCCTCGATTAACCTCACCGTCCCTTTTGAAGGTTGCTGAGTACCTCAATGATGGGTTTAGATAGTAGGCTGTTGCATGAATAGGCTGATGCAATTGTTTATTCCATCTACTATCAATTATTTTCCACACGGGTACATAATCTTTTTTTTTTCCATTAAAGTTATTTCTGATCGCTTCTTTTGCCCTGTCCATGGCTTCATAAAGGTAGCCCATAGATGGTTTCTCCTTGCTGTCAGTCAATCTCAAAACTTTCACTAAAGGACAAGTAATTTTCAATAATCTACATGCATTCCAAAATGAACTTCTAAAAACCGTTTCTGTAATCTGATTTAACTTTCTGTTCCTTCTGTTTTGTGGCAACTATGCAAATTGTTGCCACTCATCTGAGGAGAACATTCTCTTTAAAGCTTGCTTTTGTCTTACAATACTCTGTACAGATAAGAAGTTTGTTGCGAACCGAGTTGCAGCTGTGCGAAGAAGCTCTGCACCTTCTGTGTATCTCCTCATCATACACAAAACAAATGCATGGTTGTAAATGAATTTTGTAATATCTTGGCAACACTCAGTTGCTGCCTTTATTTCATCCATCTCACCAATGTCCTCGAGGATGAGATCTAAACAATGGGCTGCACATGATGTCCAGTAGAAAGTCCCATAAATATCAGCTAACTCCTTTCCAGCTGCTTTGTAGTTAGCTGCATTATCTGTAATCAATTGGACTACATTTTCTAGCCCAACCTCCTGTATAACCTTATCAAATTCCTCTCGTAGGATCTCTACAGTGTGCCTCTCCTCTGACATATCTAGAGATCTCAAAAACATGAGTCCTTTAGAACAATATACAAGAAAGTTTAGCAATGTTCTTCCTCGCCTATCGGTCCATCCATCTGCCATGATAGTGCATCATGTTTCCTTCCACGATTGTCTCAAAGTCGAACAGTATTACTGCACTTCAATCATGGTCTGATATAATATCTTCCCTCTCAACTTCTGATAAGAGGGCATCCTGTATCCTGGACCAATGTTAGCAATTGCATCTGTCATTGCTTGAAAATGAAAACCGTTTGCTGCATTAAATGGAATGCATGCATCATAAAACCATCTGCCCACTGCAAGGTCTGCTTGATCGTGCAGTTGTTCTGAAGCCATAGCAGCACGAATTCCTGGCTGAGCACCAGGTGTAGTGGAAGGAGGAAAGAACGAATATATGCTAGAAGAAGAAGCTCTTCCTCTACTCCTTCCTGAACTTCCTCTTCTGCCACCTCCAAAGTCTTCAGCTGCAACCCTCTTTCTTCTGCTAGGTGCTCGCGAACTGCTACTACCAATATCTGTTCTAACATTTGAAGGCAAACTATCAGTGAATCCAACTCCAGTGGCAGTAGCATCATCAACTTCTTCACACATCTGAAAATCATCCTTTTGTTGTCTCCTTTCCTGTATGCTCTCAATCATCTGCAAGCATTGCCATTTAATACCTTCTGGCACACTTCTAACTCTGCCTGTGCATGGAGCAACTTCTTTTTTGGTTCCTGCTAGGTGGTGTTTCAACCTTGAAATTCCACCACTAACCACCTTTTCACAAAATAAACATCTGATTTTTAACCTTGAACCCTCAACTGGTATACCCCACTGCCATGCCGGATCATCAGACTTTGAATGAGAGTCTCTACCACTCTTTCCTGCCATCTCAATGGAGTACTTTAATTCAAACAAAAACCTGAAAATAAAAGCACTTCGTAAATCCCCCAATCTTCAAATAACACTCAAATCGAGTGTCTCCCACTTCATGAATGCAATAAAAATCGTATACACACACTTAATTACTTCATATTTGGTCATTAAAAAAAAAACCGAAATAACACAAAAAACAATAAATATAAAGGAAAAAAATGGAAAAATAAAAATATACCTAAATCCGAGTTTGGAGGCTTGGACGGACACCGTAGGGCACGATTTTAGAGCTTTGAACACCAAGGAGGCGAAAACCGACTCTTAGGGAGCTTGAAGAACCCAAAAGGAGAGAGGAAACCCGCAAAAAATCGTGGGTTTCTCTCGGGCCGGGACCCTTTATAAGGGTCCCAGGGCGTATCGCCCGTATCGTACGATACGGTGCGATACGGACAACACTGGTACTTTTTGTGGGTGCATTAAACACAACTAGTACTATTTCTTTTTTGCTTTAAAGATCTCAAATGTTGAACTTGAAAGGAACCCATTATCTCTACCCTTGATATGATCAATAATATAGTACGTTTAAGGAACCCACAAAGTACTGCTATACCTTTGTACTTTAAATTTAATGTACCGTGTTCATCGATTTCTCTCTGTTTATCTCAAAGATCGAACAATTTTAATGAGTTCTTTGTGGTTTTCTATCTTTGTGGGTTCCCTAAATCTAGAGACACTCTCTCTCTATGTATGCATATATATATATATATATATATATATATATATATATATATATATATGTATGTATATATTATCAACAACTAAGGCTTTCCGTACCCTAAATGGGGTTTACATGGATTCTTTGTTTTCATAGAGCTTGATCATGTCCCATGTTAACAGGCTAAACAAATCTAGATAGTTTTTTATTATTTCTTTTCAACACTCTTGTAGTCTTCTTCTTCTTCTTTTAATATTTTCATTACCTTCTTTCTCATACCTTTTTATTGGAACTTCCATTGGTCACCTTTCTATATGTTTAAAACATCTAAATTATTCTCCTCATTTTAATTTTGGTATCAGTCCAAATTTTTTTCTCATAACCTTATTAAAAATATGATCTTTCCTTAAGTGATTACACATCCATCTAAACATCTTGAATTTTGGTATGGCCATCTTTTGTTGATGGTTAACTGCACCACACTCAGAACTATAAGCTCTAATTGTTGTTTCATAATATTTATCTTTCAACTTTAATGTTATCTTCTTGTCACATAGAATTGATGCACCTCTTCATTCTAACCAATGTGCATTATTCTATTCATAACATCTTAATTTTTTCATTACTTTAAAAAACTGACACTAGATGCTTAGAACTTTTCTCATGGGGATGCTATGTTTGCCAATCTTAATTTGCATGTCATCCAAACTAACAAACTGATTGAACTTGCATTTTGTATATTTTGTTTTTGTTATACTATGTATAAAGCCTTTATTTTCTAATTTCTCTTTGATTTCCTATTTACTTCATCTCGAATATACTTTGTTAACTTGTCAATAACTAAGTAAAGTAAATATGAACTTAAAATTGATCTTTGATGAAATTAAATTGTTAAGTTCAATAAAATCAGTAGTTCTTTCATGAGCCCTTAAATATGGCCGTGAAGCATTATATATATCTCTTATAAGATTGATGTATGTTAATTTGATACCTTTTCTTAACGTTCTTTAAAGAATATCTCTTGGCACCATAGATTGTTGAGAAGATGATCCAAGATTTGGATCCGTCCTATGATTGGATCAATTTAGGGGAAGCCTTAATATTGTATTAGATATATTGTTATGAGGATATTTTAGTCTTTCAAGTTAGAAAAGACTTTATAAGTGTTGTAATTTAACCCTATAGAACAAAATTAATAAAACAAGAAGAGAGGGGGAGTTGCCAAGAGCATCTCCTTCAACTTGTCTTAAGTGCCTAGTATGAGCATGAAAATTCTTGCTAACTATTATTTTTTTAAAATTTTTCTCTCAACATGGTACCGGGGCGTGTGGAGATACCATGGGCCGCTACTCGTAGTGGGAGACTCATTCAAGAGACAATCAAATGTTGCTAAAGTGTGTAGAATAGATCAACTTATTGCAGTTTATGTAGAGTCAAGTTAGTCATGAGATTTTAGGTCAGTTGTTTTTTACTCCGTGGATCTGTGTTTCGCCAATAAAAGGTGATTGATTCAGTGTGTGTAGGAATAACTCAAAGTTGTTAATACTTGATCTATCACAACAGAATAATTTGTGATGATCTCCATAAGGACCTGAACATTATTGAGAGAATCCTATGTAGGGAGTATTGCTAGAATCCTTTCAGATTACAAACATCAAATTAGATGCTAGAAATTATCTAGAGTAGGCTATATAAATAGAATTAACAATTTTGACTAAATGAAGATGGGATTATTTGACTGGAGCATAACAACATCCTAATGAGAATAATTATGCTTATTTCAAGTAGCGAAAAGATGCTCTTGTGTCTTCATAGCTGTTGCAACTATAAAACCTATAAAACCTTTGATTGGACAAATCTTTATGTATCTAGAACCAGAAGTCGATATTTGAAACACTACTTCATAGGCTTATTGAAGAAGAAAAAATGTTGCTAAGTATGAGATTTTAGAAAAGATTTAAAAGTGTAGACAAGGAAATCAAACAATTAGTGACTACTATGTAAATATATGTGGTTTGTGGGATGAATTGTAGTTCTATACTCATTAAATGTACTACTTGTTCCAAAAAGAGAATGAAGAAGCTAAAAAATGAAAGGACTTTGACCTTTTATAGGGAGTCTCTTTTGATTATGAAGCAGTTAAAGTTAACATCCTTGGGAGAAAATAACTACCATATTTAGGTATAGTTTATTTGTTATTACTTCAAGAGAAGGACTAGAGAAAAAGAAATAATAACTTTAGACAAGAGTGCATTCATGAAAAGGAATCAAAATTCATCCAACCGAGAGAGAGAGAGGAGGAAGCTTTCTTCTCTTGTTAAAAAAGATAAATTGAAGTGTTCTCAGTACGATAAGACTCAACACACAAAAGAATAGTATTGGGATTTGATTGGTAAGCCCAACCTCAATAAGAACAAGGCATGCCAAACAAATATACTAGAAACTCCATCAGATCATTCACTTATGGGCACCATAATGAAACTAATGAATTAGATAGAGGGTTTAGAGTTGCGACTTTGAGATCATCCATCTACTTCAGAGTCCCATGCCACTATGACACATTCCTCATTTATGGTGACTAGTAATCCTAATATCTCTTTAGTTAGAATATAAATTGTTAAATTTTGGAGCGATTGATCATATGATTGGGGACTAGTAAGTACTTATCTAATTACCAACCCCTCCATAACTGAGAGCCAACTAAACTGGTTGATGGCTCTCTACCTCTATGATGGAAAAGCAAAGTGTTCCAATAATTTTATTCAATTTACGATATGATCTTCATGTCCCTATATTTTTTGTAAACTTATTGTCCGTGAACTTCTTTATCAAACATCTAAATTGTTCAATAACCTTCTCTCCATTTGGTTGTGTATTTTAGAATCTGAATATACGATTTTTTTTTGGTGATGATAGCTTGTGGCAAGGACTTAACATTCTTAAAGAACCTCAGACTACACTATCAACTTGCAATTTGTTTACCAAAACTACAACAGAAGCCCAGATCAAGCTATAGTATGATCATCTTGGTTATTTACCCTTGTAGACAATCAGATACGTTGTCCCAAATTTTTTTCGTGAACCTAATAATATAGTCCTCTAGTGTGATATTTGCCAAAAAGCAAAACAACATCGTTCTTCGTTTTCTGTCTAGTGAATCTAGAGTATAAAAACCTTTTGAGTTAATTCATTGTGATGTTTGAGTCTTTTTCCTATTACTTCTCTCAATACAATAACAATAAAGTCTTTTCCCATACTAGATATAGTCTGGTATATAGATTTTTTGTTTTCACATAGCCCTATCATGTGCCACTATTACTTCTCTTAGTGATCATAGATATTTCGTCTCCTTTATTAATGATGGTACTCGATTTATTTTGTCTATTTAATGAAATCTAAAGATGAAGTTTGTAAAATCCTCCCTATGGTTCACAAGTTTGTTGAAAATCAATTTCCCTCATTTTTAAAGATTCTTGATTTTTTATTTATTCTCTCGACATGTATATATAGGTGTAGTAGTCTTGTGCATGACAATAGTGAATTTCAAGTAGTCTCAATCTTTATAAAATTAGCTCACATAAGGATCCAAATTTATATGGCTTGTGAAGAAGAAAATCTTATTGTTCAAGATTGTTCAAGTCCCTATTATAGTTTGGCTTTGTACAACCACATAATTTAAATCAATATCCAGATCCATTTTAAAGAAAGATAGATAAGGAACAAATACTTATGGAATATATCTGGATCCACTTTATCTATGCATTTACTTAATATGGATAAATATTTCAAGGAGAAGATACGAGATCCAGTTGGGACAATTTGGTAGAAGCTAGATGATGTCAATGTAGGTCCCACTATAAACCGTCCAACATACTCGGACCTGATTCCTGAAACCTTAGCATATTTAACCTAGTTACACCCACCTTTTCCTAAAAATCTATTGAGTCTAGCCCCCAAAACTGGTTTTATATCACATGTCATACATATCCCTATGGTTTTTAAGAAATCATACGTATTGGGTACACAATATAGTGGTCAACCTCTTCATTTTTTTATTGAATTTCATAATATATATATATATATATATAATACAGTAAATGTGGATTTAGCATGTAGAAATGAGGTTTTAAAATGTATATACATATATGAGAGTATCATTTTCCCTATGTATTTTGGATTTAATATTTTGTTATTGATGAAAATACATATGAATTAATTAAAAAAGTAGGAAATATTATGGAAAAGTCTCTTGATTTTATTCATATTTTTGTGCTTAAGAATCTCTACAATCTCATCCATTTAAGAAACCAATATTATCTTATTTATAAGTAAATTATTATTTTATTTACGTTGTTATGCTTATGTAATTAAATAAATTACACACATTTAAAATGGGCACCTAGATTGGCTATTTTACCTTCACCCAATAGCCTAACTGAACCCCTTTTCTCCCAACTTGTCTTAATCCTACTTACGGTTTTGATCTTAGTCACAAATGGAATGCATGTCACATGAAATTGGTACTTGGACTGGTCAAAGAGTAAGAGGCTTGAGACGTTCCACCCTTGCTTCATGCAAATGGGTACCTAGGTAAGCTAGAGAACCAAATGAAGACCCATTTGTTCATGCAAATTTCAGAGCTAAATCTGCTCTAGATCATTTGGATTTCATCAAACCTATTCTTCTTCGATTTTTGTAATCTTTGATTCCATTTGTATCTATCAAAATAAAGCGTAAAAAACTATAAATAGGGCTCAAGCCCCCTTTGTGATCCATCCCTCAAGAGGCTTGGAATTCTTTAGTCAGTAACCAAAAGTGCATCTCTTCTCTCTCTTTCTAGTACTCCCATTTGTGGAAAATATCATGAAGGTTTGAGTTGCCAATATACCTATCATTCATAATTTACTGTTCCATGTTTCTTTAATTATGTATTTTGGTTTCTCATTATAGATAGATTTGGAAAGACTTTTTAAAAGAAAATCGATTGAAGATCTTGCCTTGGTCGTACCTTTACTTTTATTAATCAAAATCAGAACAATATGAAGATCTTAGATATAGATAAATCTCGTTTTAAATAGGAACTAAAACATTTAATTGTTGATATTGAGTTGAGACTGTCGATTTCAGAATATGCGGACTCGACAAAAACTGTAGGTAACATAATTTTTTTTAGTTGTATGTACTTTATATATGCTTATTTTTGTTCTCTTTAAAGTTCCTTATGCTTGTGTTTTTTATTTAGTGTATAGGGATTTGTAAGTTGAGCAACATTTTAGAATGTGATGCTAATGAAATGAGTACTCCATACATGTAAGATTGTTTAGTTATGTCAAAGAAACTCATTGCTCATGATGGTTTTTCTTTTCTTACCTATTTTAATCTCTTATGTTTTATTGATAATGTTTTAATGCGACTTCAAGTTGCAATTGAGGATCTTGAAATGTACTTCTAAAAAGTGGATGTAGATATGTTGTGTAGTAGCAGAAATATATAATTTTTATATTTTTCTGGCCTTGGTTTTTGATAAGATTGTTGTCTACTAGCTACTAGGTTGAGACAAGGTATTAACTTTGTTTTTAGTCCTAACTTGGCATACTTTAAAGTAAATAGGGAAATTTATATACATGATATTGTTCAACTTTTGAGACTAATTTTAGCTACTCTCATATTAGGACAACTTTAATATTAATGTTAACTAGACATACTTCTAGTGCTAGAATGCTTGTTTGAGCTATTATGAGTATTTTCAAATTTTAATTTTTTTTATAGAATTCATATGTTGTAGCTTATAATTTCTTGAGGGAGACTTGTTTTTAGTCGAACTCCCTCTAGTAGTTCACATGCTATTTCTGGGCATATATGCAGACCATAGTTTTTACGAATGATCTACTACAAGCAGATATGACTATAATAATGCAATTTAGATATAAACTTTGTTCTCATGTACTTTGTGATGAATTTATTTCTTCAGTTATTATTGAATATTTCATAGATTTAGTGATATGCAATCAATATTTTTTATTTTAAAATTATTATTTTTTGTATACTTTATTTTTTGCCCCATCTAAAATAAGTTTTTGGATCTGCCATTGGGGATGGAGGACTACCATTCGTGTTGGAGGGGAGGGATGTGATGATCATTTGCCTTAGCTTTTTCTACCTTTATTTGCATGAGGCTGGGAAAAGGGAGGCCAGCTTTTTTTTTTGTTCAAGGGGAAGGGAAAGAATCCAAATGTTCTATAAATTGTATGTGCCTTTTTTATTTGTGCATGCTTGTATTTGTTTGCATGCATTTTGCGCATGCTTATATTTGTTTGCATGTTCTATTTTTATGCATTTTTTCCGAATCATCATTCACCAATATTTCATACTGAGTAGGTATACATATGCATTGAGGATCATGTTTTTGACTTTGGCCAGAGCGAATATACAAGATCTGCACCAGACGGACCATGCATCTATATACATACAAACATATATATATGTATGATACATTTTCTTTTCTCTCTCTCTATACATATCTATCTATCAATCTCTCTCTCTATATACATATATGCGAACCTATCATATTTCATTGAAACAATGCATGGGAGAGAGAGATCTAGAGAGAAGAGCGAGAGCAAGAAGGGAGTCCCTAACTCCCTTGTTAGTTGTCTTCCTCATCTATACTTTGGAGAATAGAACCAAACACCAGTAACTCCTCTCCAAGCCTCTTGTATTCGGCCAACCATTAAGTAATTAAAGAACCTCATTTGAGGTTTTGATTTGTCGTGTTCTTCTCTGGATTCTATATAAACGTTGTGTCATTCATTTCTTCTGTGTTGATGCAAAAAATCCTATCTTGTAAATACTTGATTATTTTCAGTTTCAATCAAGGGCTGACATCAATCACTATATGGTCCAAGAAAGTCACCTCCAAATTCTGTATGTGACAACATATGTGCCATTTAAGATCTGAAGCATAAAATTGTCTCTTGTGGTGTACATATTTATAATCCCGTAGCACAATTTTTACGCTATGATTTTCAAGTTGGTGTTCATTAATGATTACAACTACAAGAACAAGTCTTTCTCCATACTAGATGGTGTCAGCTACATGGATTCTTTGTTTCTACAAAGTTTTATCATATTTTGTAGAATTCATGATCAATAAGTCCGATAAAATTTTACGGTGGTTGTCGGAAGCCTCACGCAACCCCTCCTCTTTATTCGAGTTTGAAATCAGTCATGCAAGGGTGACCCCTTAGGTCTGTATGAAATGTGTGCGGGGAGAGACAGAGTGAGAGAACAGTCATATCATCGTTTTATGGAAAGAAGTTACCATATATGATGAAGTATTTATTTGCCAGTTATTATTCTGTCCATAGACCAAGTTACAACCTACATTAAAGTGATTGACCAACTATCCACCTATAGAACATGTAGTAACACTCCTTGGGTCTGTACTCTGGAGCTGTATGCCCTCCACCCTGCATGATCATATTTTAAAGGGATACCTTATCAAAAATTAATACAGGTTTTATCTACAAGATTCCACAAACAAATCAATTGAATGAAAATATCAATCAAATGAAAATGAGTATTCTTGCCTTGATTGTAGCATACGTAAGATTATGTGCATATCTTCTTGTGTAGCTGCAACCATATTTAATCAAGTAGAAAGTTTAGACATAATCCAACTATATCAAGATTTCAGAAACACACACATATATCTATCTATATTAGTAGAGAAAAATCATTCTTAAAAAATGTCTAAACGAACCGATGAGAAATTGGAGGGTTTGTTATAAACTCAAGTATCATAGTTTCTATGATCTCATAAGAATCAACATTATGCATAGTTGATGAGAACGTCAAACATCCTTATAATCCTTATAATGTATTCGGAGGACAAGAATAGAGCAGCTTAGGCTTTCTTGAGAACCGCTTGGACCTCATTTAATATAATTTATGGGCATGCTTGAGCTCATAAGCAATTCAAGATAGTGAATATGATACAATATGCAATACAAGCTAACTACTTGATGTAATATCCTTTAAAATGCTCTAGCTAGATTGATTATAAATAAGATGCAATCTTCAAACATTTCATGTTAAATGATTTTGTTTAAATGTCAAAAGTAAAAAGAGGTTTACCCAGCAACTTGACTTCCAACAAACCATGAACGCCATTCCTCAAGGATGGAGTAATTGAGAGAACTTATCCATCCTTCGGTGTCAATATGTGGAACCCCCATATCATGATCACCACTGTCAAAAGATTATAAAATAAGAAATAGTTTCAAATTATTGATAAACATTACTTGATAAATTCGGTCTTATTTTAAAACAAGCATTATACCTTTAAGAGAATATACCTCTAATATTCCATATTCCAGTTTGAATGCCACTCTCTAATCTTTGGTTGTCAATTTTATATCTATAAAGCTTGACACAACCTACCATCTATTACTATTATCTTGAATGTGAACTCAAACAATGTATGTGCTAGTGAACAAAGCTTGATCTAATTCAGACAATGATATTCGTAATGGATTTTCAAATAAATAACAATGATGTGCTAACCCAAAAGGATGATTATAAGTTATGCCAATTCGTAAGGTAAATCTTAAGGTTTATTTTCAGTTTATATATATTTGAACTTTAACAACTGAAACTTTTTATTCATCTTAAATAAAATCTGTAACCTGTAAACAAGACATGAGTAGCCTTTAGTGGTGAGGATCTGATGATACTCAACGACACTTTCCACATCTTCAACGAAATCATCCATGATTGTCGTGTTACACCTTTCCCATTCCATGGTTGTTCCCTGAAAAATATGAGAAAAAATATTAAGAGTTGATATGCTTAAATAATCTTGGGAAGTTTTAAAGAATTAAACCTTTTAATATGTATCAACTCAAGTTTCAAATTTTGTTTAGAATTATTGCTATACAGTAACCAATCTTATACTTCTTTTGTCGACTGATAATTGTCAACATTTAAGAATTTCCTAACAACAAAATAGTGGGAACTAACTATCATAATCATATTAGACTTTGCAATAACTTATTCTTCAAAATATCAAAAGCATATTGTGGTGCATTAGATCTTGTTGGGAACAGAAGAAGAGAGGGAGTCAACTAATCTGACTGCCATGGTCAAATAGTGAATTGGATTGTGAACATCGATTAGGAATTGGGCAAATAGTCAATCGGACTATTGAGTGAATTTGATTCAGAAGACATACAGAAGTTGCAGAGGTACACCTTTCGAATATGGAGAGCCTTCCTAACCGATGCATCATTGGCCCAAATCCAGTTGAGAAAATATCCATATTCCTGTGTAGTTGCATAAGTAAAAGAGCCCTATTCAATCAAAAAGGACTACAAATACCTAATCATCCTTATGAATATTAACAACAAAGTATGTATCCCTTCATAAAATTACTCAAGCCAAAAAGTGCGCATGTGATTCATCAATCCAGAGAGAGAGAGGAACCCGGCATTGTAGAGGAGGAACGAGAGCCATTGGAATGTAAGATTGATTTTCCTCAAGAGTCCTCTGCCATGACCTAATACTTTTTGTTACCTTAGGAGACCAAAAGAAGCCACAATCGAATTCAAGTACTTGGGACAGGTTGATGTCTTTATACAACTGAAATAAAAACAATGGAAGTAAAAATGAACACTGTAATTTAGTATGCAAGTATGATATTTCGTAATTAATCAAGTAGCCCTTGTTCTTAGCTGACACTTTGTATTCTAATAAGTCCGAAGCATTTTTCCATTTTGAAAATAATACAAGTCAAAGTAGTAAAAGAAGGTAATGGCTTACTGCCTCTACAATGCGAATGTTCATGGCACATTCTTCATTGGTTGGAACGTAGAATTGCCCATGACAACTTCTTTTGGTAGCCTTCAAGTTTGACGTGCATGGCATAAAAATAAGATTGTCAGTTCATCAATGCTTATCATAAAAACAGTACATAAAGAAAAGTAGCATCTAAAAAAATCCAAAGTTGGTATCTATGATGAGATTCCAAAAGGAGAAAAGTATATCTCAAACAGTGGGTTTTTCTTGAGATTCATGTTTACGAAAAATGAGTTTTAACGTAGTCCAACTTAAAGTTCACAACACTCCCCCTAAATTTGGGAGATGGCTCCCAACTTGCCAAGCACATTCTCAAGATTGATCTTGTTGACTGCCTTTGCTAAAATATCAATCATATTGATCAAAGGACTTCACATAAATACACTTGAATATTCAATGGCTATGTTTTTTCTTAGAAAGTGGCAATCAATCTTAATATGTTTTGTCTTTCATGATAGACAAGATTAGAGGCAATTTGTACGGTTGCTTTACATAATAAAGAGAAATGAGATATGATATTTCTATGCCTAACTCTTTTGTAAGAGACTTTAACCATAGTCCTTCACATATCCCTTAAGCAGTTGCTCTATATTTTCTACAGTTCATTTCTTGCTCTTCCATGAAACAATATTTCCTCCGAAAATATACCTAGAAATTGACTTTTTATCATCAAAAGAACCGAAAATACTTCAATATTCAGATCACCATCATTGGTACACAAAATTTCATGGCCAAGGGTAACTTTTAAATATCAAAGGATATGGTAGACTGAATTCATATGAATTTTAAAGGGAGCAAGCATAAATCTACTCACTATTCCCATTGCATATGTGATATGAGGCTATGTTATCAACAACGGTTAGGATATAGCATATTTAGCGGTATACTTTCATTTATGATTAAAAAATTATATATATATAATGGATTCCCTATATCAAGAAACATGTAACCACCACATTCATAAATATGAATCAAACTACAACAACTAAGCCTTCTCCCATACTAGACAGGGTCGGCTACATGGATTCTTTACTTCTTATATTAGTTTTCTCTTTCATTGCTTCATTCACTTTGAATTGAATACATAAAGTTCGATTCCACTTCGTTGATGAATGATTACATGTAAAATGATTGGATATATGATCAGACTATTGAGAAAAATTTGGTGTGGACAAAGACATGCTTAAGGTGATTTAGATGTTTAGAGATGAGCTTGGAGTTTTTGCCAGAAAGGTACAAGAAATTTGGTATGAACAATATAAAAGAGGCAAACAAAAGTCTCTTAAGCATTGAAAGGAAATAATAAAGCATGATATTTTTTAGGTTAAATTCTAATATGGCAAAAGATCAAGCTCAGTGGCAACAAAAAAACTCAAGTTGTCAATCTATAAACACCAAAAATTTTCTTAAGAAAAATATGTTTTTGCTAATGAGTTGGGTTTAAATTTTCAAATTTTAAAACAGTTGAAATGATTCTATGAATATTGTATCATAGGGTATTCATTAAGAGAAATGATTCTACGAATATTGTATCATAGGGTATTCGTTAAGAGGGTCCAAATCTACAATAAATCAAATCAAATGTGAGGTTGCTAATCTAGGAAAGTATCAAAAAGAAAATAAAAGGAAAAGAAAAGCTGCAACATTCACTTGCTTTATTTGGAACAATCTATCATTGCAAAGAATTCGAGTAGTACATAAATATCCAAAATATTTTCAGCTATTATAGAATGCTATTGTATTCATATTACATATTTGCTATATGTATGTATAGGCAAGTGAAGCAAAATAAGAAATTCAAGTTCTCTCTCTCTCTCTCTCTCTCTCTCTCTCTCTCTCTCTCTCTCTCTCTCTCTGTGTGTGTGTGTGTGTGGTGTATGATCATTGTTGTGACACAAGAGGTGGCTGGCCACCAACAGAGGATCACTAAAGAGAATCGTCTATTGCTAGGCATCCTCGATCCAACCTCATGAGTTCAGACTTTTAGTCTATTAATTTCTGAATTTTTTATCAAGCCTTCTTAGTTCCCCTAGAATTTTCTTTCATCTATATTAATGGCTTAGTCATATAACATAAGCATCATATACCTTCAACATCATAAGTCTTAGTCACCTTTCATGATTCATAATTTTCCTAGCGTAGATATTCACTAGTTTGGTTAATGGTTGCATGCATATTTAGCCACATCAAGTCCATTTAATCTATATATCTTGATAGTTGTTAATTAGGTTCTAAGCATCCATTAAATCTCTTAGTCCTTGCATTGATCCCTTTTGAATCATCTTGCATTTTCATTGTTTAGTTTTGTTCTTACTTAGATAGTTTACTTCTTAGTTAGGCTAGAATTATTTTGCACATTAGATTTAATTCACACATGTTCAAATTCTTATTTTTGCATCTCCTTGCATAGGTTTTCTTTAACTCTCATGCACATTTGATTTTAGAAAAATATTTAAAATTTGTGCATACTGCATATCAATATCTTTACAAATCATGATTTTTGGCATCTTAAGATCTCTATAAATAAAGATTTTCTGTATATTAGATTTTTCTACACCTTTGAATTTCTATATCTTAACACTTTTATAATTAGTTGCATATTCTATTTATTGTATAATTGTTAATTAGGGCCTCATTTTCTTAGGGTTGATTCTAGCCTTATCCATTTATAGGTTCATATCCATTTTAAATCCATATCTATGTTAGATTTATATTCATTTTAGACCCATATATATATATATATATATATATATATATATATATATATATATATCCCTTGAGACCCAAAACCAATAAGAATATGGACTTCTCTTCAACCTGTAGGCAATTGTGAAAAGAACTTGATTTTGGCCTACAATGCATAAACGAAAATCAAATAAGAGGTGAGTCACTCTGGACTTAGTTTTTATTTTTCTTTCATAAAATTAAGAAGATTGGATAGAAGTTGAGGGTTCAACTTACACACAATCTTACTAATTAGTGTGGAAGAGGGCATTGGTTTGGTTTTGGTATTAATCAGTCTTTAGTAAGAGATATGGAAAGGCACGTGTAAGTGTCATAAACTTGACTACCTAGACTCCACAAATAGGAGGTACTATGTTCTAATTAATTATCTGGCTGGTATATCATACACACACATACATGATACGTCTGTTTTTATTTTCATTGACTCACATTACCATTTTCAGTTTCAACCTTAAAAGAAATTAGTACCTCATACAAATCATCTGGAACAAATCCCATATCATGAGCAAATGTGATGCGTGACGCATTGAAGCGATTTTCAGCAATCGGGTTCCCCACAAAATATCCCTAAAAAAATTGAATTAAGATGTTACAATCACAAAACGCTAGTTTGTAAAGACAATGTTTCATCTATAATTGGAAACAACATCATAACCTTCATATTTGGAAAAAGCTCTCTTTCTTCTTCAATTCCTGGGAAGTCATCATTTAGGAGAAATATGAAATGTTAATGGCACATGTTTTTTGCACTCTATGCGTCTGTGTATGATATATATATATATATATATATATATATATATATATATATATATATATATATATATATATATATATATATATATATATATATATATATATATATATATATGTAAAAAGCTCTCTTTCTTCTTCAATTCCTGGGAAGTCATCATTTATGAGAAATATGAAATGTTAATGGCACATGTTTTTTGCAGTCTATGCGTCTGTGTATGATATATGTATATATATATATATATATATATATATGTATATGTATGTGTGTGTACACATTTGTGTATGTATGAGAGATGGATTTTACCGTTCATGACTTGTAGAGCCAGTAATGGAACTATTTTACCACCATATGAATCTCCACCAATATACAATGGATTAGACAAAAAATCTGGGTGATTCAAGAGCCACTGCATTGCACTGAAAATGTGTGATTATATGTTCTTGAGAATATATATCTATTGTGATTATTTAAAAATTACATTAAAAGAGATCCGACTATTTGCATGTAAAAGAACATGATAAATTTTTGAAGAAGTGAGAAAAATGCTAAATTATTCATTTATAATGGTGTATGCTTATGAAATATTTTCCCTCTATAATTTAAAAAATAAAATGAACAGTTAGTGCTGCAGTCTGTACTAAAACAGCCACCTTCTATTTCAAATAGTTGTACACAAATGGATATGTTAATATGTTTGCTTAACATTAGTATTTTCCATTCTTACCTATTTTTGAAGTATATATTATGACATGTATTTTTCTCTTCACTACGTAGGAAACGCATGAAGTCCACACAGCAAACAAACCAAGTTGCCCGAATTCTATTTTTGGGCCAAGACGAGGCACTTTCTAACCCTAACATGCAGTAGTAAAAAGGAGTACGTTGGTTTTATTGGTGAAAGTTGCTCAGTCTGAAATATAATATATGTATGTATATATAACAATAAGGTATTAAGTAACAATATTGCTATCAAGCTAATGCTAGTATGGGTGCACTCTATAAAATGATACAAGCTAAAAGCACCTGCCTTTGTCAAGAATATGTAAGCTTCATGCACAGTCTTGAGGTCTCCAGTTTGGTAACCTTCTTCTGTCAAGGAATATGAGAATCCCGTACCAACTGGTGAATCTATGAAGATTATGCTTGCGACCTGCAAAAGGAAACGAGAGTGTAATGTTCTCAAAATGACATGAAGATACCGTACTGCTCACCTTGGTAAAAGCGTAAGGGTGATACATCAAAGTGGGCAAGCTTCCGTTGTACTTCTCCACTCTAAAACGGAGGGGACCTGCGAAGAGTATGTCTTGATCGACGTTAAAACTGAAATATTACAAGTCAAAAGGGTCTAATATAGCCAGATTACAAATAGATTCAAACTGAGAAGAATCAATTTAGTGTGATATGAGTTGGAGCCTATTAAAATCTGATTCACTGTACATTCGTTTATTTAGACTCGTTTCGAGCCTCAATTTAGTGTGATATCTACAAAATAAAGATAATTTTACCAAGCATAGCTTGATGCCGTTTAAGAAAGAGAAAGTTCGCATTGTCATGGTGCAAGATACTGGTGTGAATGCTTTTGATAGTGCAGGTGTTGGCTCTTACCGATCTCAAATACAAGACCGCTAAGGCCTGAACAGCCCGGTCCTCCAGTGATCCACAGTATGAGAGGGTCCTCTGCAGGGTTATTCTCCGACTTGATGAAGTAATAGAAGAGATTATCCCCACTCGTTTCATTCACAGTGATATATCTGCCACCCATTTAATTAGGTACTAACAATGGTAAACACCCAAAAGAGTGTATATATATATACATCTGCGAGCACACGCACTCACGTATGTGAAGTAATTAAAGAGATCATCCCCACTAGTCTCATCACAGAGACGTAGCTGCCACTAAGTACAAAGATCACCACGCAAACACAACAAAAACATACATACATACATACACACACACACACACACAGATATATATATATATATATATATATATATATATATATATATATATATATATATATATATATATATATATATATATATTATGTTGTATAGAGAGGGAGGGGGAAAGGTAGGGAGGAATTCCTTGTTTCCCGTTTGCCGGGCATCCATGCACGAAAACATGGTCCCTAGTTAAGGCAGAGTAGCTTGTATACCATTGAAGCACGTATGTTCTCCCATTTCGTTTCAGAGATTCTCATATGACACTACAACAAAAACAGAATAGTTTGTATACCCTGTGAATAGTTCAAATGGAAGAGGCCCGTTATATCCTGGCAAATATGTCACCCTCTCTTCTGATTCAACAAAAGCAACACGGTCAGCAAGCAGAACAAGAAATACGGCGAGGATGAGGGAGCCATAACGTAAATCAGCCATTGAGATCCAAGTGAAAGATGTGAACAGATCCTCATGGCTTTACATGTTTATAGATATATAACCTAGAATTTTGTTACCTAACTTTTAAATCCTACTTGTCTTTCAAGCTACCGTTCTTCTGGCATTCCTTGCCTTTGATCCTTCTACGGAGCTCACTCATATGAGGTCCAGGATCCTATTCGGCACCTTCCATCTTCGACAGTGAAAGATGTATCACCGAAAAGATTAAGGGTTTCAGTGAAAAAGCAGACAGACAGATGTAAAAGTGACAGAGCAACTATTCTTCCTATATAATTTTCAAAATTAAATGCTAAAGGGAGTCAAAATTAACTTTTGCCAGTTCACTTAATTTTTGTCAGCTTTCCCATGACTCACGCTCGGAGGCCCTCCAGTCAAATCCGGAGTATACCATTGAAGCACCGCACGTATGTTCTCCCATTTTGTTTCAGAGATTCTCATATCACACTACAACAAAATGCATTCTAACATCGTGTGAAAAGATGGTATCACCCTTAGATGAGAAGGAAGAGAGGGGGTTGAGATACAAGGTTGCACTAAGGAAGTTGAGTAGTTCATTGGTTCAATATTAACTTAATATTCCTAAAAAAGGCATTTGTTCAAATCCCTCACATCTTCCATGAAAATCAATTGAAAAAGCTAGCTTCCATATTTTTGAAGTCATATAGATCAATGGGTTTTAACCATTCGTGTATAGATCAGTGAGAAGTTTAACTATCATCATCACAAAAATGTTTAGCATCTTTCTCTTTTTCTCTTTTCCTATATATATATATATATATGGAGAGAAAGATAAATGCATAATGTCATCATGTGGATAAAAATATTAAAGCATCTTCATTGTTGGATATTTAAGATCATCGATAGGGATTTTAAGTATTTTACATTTGATGATACGTTAAAAAAAAAAGTTAAAAGTAAAAAAATACTTTTAATTCAAATATTCATCATTGATCTCAAACATAAGAGATATGTAAGGATATTTTATACATGCAAAGAAATTATGCATTTAGCCCTATATATAAAATAAATGATCAAATCATTCCTTGCTCAAATATACTTTATCATTGAGATCAATGATTGAGGTGATAAAGCAAAACAAAAGTATAATAGATACTTTTGTATTGAAATCCCCACTGCTGATCGTGCCTATGAAACGGTAAAGGCATTGATGGGTGTGAGCATTTTATATATATATATATATATATATATATATATATATATATATATATATATATAGAGAGAGAGAGAGAGAGAGAGAGAGAGAGAGAGAGAGAGAGAGAGAGAGAGAGAGATGTATGTATATAGAGAGACTTTTGGTTTACGTTCACAAGGAGCGGTGCCTAAGCACAGACAGAAGAGGAATTGAAAGAGGCCAGGTAAAACTCATGAGGGTACGAAGTGAGCATCCGTATCTTTACCCATCAAGGTAGGTAAAGTTGTTTTGTGAAGCATTCTACCGCGCGCGCGCGCGAGAGAGCATCCGTATATATTTTCTCATCAAGGTAGGTAAAGTTATTTTGCCGTCAATGTAGGTAAAGTGGTTGAATATTATCTAGTTATAACTTATAGGTTGTGTCTGGATATTTTCATCCATGTTACTTTATTATATCATTGCGTATTGATCATCTGTTTGGAATCCTTCAATTTTTGCTGACAGAAATTGAAAGGCTACAATCCATCCTGGAGTTATCACCTTCTGGCATAGATTGATTTTGTGACAGAGAGCACATGGGTGCATGGCTTGCCTTGCTGGCCGCTTAGCTGGACAGTGGGCACCGTGTGTCACCCATTGTCACCTCTCTAGTACCCACGCACCATAGTACTCCTTAAGCTGATAACTTTTAATTTTTAATTTTTTAAATTTAAATGGATACCATGTCGCACCCATTTATTTGTTAGTCCTTATCAATGGTCAATCATGCTAACCGTTTCCATTTAATTATTTTTTAAAATTAGGTTGGAACGTAGAATTGCCCATGACAACTTCTTTTGGCAGCCTTCAAGTTTGACGTGCATAGCATAAAAATAAGATTGTCAGATCATCAGTGCTTATCATAAAAAAAGTACATAAAGAAAAGTAGCATCTAAAAAAATCCAAAGTTGGTATCTATGATGAGATTCTAAAAGGAGAAAGGTATGTCTCAAACAGTGGGTTTTTCGTGAGATTCATGTTTATGGAAAATGAGTTTTAACGTAGTCCAACTTAAAACAAATTCTTATATTAGTTTTCTCTTTCATTGCTTCATTCACTTTGAGTTGAATTCATAAAGTTCGATTCCACTTCGTTGATGAATGATTACATGTAAAATGATTGGATATATGATCAGACTATTGAGAAAAATTTGGTGTGGACAAAGACATGCTTAAGGTGATTTAGATATTTAGAGATGAGCTTGGAGTTTTTGCGAGAAAGGTACAAGAAATTTGGTATGAACAATATAAAAGAGGCAAACAAAAGTCTCTTAAGCATTGAAAGGAAATAATAAAGCATGATATTTTTTAGGTTAAATTCTAATATGGCAAAAGATCAAGTTCAGTGGCAACAAAAAAACTCAAGTTGTCAATCTATAAACACCAAAAATTTTCTTAAGAAAAATATGTTTTTGCTAATGAGTTGGGTTTAAATTTTCAAATTTTAAAACAATTGAAATGATTCTATGAATATTGTATCATAGGGTATTCATTAAGAGAAATGATTCTACGAATATTGTATCATAGGGTATTCGTTAAGAGGGTCCAAATCTACAATAAATCAAATCAAATGTGAGGTTGCTAATCTAGGAAAGTATCAAAAAGAAAATAAAAGGAAAAGAAAAGCTGCAACATTCACTTGCTTTATTTGGAACAATCTATCATTGCAAAGAATTCGAGTAGTACATAAATATCCAAAATATTTTCAGCTATTATAGAATGCTATTGTATTCATATTACATATTTGCTATATGTATGTATAGGCAAGTGAAGCAAAATAAGAAATTCAAGTTCTCTCTCTCTCTCTCTCTCTCTCTCTCTCTCTCTCTCTGTGGTGTATGATCATTGTTGTGACACAAGAGGTGGCTGGCCACCAACAGAGGATCACTAAAGAGAATCGTCTATTGCTAGGCATCCTTGATCCAACCTCATGAGTTCAGACTTTTAGTCTATTAATTTCTGAATTTCTTTTCAAGCCTTCTTAGTTCCCCTAGAATTTTCTTTCATCTATATTAATGGCTTAGTCATATAACATAAGCATCATATACCTTCAACATCATAAGTCTTAGTCACCTTTCATGATTCATAATTTTCCTAGCGTAGATATTCACTAGTTTGGTTAATGGTTGCATGCATATTTAGCCACATCAAGTCCATTTAATCTATATATCTTGATAGTTGTTAATTAGGTTCTAAGCATCCATTAAATCTCTTAGTCCTTGCATTGATCCCTTTTGAATCATCTTGCATTTTCATTGTTTAGTTTTGTTCTTACTTAGATAGTTTACTTCTTAGTTAGGCTAGAATTATTTTGCACATTAGATTTAATTCACACATGTTCAAATTCTTATTTTTGCATCTCCTTGCATAGGTTTTCTTTAACTCTCGTGCACATTTGGTTTTATAAAAATATTTAAAATTTGTGCACACTGCATATCAATATCTTTACAAATCATGATTTTTTGCATCTTAAGATCTCTATAAATAAAGATTTTCTGTATATTAGATTTTTCTACACCTTTGAATTTCTATATCTTAACACTTTTATAATTAGTTGCATATTCTATTTATTGTATAATTGTTAATTAGGGCATCATTTTCTTAGGGTTGATTCTAGCCTTATCCATTTATAGGTTCATATCCATTTTAAATCCATATCTATGCTATATTTATATTCATTTTAGACCCATATCTAATATATATACAAATCCCTTGAGACCCAAAACCAATAAGAATATGGACTTCTTTTATGCTCACATCTCAATTCAAGCATGCATGTATCTTTTCCTTTTAGTAGCAGAGAATTTTGTAGCGAAAGAACCGACCCTTGCTTGCCAATAGAAGTAGGAAACTGTGAAAAGAACTTGATTTGGGCCCACAATGCATAAACGAAAATCAAATAAGAGGTGAGTTACTCTACTATTGGCATCATAAGTCTTAGTCACCCTTCATGATTCATAATTTTCCTAGCATAGATATTCACTAGTTTGGTTAATGGTTGCATACATATTTATTCACATCAAGTCCATTTAATCCATATATCTTGACAGTTGTTAATTAGGTTCTACTTATCCATTAAATCCCTTAGTCCTTGCATTGATCCCTTTTGAATCATCTTTCATTTTCATTGTTTAGTTTTGTTCTTACTTAGATAGTTTACTTCCTAGTTAGGCTAGAATTATTTTGCACATTAGATTTAATTCACACATGTTCAAGATCATATTTTTGCATCTCCTTAGATAGGTTTTCTTTAACTCTCGTGCACATTTGATTTTGTAAAAATATTTAAAATTTGTGCACACTACATATCAATATCTTTATAAATCATGATTTTTTGCATCTTAAGATCTCTATAAATAAAGATTTTTTGTATATTAGATTTTTCTACACCTTTGAATTTCTACATCTTAACACTTTTATAATTAGTTGCATATTGTATTTATTGTATAATTGTTAATTAGGGACTCATTTTTTTAGGGTTGATTCTAGCCTTATACATTTATAGGTTCATATCCATTTTAAATCTATATCTATGTTAGATTTATATTCATTTTAGACCCATATCTAATATATATATATATATATATATATATATATATATATATATATATATATATATATATATATATATATATATATACATCCTTGAGACCCAAAACCAATAAGAATATGGACTTCTTTTATGCTCACATCTCAATTCAAGCATGCATGTATCTTTTCCTTTTAGTAGCAGAGAATTTTGTAGTGAAAGAACCGACCCTTGCTTGCCAATAGAAGTAGGAAACTGTGAAAAGAACTTGATTTGGGCCCACAATGCATAAACGAAAATCAAATAAGAGGTGAGTTACTCTGGACTTAGTTTTTATTTTGCTTTCATAAAATTAAGAAGATTGGATATAAGTTGAGGGTTCAACTTACACAAAATCTTACTAATTAGTGTGGGAGAGGGCATTGGTTTGGTTTTGGTATTAATCAGTCTTTAGTAAGACCTATGGAAAGGCACGTGTAAGTGTCATAAACATAACTACCTAGACTCCACAAATAGGAGATACTATGTTCTAATTAATTATCTTGCTGGTATATGGTACATACAAATACATAATACATCTGTTTTTATTTTTATAAACTAAAATTACCATTTTCAGTTTCAACCTTAAAAGAAATTAGTACCTCATTCAAATCGTCTGGAATGAATCCCGTATCATGAGCAAATGTGATGCATGATGCATTGAAGTGATTGTCAGTAACCGGGTTCCCCACAAAATTTCCCTAAAAAAATTGAATTAAGATGTTACAATCACAAAAAGAATAGTTTGTGATGACAATGTTTCATCTATTATTGGCAACAACATCATAACCTTCATATTTGGAAAAAGCTCTCTTTCTTCTTCAATTCCTAGGAAGCCATCATTTACGAGAAATATGAAATGTTAATGGCACATGTTTTTTGTGGGCTATGTGTCTGTGCATGATATATATATATATATATATATATATATATATATATATATATATATATATATATATGTATGTATGTATGTATGTTTGTATATGCGTGTGTACATATATGTGTATGTATGAGAGACGGATTTTACCGTCCATGACTTGTAGAGCCAGTAATGGAACTATTTTTCCACCAATATACAATGGATTAGACAAAAAATCTGGGTGGTTCAAGAGCCAGTGCATTACATTGAAAATGTGTGATTATATGTTCTTGAGAATATATATCTGTTGTGATTATTTAAAAATTACATTAAAAGAGATCCCACCATTTGCATGTCAAAGAACATGATAAATTTTTGAAGAAGTGAGAAAAATGCTAAATTATTCATTTATAATGGTGTATGCTTATGAAATATTTTCCCTCTGTAATTTAAAAAATAAAATAAACAGTTAGTGCTTGAGTCTGTACTAAAACAGCCACCTTCTATTTCAAATAGTTGTACACAAATGGATATGTTAATATGTTTTCTTAACATTAGTATTTTCTATTCTTCCCTATTTTTGAAGTATATATTATGACATGTATTTTTCTCTTCACTACGTAGGAAACCCATGAAGTCCACACAGCAAACAAACCAAGTTTTATTGGTGAACGTTGCTCAGTCTGAAATATAATATATGTATGTATATATAACAATAAGGTATTAAGTAACAATATTGCTATCAAGCTAACGCTAGTATGGGTGCATTCTATAAAAGGATACAAGCTAGAAGCACCTGCCTTTGTCAAGAATATGTAAGCTTCATGCACAGTGTTGAGGTCTCCAGTTTGGTAACCTTCTTCTGTCAAGGAATATGAGAAGCCCGTACCAACTGGTGAATCTATGAAGATTATATTTTGCGACCTGCAAAAGGAAACTAGAATGTAATGTTCTCAAAATGACATGAAGATACTGTACTGCTCACCTTGGTAAATGCATATGGGTAATACATCAAAGTGGGCAAGCTTCCATTGTACTTCTCCACTCTAAAACGAAGGGGACCTGCGAAGAGTATGTCTTTGTCGACGCTAAAACTGAAATATTACAAGTCAAAAAGGTCTAATATAGCGAGACTACAAATAGATTCAAACTGAGAAGAATCAATTTAGTGTGATATGAGTTGGAGCCTATTAAAATCTGACTCACTATCCATTCGTTTATTTAGACGCGTTTCGAGTCTCAATTTAGTGTGATATCTACAAGATAGATAATTTTACCAAGCATAGCTTGATGCCGTTTAAGAAAGAGGAAGTTCGCATTGTCCACACATTGTTTGATGGTGCAAGATACTAGTGTGAATGCTTTTGATAGTGCAGGTAATGGCTCTTACCGCTAAGACCTGAACAGCCCGGTCCTCCAGTGATCCACAGTATGAGAGGGTCCTCTGCAGGGTTATTCTCCGACTTGATGAAGTAATAGAAGAGATTATCCCCACTCGTTTCATTCACAGTGATATATGTGCCACCCATTTAATTAGGTACTAACAATGGTAAACACCCAAAAGAGTGTATATATATATACATATATCCGCGGGCACACACACTGACGTATGTGAAGTAATTGAACAGATCATCCCCACTAGTCTCATCAAAGAGACGTAGCTGCTGCTAAGTACAAAGATCACCACGCAAACACAGCAAAAACATATATACATGTATATATATATATATATATATATATATATATATATATATATATATATATATATATATATATATATATATATATATATATATATATTATGTTGTATAGAGAGAGGAGGGGGAAAGATAGGGAGGAATTCTTTGTTTCCCATTTGCTAGGATTCATGTACGAAAACTATAAGTAGTGGGTGGTCACTATCGGCCCCATTACTAATAACAACCATGACTCTTTCTGGATTTCATGAGTTATATTTTTTAAAAATTATAAACGTTGGTAAAATTATTTCATTTTGAAAAAGTCACATGCATTTTCCAGATAAAATGAAATGTCAGTTAAAATGGAAAGTACAGAGAGGAAAACTCGAAAGATGGAAAAGACGATGTCTAAATTCAAAAGAATCATACAGAAACATACGTGTGATACACAATACAGTCCTTTAAGAAAAACCTCTGTGGGTAACCTAGAAAAATCTCTCCTCTCTTCTTTTTTCTCTCTTATCCTATTTACAAGTTATACAGAAGAAACTAAAGAGAAACAGAGTATGAAAGCAAAGAAAATAAAGATCACAAGAGAAACCAAAAGCATAATTAAAGATCGGATAGTCGACTTCTGTGCACCATAACCAGAACCTCACATCCAAACGGTTCTGACAAATTATATGACTGCCCCAACATCTGGTATCTGAGCTTGTTGAAGCTCTTCAATAACTCCAGAAAGATACGCCGGTTCTGTAAAAACAAAAATAGTGAGAGAGTAGTTTTTTAATATAGTCAAAAAATTTTGTGACATAAGTATATTTTTCACAAATAACAAAAAAAGGGAGATGGAAAGGGAGAAGGAATGTGTAGAGGGCCCAAAGCCACCCTTTGAAGGTGGTCTTAGGTAGGTTGTAGGCTTAAAAAACAAATACACAACCTAAACACAATAGAGATTAGGCAAAGAAAAAGAGAAAAATGAGAATGTAAGTAAAGCGGAAAAGAACCACCTACTGCCTCCCCTTTGTTTTCTCTTTTTGTTTCTCTCTTTATACTCAAACCAATGAGGAATAGAGGCGAAAGCTTAGATGTCCAGAGAGAGAAGCCCGAACGGTCTGAGGCAAAATCCCAAACAACTAGAGGTAAAGCCAAGATGGCTAGAGGTGAAAGCTCAAATAGTTTGAGATGATGACTGGGAAGGATGACGGTGAGAGCCCACATGCGACAATTGTCGTCTTCCCTCTCTCTTCTTGGTCCAAGTCTCTCTCTCTCACTCTCTCTCTCCTGCATATATATTCCCACAAAATTGCGAGTAGAAAAATTATCGGTTTACCACCCAAGGCAGTGGTTTTGTATCTTAAATTATCGTTTTACCCTTGCACAAAAATTTAATTACGAAATATTGAAGGGAAAAATTACTGAAATATCTAGATATTTTGATGTAAAAAGACTATTGTACCCTTATGAGTGTAAAATGTCTTTTCTATCCTTTGACAGTCCGTGAAACTACAAAAAACTAGCGAGTAGTTTTATTGATTTGTCCCTTGTCATTTTAGGAAATTATAGAACCCGAGATTCGGGTGTTTTTATGGATATAACCCTATCAAAGTCAATCATTCCTTAACCAATGCAAATATCCACGATTCTAAACAATCATCTCCCATCCTAGAACATCATAACCACATCACTTAGACTTGGACTAGCTTTTGCCCTTATGAACTCTCACTAAAACTAGCAATCAAATAAAAACGTATGGAGAATAAAAAGCAGGGTGCTCAAAACTTTAAGAAATTGTAGTAATGTGCTTATTGGGTAAAGTGCTTCAACAATGACAAGATGGGACACTACAAAAGAGATTGATGCAACAAGAAGACCAATGATGAAAACAATCAACGACACAACTTAACAGAGAAGCATGATACTATCTACATCATTTCTAAGTGCTTCTATTTGGACCGCCCAATGACTGGTTGGTAGATCAACTCTGGAGCAACCCAGCATATATCGAAGAGCAAAGAGGGAGCGATGGACCTAAAAGAATACAAGTCTGGCGAGCATCGAGTATATATGAAGAATAATATATTTTCTTATGTTCTTCGGGTTGAGTCCTATAGGATTTGTGTACAAGGCATGCCATTGTACTTAATGATGTATTAATTGTACCCACTATTAGGCTTATTCTTGTATCGGTCCCTGTCTTAGTAAAGAAAGGGTTTGATGTTAGGTTTGTCCCTATCAAAGTTACTATGAGAAAGCATGGTAGGATAGTTTTTTCTGGTTTATTTGATATTGAGCATAGATTGTTTAAACTCAACATAAATGAAAATTAAGGTTCTTTTCTACTTATATTGATAGTGTCTATGTAATTTATGTGAATGTATGACATAAAAGATTGGGTCACATGAGTTTAAAGAAGTTGAGAAAATTAACCAACTCTAACTTATTGCTCAACTTTCATGAAAACACTTTTAATAAGTATGAAGCTTATATACAAGGGAAAATGACTAGAAAATCATTTCTTAAATAAGTTATTAAGCCAAAACCCTACTAGAGATTATTCACACTAATTTATATGGACCATTTAGAGTAAGATCACATCGAGAAAATATTTATTTTATAATATTTATCGATGATTACTCGAGATATACTTATATATATTTCTTAACACAATAATCAGAGGTACTTGACGCATTCAACAAATATAAGAAGGAAGTTGAGAACCAATTGAGGCATGCAATCAAGGTCTTAAGATTAGATAGAGGTGGAGAATATACTTCTATAGAAATTTTAGAATTCTGCAAATACTTTGCATTTCAAAACAAAATACAATGCCCATGACACCTCAACAGCATGGTATAGCAGAGAGATATAATAGGACTCCATTGAACATGACAAAATCTATGTTAATATATGCTTCTATGCTAAGGATATTTTGAGGAGAAACAATAAGTACAACTCTATATATACTCAATAGAGTTTCATTTAAAGTTGTATTCTTTATACTATATGAGATATAGTTTAAAAGAAAACCAAACCTAGGTTATCTCAAGAGGTGGTGATCTATCGCTCATGTGAGGATCCTTAATCAGTCTAGAGACAAACTAGATAATAGTTCCTTAAGATGTATATTCATTTGATATCTTAAAGGATCTAAAGGATATCAATTTATAATAAGAATCATGGACTGATAGAAAGTAGGGATGCTAAATTGCTAGAAGAGATTAAGAATGACATCCTTGAGAATGATGATGAGTATGTTGATGATCTAGTAGATCTAGATCAATCATCATTTGAACATATTGATGAACTGCTTGAACCAACCGAATCTTTAAGTGGACACAAAAGAACTAGGGTCACACCATCCTACTTGAAGGGTTATCATACTAATCTTGCGGAAGAAGTGTGTAATTCGATAGATTTAGATGAGCTGACTAATAACTTGATATATTAGAAGGCTATTGACTCATTTGAATCGGCAGACTGGGAAAAAGCTATGGATGAAGAAATTGAATCTATTAAGAAAAACCAAGTATACGAATTAGTTGATTTGCTAAGAGGAAGGAAAGTCATAGACTGTAAATAGTTTCTCAAAAGGAAATATAAGGTCGGTAGAACAATTGACAAGTTTAATGCGATGTTATTTGCAAAGGTTTTTCTGCAAAAAGAGAGGATAGATTATGTTGAGTCGTATTCTCTTGTTGCAAAGTTTTAATCCATATGAATAATCCTAGCAATATCAACATATTATAATTATGAATTTATATCAATTAGATGTAAAGACTGCTTTTCTAAATAAAAATTTAGATGAAATCATATATATGCATCAGCCCGAAGGATATATAGTTGAAGACCAAGAAGATAAAATATATAGGCTAAGAAAATCCCTATATGACCTGAAATAGTCACCTCATCAATGGTATTTTACTTTTCAAAATGCCATGATTGAACTTAGGTTTGTAGTTAATGAGCTTGATCACTTTGTATATGTTTGGAATAGTGGGAGCCATTTTATCATCTTATCTTTATATATAAATGAAATATTGTTGACTAGGAATGACAATGAGATGATTGTCAAAATAAAGTCATGGTTAAACTCAAGGTTCGAAATGAAGGATATGAGGAAGCATCATATATCCTGGGTATAAAGATTTTTCGAGATAAAGAATCAAAACTTCTATGCCTAAGTCAGGAGAGATATATTGATTTATTGATTATATTCTCAAGAAGTTCAAAATGGGTGAATGAAAGTCTACATCTACATCTGTTGCCAAAGGGATCAAATTGAGTAAGGCTGATTGTCCTGATAAAGGAGACAATAAGCCTAATGTTCCTTATGCATACACTTTGGGTAGCTTAATTTATGCTATGTTGTGTACAAGACTTGATAACAGCTTTGTTGTTGGTCTTGTGAGTAGATATCAAAGTAACTGGTTGGAAACATTGGATACTTGTGAAAAGGATTATAAGATATGTCAAAGGAACAAAAGATTTCAAACTTTGTTTTCAAGTAGATGAACTAAAAGTAACAGGATACTCAGATGTTGTATACCACTTATTGGGCCTGCAAGTGACAACAAATCAACCTCAAAACAAATATTTTTATTTGGAGGTGGTACAGTTTTTTGGGCCTGCAAGAAACAAGGTTGTGTGCTGCTGAATACACAAGAGGTTGAGTATGCTGCTTGTATGGCTACGTGATCTCAAGTTGGACATAACCAACGAGCTTGTTGTTATTTATTGTAATAACAATGCAGTAATTAGTCTTATTAAAAGTGTTGATATCTGACAAAGCAAGCATATAATAGTTAAATATCATTGTTCATGACATGCTCAAAAGAAATGAAATGACTATATATTGTATGCCAACTACTCATATGTTAGTTGATCTCTTAACAAAAGTCATCTTATAAGAATTGTTTACTAAACATGAAACCATATATAGTTGAGATATGCCTAGTGTATAAGTGTAGAAAATACACTTTGTTGTGGGTTATGTAGGAAAAATGCATTACTTGTAGAAAAACCTCATAACGGATAAAAGTTACAATTTAGATGGAACAAAGAGAAAAAATGATACAACTTGGTAAACCCAATGTAGTGCGAGGAAGAACCAATGTATCAAAAGGTTGGATCTAGTGGCCAAGTGGGAGATGTAAGTAGTGGGTGCCCACTATCGGCCCCATTACTAACAACAACCATGAAATGTGGGAAGAAGGGCTCTCTTCTCATATTTTATGAGTTGTATGTTTTGAAAATTATAAACATTAGTAAAACTGTTTCATTTTGAAAAAGTCAATGCATTTCCCAGATAAAATGAAATGGCCCTTAAGAAAGAAAGCCCAAAGAGAAAAACTCGAAAAATGAAAAAGCTATCTATAAATTCAAAAGAATCATACAAAAAACATGTGTGATACATGATACAGTCTTATGAGAAAAATCCTTTGTGAGTAACCTAGAAAAAAATTTCTCTCCTTTTTTGTTCTCTCTTATCCTATTTACACGTGATATAAAATTTCTCTCTCATTTTTTAGTCTCTTATCTTATTTACAGGTGATACAGAAATCAAAGAGAAACAGAGTATGAAAGCAAAGAAAATATAGATCAAAATTTCTCTCTCCTTTTTTGTTCTCTCTTATCCTATTTACACGTGATATAAAATTTCTCTTATTTTTTATTGTCTTATCTTATTTACAGGTGATACAGAAATCAAAGAGAAACAGAGTATGAAAGCAAAGAAAATATAGATCATAGGAGAAACCGAAAACTAAATCAAAGATCGAACAATCACCTTGAGTGCACCATAACTAGAGCCCAACATCCAAACCGCTCCGACAAACTATGTCATCAATAACGAAACCTTGTACAGCTCCAACATCAATCCATGCATCCATTGTTGCGACCGAGAGACAATCATTCGGTTCACCGTCAATAACGAAACAGAGTCTTCGGGTGGAGGTAGGCTCTGAGTTTCATTATCTCTTTCAAAGTTACCGCTCTTCCGGCATTCCTTGCCCTTGATCCTTGTACGGAGTTCACTCATATGAAGACCGGAATCCTATTCGGCACCTTCCCATCTTCGACAGTGCAAGATGTATCACCGAAAAGAGTAAGGGTTTCAGTAAAAAAGCATACTGACAGATGTAAAAGTGACAGAGCAACTATTCTTCCTATATAATTTTCAAAATTAAATGCTAAAGGGAGGCAAAATTAAGGCAAAATTATTTTTTGCCAGTTCACTTAATCTTTGTCAGCTTTCCCATGACTCATGCTCGGAGGCCCTCCAGTCAAATCCGGAGTATACCATTGAAGCACATATGTTCTCCCACTTTGTTTCAGAGATTCTCATATGACACTACAACAAAATGCAGACTTCTAACATGATGTGAAAAGGTGGCATCACCCTTAGATGAGAAGGAAGAGAGGGGGTTGAGATACAAGGTTTCACTAAGGAAGTTGAGTAGTTCATTGGTTCAGTATTAATATTCCTAAAAAAGTAATTTGTTGAAATCCCTTACGTCTTCCATGAAAACCAATTGAAAAAGCAAGCTTCCATTTTTTTGAAGTCATATAGATCCAATGGGTTTTAACCATTCGTGTATAGATCCGTGAGATGTTTGCAAGATCACCAACACAAAAATGTTTAGCATCTTTCTCTTTTTCTCTTTTCCTATATATATAGAGAGAGATAAATGCATAATGTCATCATGTAGATAAAAATATTTAAGCATCTTCATTGTTGGATCTTTAAGATCACAAGTAGAGATTTTAAGTATTTTACGTAAAAAATACTTTTAATTGAAATATTCATCATTGATCTCAAACATGAGAGATAACTCCGCCCATGTAAGGGATCACCCCTGCATTGCCGGTCCCAAGCCCGTATAAAGGAGGAGGGTTGTGTTAGGCTTCCGACAGCCAGCGTAAAACTTCGTCGGATTTCTACAACATGGATTACAAAAATTATGAGCATTGCTTTGGGGCGTCCCCGCCTAGCGACGTGCTGTAGAGCCCGAATGCAGTAAGAAGTAAGCAAGGGCCACTACATTTTCGCCCGAATGTAGTGAATCAATTGCAGAGAGGGTTCCCACATCATGTACGGGTGTGGGTAAAGAATTTAGTCCCGCTACATTGCCACCCGAATGTAGTGAAAAATTTTCAGAGAGGGTCTCCGCATTTTGATTATAGACGGATGCGGGGGGTAAGGAAGCTAGTCCTAGATAATAAGATTCGTATTGGTTCTTGGAATATCGGAACATTATCGGGTAAGCTAATGGAGGTGGTAGATACTATGATTCGGAGAAAGATTCATATTCTATGTTTAGAAGAGACAAAATGGGTTGGAGAAAAAGCAAAGGAGATAGAGGATACAGGTTTTAAATAATGGTACTCAGGTAAAGAAAAGGCCCGAAACAGAGTTGATATTATCATAAATAAAGATTTAAAAGAGAGTGTAGTAGACATACAACGATATGGTGACCGAATCATGACATTGAAATTAGTGTTAGGAGCAGAGGTTTTGAATATAGTTTGTGCTTACGCACCCCAAGTAGGACTAGAAGATAGTATAAAGACAGTTTTTTGGGAAGAGTTAGATAAGGTGTTTCAAAAGATTCCACAAAGGGAGATGATTTGTTTAGGAGGAGATTTAAATGGACATGTCGGTAAAGAGGCATTAGGATATCAAGGGATTCATGGAAACTTTGGTTATGGGGATATAAACGAGGAAGGTAGGGAGATTTTAAATTTTGCTATGTCATTTGATCTCTTTATAGTCAATACAATCTTCAAAAAATGAGATGAACATTTAATTACTTATAAGAGTGGCTTAGCACAAACACAAATTGATTACTTTATTTGTAGAAAAAAAGATAGAGCGTGTTGTAAAGATTGTAAGGTAATTCCAGGAGAAAGCTTAACCACCCAACATCGACTTTTAGTTATGGATTTACAAATAAAAAAATGGACAAAGAAGAAAAGAGTGCATCGAGCTATTCAGACTAAATGGTGGAACCTCAAAAGCGAGAAAGAAGATATATTTAAACAGAAAGTCCTTCAAGGAGATGTTTGGAATTATGTTGGCACACTCTCTGATATGTGGAACAATATGGCTATACATATTAGGAAAGTGGCGAAAGATGTGTTAGGTGTATCTAAGGGAGGTGTACCGGCACAAAAAGAAGCTTGGTGGTGGAGTGAAGTAGTACAAAATAAAATTAAGGCAAAGAGGGCATGTTACAAATTACATTATGCTAAGAAAACTAGTGAAACTTTAGAAGCTTATAAGAAAGCAAAGAAGGAAGCAAAAAAGGCCGTTAGTGAAGCAAAAGCTAAGATTTGGGAGGACTTATATAAAAAAACTCAACTCAAAAGAGGGTGAAAGAGATATTTTTAGGATAGCTAGGGCTAGAGATAAGAAAACTAAAGATCTTAATTATGTTAGATGCATAAAAGACGAGGATGAAAAAATTCTAGTGGCAAATGATGATATAAGAAATAGATGGAAAAACTATTTTTATAATCTTTTTAATAAAAATAAAGATGTTAGTATTAGTTTAGGAGATTTAGCCAAGTCAGAAAAGTATATAAACCACAATTTCTACCGACGTATTCAAAAGAATGAAGTCAAAGAGGCTCTTAAACATATGAAAAGTGGTAAATCGGTAGGACTAGATAATATTCCTATAGAAGTTTGGAAAATACTAGGAGAAATAGGAATCACTTGGCTCACAAGACTATTTAATGAAATATGGAAAAACCAAAAGATGCCCGAGGAATGGAGAGCAAGTACACTTATACCCGTATATAAGAACAAGGGAGACATTCAAAATTGTGTGAATTATCGAGGTATCAAGTTAATGAGTCATACTATGAAATTATGGGAAAGAATTATCGAACATAGGTTAAGACAAGTATCAAGTACAACAGAGAACCAATTTGGATTTATGCCAGGTAGATCTACTATTGAAGCGATTCACCTTTTGAGACGTCTTATGGAACATTTTAGAGCAAAAAAGAAAGACCTTCACATGATCTTTATTGATCTAGAAAAAGCTTATGATAGGGTACCGAGGGAGGTTCTTTGGAGAACTTTGGAAAAAAGAGGTATCCCATTGACATATATTAACCTTATAAGAGACATGTACGATGGTGCAAAAACATGTGTGAGGACTCATGAAGGAACGACAGACTTCTTTGAAGTTAATATTGGGTTACATCAAGGATCAACTTTAAGTCCAAACTTATTTATAATGGTGATGGATGAGTTAACAAAACATATTCAAGATGAAGTACCTTGGTGTATGTTATTTGCAGATGACATTGTATTAGTGGAGGAGTCTAAGGAAAAAGTTAATAGAAAATTGGAACTATGGAGAGAAACATTAGAAAACAAAGGCCTCCGACTTAGTAGAACAAAGACAGAATATATGGAATGTAAGTTTGATCATTTGGCTACTTCAGAGGACATAGAAATTAAAATTGGCACACATTGTATTCCCCAAAAGGAAAGTTTTAAATACCTAGGGTCAATTTTTCAAAGTGATGGAAGAATTGATGGGGATGTTACACATAGAATTAATGCTGGTTGGTTAAAATGGAGAGGAGCATCAGGTATTCTTTGTGATAAGAAGATACCATTAAAATTAAAAGGTAAATATTATAGAGTAGCAATTAGGCCTGCCATGTTTTATGATTCTAAGTGTTGGGTAGTTAATCATCAACATGTACAAAAGATGTCTGTGACAGAAATGAAGATGTTGAGATGGATGAGTGGTCATACAAGAAAAGACCGTATACATAATGAGGTTATTAGAAACAAATTAGGAGTGGCACAAATAGAGGATAAAATGAGAGAACATCGTTTAAGATGGTTTGGACATATAGAAAGAAGATTAAAAGAAGAACCTGTAAGAAGGTTAGAAAAACTAAATTTGGAAAGTATTAAAAGAGGTAGAGGACGACCACAAAAGTGTTGAAAAGAAACAATAAAGAATGATCTAGCTTATTGGGAGTTAACTGCTAACATGGCACACAATAGGGATCTGTGGAAACAAAGAATCCATGTAGCCGACCCCGTCTAGTATGGGAAAAGGCTTAGTTGTTGTTGTTGTTGTTGTTGATTTCAACCATGAGAGATGTAAGGATTTCTATACATGCAAAGAAATTATGCATTTAGTCTTATATATAAAATAAATGCTCAAATCATATCCTTGCTCAAATATACTTTATCCATTCAATGGTTTGATCTTTGAGATCAATGATTGAGGTGATAAAGCAAAAGAAAAGTATAATAGATACTTTTGAATTGAAATCCCCACTACTGATTGTGCCTATGAAACGGTAAAGGCATTGATGGGTTTGAGCATTTATTAATATATATATATATGGAGAGAGAGACATATATGTATGTATATAGAGAGACTTTTGGTTTACTTTCACAAGGATGTATTAGATTGCTGTAATGATCTCAATTGTTCAATAAAAAATGGACGGTTGAAATCAAAGGACCGGTGCCTAAGCAAAGACAGGAGGAATTGAAAGAGGCCAGGTAAAACTGATGAGGAATTACAAGGATGTATTAGTGGCTCGACCAGTTTTAGGCTGAACTTTTTAAGTGAGCATCCGTATCTTTACCCATCAAGATAGGTAAAGTTGTTTTGTGAAGCATTCTACCGCGCGCGAGCGCGCGAGAGCATCCGTATCTTTTCCCATCAAGGTAGGTAAAGTTGTTTTGCCATCAATGTAGGTAAATTGGTTCAATATTATCTTGTTATAACTTATAGGTGTGTCTGGCTATTTTCATCCATGTTACGCTAGTATATTATTGCGTGCAGTGCAAACAAAGAAGTAGACGGACTTGACTCTGAGCGAATGACGGTATCCAATAGTAGATGAAGTAGAATATGATTACGTCCGAGGAGAGTTTGCAGAGGAGACCGGTGATCTGAGGCTGGCAATCTTCCATAGCCTGCACTAGAAGTTCCATTGAAGTTGGATATTCATTCGTATGTGGATTCCCATCCACTATTGGGAGATGCTAATTGAGAATGGGGATGTGGGCGTGGAGAGATGTGTCGATCCTGGAAACATGGGAGGGAGGAGAGAGAAAGGTGGCCTTGACATCGTTCTCATGGAGTGAGTTAGAGAGTTGGACGGACGAGAAGATGTGGCCGAAGATTGGCCATGAAAACGTCACCACGTTAAGACACATGTTCAAAGGACTTTTCTTTTTTCGATAAAGAAATGGATGCTTCTAGTGTCGAACATCAACATCTCAGGGAGCAGCTAAGATGCTTGTACTTGAACATGTGCACGCCGCGTTATGTCCAGATGCGTGTGAAAACTTGACTGTTAAACTGTCATTTCCCCTTAGATCTCATCGACTGATGCTACAAAGTGGCTCTCCCTCTATCCTTCAACACCCTTTACACAATGATTTCTCGTGATTGTTCCGCTATTAGAGCGGCTCTCACTATTAAGTGGCTCGTAATGTTCTGAAAACTTAACTGTTGACCTATCATTCGTCCGACTCCCAAATATTGGTCCCGGGATACTAATAAGAACATATTTCTTGTTATTGTCTTAGGAAGAGAGGTACTATCTGTTCTACAACCTTATTTATACTTGAAATCCTACTTGACTGGTCTAAGATTTCCTTTTTATGGTTGTGGAATGAGTTTAGGTGTGTTTTCATCCGTATAGTTGTCTTAAAAAGGACAACTGAACCTAGTTTCTAATAGTTACAAAATGAATTTACGTTGTACTATGAGATTAAGCCAAAATAAAAACTAGCTTAGTCTAAACTCACCACACACACAGGAAGAGAGAGATTCCTTAAAGAATGAGCAATTTCTGTTAGGGTCCATGGACTATAATATGACAAAGGCAAACAAAATCTTAAAATAATTTGGTTATTGGCTGATCAGCAGGACAGTGGCAATTTATAGATACTCCTATATACAATTGTCATTGAACCAACACAACCTTCCATCAACCTGTATAAAAAAGTGTGTCCTTGCACAAAGTTTAATAAGACTGAGAAAGCTAACAATGAAAATCACATTGACCACACAGCTTGATCATCCTATATCACATCATTAACCATCCATCATGCACATGAAAGCACTTACTATAGAAAATTCATACTACCTAGTGTGAGAACTTACACAAAATTAATGAGTTGAATATGGAACATGTACATCATGTTAAAATTCTTAGGCAATGAAATTTTCCTATGGTTGGAA
This sequence comes from Brasenia schreberi, assembly GCA_036023115.1. NCBI lineage: Eukaryota > Viridiplantae > Streptophyta > Magnoliopsida > Nymphaeales > Cabombaceae > Brasenia > Brasenia schreberi. The sequence continues at coordinate 17,210,348 of JAYKKT010000082.1, forward strand.
GTTACTGATACCTAATGGCATTATGTATGAAGCCAGAGAATGACAAAAAAGACATGGCCTTCCGTCTAGAGTTCTACAGGCTCACCTAGCAAGTATGCCTTTGTTAGGAAAGTTGATTCGCAAGCTACTAAACAATCTTCCAAGCCCTTGGTTGTAGGTGTTAAGATACAAACATCTCTACGGTAAACACACAGTCCCAAAGTGTAATTGGGGTTCTGGCACTTAGCATCATAAAGGCAGCAATAGCTTTAAAGCATGGCTACTAATTTTGACTCGGAGTGTAGAGCTCTCAGCATGGTGTGGCATTTTCTTTCAGCATGAACCTCTGTGTGCAACAGTGTAGATCTTGTAAACGATACATATAGAAATTTCTAGGTAAAATATTTATGGCTAAATGGCACATAGAACTTGGAAATATGTCATACTCAACTATCACTTACCACCCATAACAAATCCACCGTATTCCAATCCCGTATGCTGTTGTCGCTGATTATCAGACTTGGGCCCCAGATAGATTGGGAGAATATGATTCCGCTAGTGCATATAATTGGTTATCTCAATAGTCAAAATGAGCAATGGAACACAATGCTTAACTAGTATGGATAACCAAATTACTAGAAACGGTGCACCTCTTGTCCTGGATCTTGGTGTAAGAAATCGCTTCCAAGAAACCAGCGAAGGCATGGAAGAGGAATAACATCCTCACCTCACCTGCTATATTTGTTGAGAAGAAGAAACTTCGTTACATTGTTTAGGAGATTGTCGTTTTGCCAGGTAGGCCGCTTGGGATCGTGTTGGTTTCCATGAACAACATTTGAAAGATCGAGTTCTTCATCAATGGCTTAGGAATTTCCCTTTACAGTCAGACAATAAAACCTTTGTTGTAGGTATTTGGTGTCCCTGTTGGTGTAGTAGTAACCTTATTATAGACGATGACAAATGACGGATAGCATTGGTTCTGAGTTGTATTTTGCAAGATCGAGTTCTGACTTGTTAAAATCAGCTCAAGTTGCCTTGTGTTGTCATGCTGAACTCGGCCAGACTTGTGGCTGGATGACTTACTAAATCTGGTTCAAGGTGCTATTCATGTTGCTGAATTCGGCTGGATAGGATGTGGCCAGTTGTTGGATTGGTTTGGAATCACGTGAACCTTGTTACTTCTTACTGAACTCGACCAGACTATGGTGGTTAGGTAACTTACCAAATCGTGTTCCTTCTATGTTAAAGTCGGCAAGGCTTTGGATGAAAATTTTATTTTGAAGTTTATGTAGAGACTTGAAATAAGTTTTCAACCAACGTTGTTTGCGCGAGCATGCCAGCTAGTTTGCTTAAACTAGCAAAGTTGTATTTTCTGACTTCGATGCGATTGTGGGAAAGTGAGATATTTTCGTTATAGGCCTTCTTCAACCGATGCTCAAAGGTCAGCCTAGACGCTATGAGGATTTGTTTGGACAAGGTGTGTTTTCAAAAATTCACTTTCGAATCCAATTGAATCAACTAAAACGTGCACTTCATCTAAGGAAGGAAAATTTTTCAAGTTCTAAAAAACAGAAATTGGTTCTGTTTTCAAAGCTTGTTTTCATATTTTTTTAAACAGTTTTGGGATCTCTAAAATTCATGAAAAATTTGCAATATGTAAACAAGAATATGAAGATCTTGGAACTATTTTTATTTTATTTTTGTTTGATATGATTATACAGAATTAAATCTAAGAATTGTCTGTACTTAAGCATTCAGAATTGATCTATTATAGAAATACAAAGGTTTAAAAAAATGTCTGTATTTTGGTTTACAGAGCTCCAATTTTTATGAATTTAGTCTTGTTGAAAAGCTATAGATGTCAACTTTCTAATAAGACTATTTCAATAGATTTGGTTCATTGCAGACAAAGTTCCGGGATGATTACCCAACCTCTATTGTAAGAAATATAGACTAGATAGACTTCGATCTGAATTTCTCTGATTTTCTCCTATTTTATTTACGTGTCTGCATGACCCTAAAATTCCTAAAAATTGTATTGTATATGGGCTTGTGTGTGAAGATTCGGTGTACTAAATTTCAGATTATTTGAAGTAGAGAGACAAAAATGAAAAATAAAATATGAGACAAATGCAGGATGCTGAAAACAGATTTCCATGTTTAAAACATTCATGGATGTATTTTGTGTGCCCTTTCCCTCTCTCTTGCTGCAACTCTCTCTCTCTCCTAGGCTATTTCTCCTCTTCCTTCAATCTTATGAATGTTGAAAACTCATCCTGAAGGTCCCTTTTTATAGGCCTTAAGGGGAGAAGGCCTAGAGCCTTCCACGGTTTTGATTGGGTGGGTCTTTGGAGCCCCCCTCTTGATCCAATCCTTGGTTGGACCCAAGGCAATCACGTGGGCCTTCTTGATGATCCCCTTTGGTCAATGCTAGCCCAGCCCCATGTGACTAGGTCGGCCAAGTGACTTGGTCTAGTATGAGGTGGTCAAGTGCCTTTGAATATGATCGGCTAGACTTGATTTGGTGCAACCGACTGGATGTAAATAGATATAGCCTGGCTAAGTTCAACTTGGGGTAACCTTGTACCATATTTGATGAAGTCTTGGCTTGATTAATGTCTTCAATTCAATCCACACATCGACTTGTTCGACTTGATTATAAATCGAGTCTTTTGCCTTTGACCTTATGGTCTTGATTTGGCCTAGCCCATCTTGGCTTCAACTTCCCTACCCCATTTGAGATTATGTCCTTCGTCTTAGTCCATATTTGGTGAATGACCTCGGACTTTGCCTTTTTGTTGCCGCTTTGAGATGAGATTGGAATACTTTGATTCTTTTTTGGCCCTAAGATCGTGCTTTCTTCTGGGATCTTCGGCAGGCTTCGTCTTTATCCTCTTTTGATTTGATTCTTAGCTTTGTCCCTGAGTTAGACTTGAATCATGCGCTTGATTTCAGATTCATGGTTTCAAATATTTCTTTTGATTATTTAAAACCATTTTATTTGAAATATATTTGAAAACAACTGAGTTTCATTCCTAGTATTTGTTTGCACGGGCGACTTGCTTTCGCTCCATGAGTTAGTCTTTACCATTTCAACCACTTTAACCCTTTGTTGGGTATAGGATGTCAGACCACTTTAACCATTTCGATGGGTGTAGGGTCTCAAACCTCTTTAACCCTTTGATGGGTGTAGAGTTTCACACTGCTTTAAACTTTTGATGGGTGAAAGGTCCCGAAATAGGACTATCCTCAATCGGATGAGTTTTTAAAGCTTGATTTGATTTGAATTTCAAAGGTTTTTAGTAAATTTATCATTTTGCAAACATTTTTGGGTTTGGTTACCAATGTCTCATTTTCGTTTGTTTCTTTTAAAACTTGTTTGAAACCATCATTTCTTTCAATGAAATCATTTGAAAAGGCAGAATCCTACCAATTTAGGCTTGAAGACAAAGAGTTATTTTTTGGCTCTTTGTTAAAATTAGATTTTTTTGAGAGGGGTACAATTTACCCTTATTTTGAGGCTATCACAAAATTTTTATGCGAAAATGAGTTCGTTTAAGGTGTCTTTATTCGAAAACCCTTAAAAGACCAAAAATTGCAATTTTTTCTTAAAAAGGCAAAATTTTTAAAAATCAAATCTTTTGATAAAATTTTTGGATGTCTACAGATGCCCCTCTTTGCCATTAATCTAAATTTATTTGGTTAACGGAAAAGAATAACACCCATAAAAATTTAATTTTTTTGGATTTCTAGAGTTAATTTGAGTTGAATCAAGATCTCATGAACTTTCCCATTTTTGTTAAGGGGTTCATTTCTTGGACTTTGGTTATCTTAATTCTGATAGAAGAGGATTTAGCAAGGTGACTCAACATTGATCGTAGTTGACCAATGCAAGAATCATATGTGCATAAGACCATCTATGAATGCATATAAGAATGAAATGTATGCAATAAATGAATCATGAATGTTTGATGATCTCCATGATTTTTTTAAGGGAGATCCCATAAAAGTTGGCTTCCCTAAGTGGAACGACCTCAATATTTATTTGCTTGATGCCTTAGATTTTGTAAAAATCATTTTGAAATGAATACTTTCCTTTTGTTTCTATCAAAAAGGACTTTCATCTCCTATATTTTTCTTTGTATTGGTCTTAATACAAAATTACTTGGTAGAAGTTTTTATTGTTGAAAAAACTCAACAACATTTCAAAACTCCATTTTTCATACTACAAGGCCTCATCCTCAAACAAAATGAGATCCAAATTGGTAGGTTTTATTCCTACTTTAGGATCATAATGACAGACTTTTTTTCTTTTGGGATAAGGTATAGGAAAATAAGAGAAGAATTCCCACGGTCCCTTCTGAAGCGTCTCGTGGTATAACGAAAAGAGATTTTTAATGGAAAATTATTCTTTTGAGCTTTGACTTTTCTTTTTCTTTTCTTTCAAAGGGAACATCTATATTGGAGTTTTTTGTTTTTTTCTTTTTCTTTTTAGGAAGACCTATATATTAGAGCTTTATTTTCTTCCTTTATTTTTTCTTTCTATTTTGACTTTTTGCCAATTTTCCTTTTTGGAGAGAATAAAGTGGGGAAATAACTTATCTCTTTAGATACTCGGTCTAATCAAGTATGACCTATTTCAAACCACTTTAACCCTTGGATATAGGGTCTCGAAATGAGACTATTCTCGACCGAACAAGTTTTTGAGGTCTTATTTGGAATTTGATTTGTTTTTGAATTTTAGGGTTTTTGAAATTTTATAAATTTGTCAATCTGCAAATATTTTTGGGTTTGATTCTCAATGCTCTGATTTTCAATTATTTCTTTGAAAAAAATTATTTGAAATCATCCTTTCTTTGAAGGCAATCTTTTGAAATAACAAAAACCTGCCAATTTGGCCATGAGGGCAAAGTAGTCACTTTTTTGATATTTTGTCAAAATTGGATTTTTTTAGAGGGATGCAATGTACCCTTATTTTGAGGTTGCTACAAAATATTGGCGAGGAAATATGTTTGTTTAAGGTGTTTTTATTTGAAAACTCTTAAAAGACCCAAATGTGTAATTTTAATTTGAAAAAGGTAAAAATTCTAAAAGATCAATTTTTTTATTTTAAAAAATTTTTGGTGTTTACAATCACTCATATCAAAGCCACCCGCCAAGGAGCTCAATGCCCAGTGGGAGTCTTGGCTTTCAAAATTCCATCCTGGTTTTGTTGTCTTCGCCTCGTTTGGTATTCGTTACCAAAGGAGCAAATTCATGAGATGATTGGCTCGCCATTTTTGGTGGCTTTGAACTTCTCACCTGAGAGTGAATTGGTAGGAAAGAGGTTGGGAGGTAGAGGAATAGTGCACGTTGACCGGGTACAGAAGCAGCTTATACTGAAGCACCTGGCTATCAGTGTACACCTTGGGCATGCAGGTCACAACTCCTTAATGGAAGCCATGGCGGCTGGATGCCAATAGTAATGCTGCCGCTATGGGCGGACCAGTTTCTCAACACAAGGTTGGTCATCTGGGCATGAAGGTTGGGAGTAATGTAATGGCAGAACCACAATAGTAGTTTATTCATCATCAGTTTGGTACTTGATGAACAATAGATGTTGTTTCAAGAAAAATGTAGTGAGAGTTTTAGGGTACTAAAATTCCAATCCACTATGAAAATAGGGTCAACATTTTTTATTGGAACTCATAATCATTATGACATCTAGAATAGTAGGAGACATCATTTGAAAAGGAAATTGGAAGTGGTTGTGGAGATCCAAAAAGATAAGAAATATTAGAGAAAGCTGTCATGAAATTATATGGTCAGGTAAGGTAGCATGATGAGATTATGAGTACTGCATTGGACCCAAATATGGTGCTTCTAATCCCTAACTCTATCTACACAATCAACATACATGTGGTTGGTTGTGGGTAAGGAATGGAGAAAGTTTGGGCAACGAGATATGACAAATTTGTTCTGATTTAAAGGCAACTCCTAATATGAAAATTAGAGAGACCAAGAGATGATTCAGTGATTGGAGGAAGGATAGCATCCAAAGGAGAAGCTATGAGAGTAGGGAGATAAGGCATTCTAGTAAAGGTTGTTCAAATAGTTTAAGGAAAGTATGAAAATAGGGAGAGAAGTTGTTGTATTTGTAGATTCTAACAACAGATAAACAAAATTCTAGGAATCATGCCTAAGAAGCAAATGTGTTAGTTTTCAAGTATGAAATTAATTTGGGTACAACTCATACCTTTAATGATTTTGGATATGGAGTCGTAGGAGTATGTGTTAATACTAGAAAATGCATGAGGGTGGTAGAAGATAGTGAGTTTTGAAATAGGAAGGAATACGTTATTCGTGAAAGATCATAACCTTGAGTGTGTGTATACTCTTATGAATTATGCGGTTAGTTGATATACTTTAATCAGTATGGTGGTGAAAAGCATGGCATGAACTGAGAAATGCAGAGTTATTGAAGATCACATCCGAAAAGCTTGGCATGATATTCCTTTCTATGAAAGTCTATAAATAGGCATGTGTAATCAAAGATAGGGATTCAAAAATCAATGATACAATCGCAGTTTTTTCTTGTTTTACTTTCCTAGGAATAGAAGTAACATAGTTTTTCCATCTTTTCGAGCACATTAAATGCCTATGCAACCTCGTTAGCGACCGAGATACGTGTAGTTAGATTCTTGGAAACCCTTTTCATTGTGTCATACCTTATTCACTCTTGTTTCTCCTCGAACAAAGATTAGAGTTCTCTAACATGTCCTTCGTCTTCTGACATTTTACTCATGTGTATCGTGTTTTGTCATTTGTGTGGAGTTGTCACTTTAGACAGAAACACCCACAAATAAATTGTGAACTCATGTATTATGTATCATATGTTAAGCATCCTTTTGCCTTTTTTTATGATTCTCATCAAACCTACGTTATGGTCAAATCTATGTAGCGGACCCTATGTCTATTTGAAACGACTGAATCCCTTCGGTATAGTAGTCAATTCTTACTTGACACTAACAAGGATCACTAAGTCTCAAGCACATTTGTTGCACAGGTATATTTACGGCCGTAAGTTTGTGAACAATTATATGTGAAATAAGTACCAGCTTTGGTCTAACAATGATATACACAATCATGATTTTGCATGCACAACATTAGTTCATGTGGCAGGGCTCTCCGACTCCCATCCAAGTGGTGAGTTCGATTTCGGAGGCATGCATGCATGGGTCTATTAGGATTCCACTTCAAATTGTAAGAAAGAAAAGTCATTATTTTGAGGAAACATTAACATGTTTATATGCACCATCTTATTCTCATTTGGTCTCATGTTTAGCTCACTCATATCAATATAAAAGGTTTGTGTGTCAACATGAAATGCTAATGCATCCTTAGATATAAAAAGCTTTGGTGCAAGGAAGCTAGCACTTAAAGTATTGATCTCTCTAGTATCTTTTGAAGCATTCTCAAAATACCAGGAGCCATTTTCCCCCTAGCACTTAGGATTTGAAAAACTTTGTTTATCAAAGAGCTTGAAAAATGGTGTTTAAAACTTTTATATTGAAACAAGTTACTGCTACAGACATGACATACATTCATACTTGAAATCATCCAAATAAAAACCTTTGCAAACCTTAAACCACGACCATTTTAATTATTCTGTGTCTTTATCGTGAAGATTTGAAACCCCCCACTTAAATTTGAAAGCCCTATAGAAAAGGTAGTATTTAGATACACTGGCTGGCATGTGGTGTCTAAGAACGGAGAATGGTAAGAAATGCATCTGTATGCACAGATGTCAAGTATGCCTTACCCATTTTATCTCAAATACATAGAAGATGTCTCAGGACTTGTCTTCTACTTACTTTTGCTTGCTCACGTCTCATCTTAAACAGATCATATTAGAATAAGTTGCATCATTAAACCAACCAACGTTTCTTATAAATTCTTCCATTGGACAGCTCATATCTAGGCCAGATTTTGATTCCCACTTCAACAACTACATGGAATTTGCACAATGCTCACAAAAAATCACAACCTGAGCTTATTTTTGGAATGTTAAAAAGTCCTGCTCCATATCAAGTTTCTCTAAGCAACAAGTGTGACCAGTTAAAATATTCCATAAGCCTGGTTGCATGAATAATAGCCTGAGAAGTATAGAACAGAATTGGCATTATATATGTCCTCAAGCAATGTAAACAGATATTAAACTAGTGATTTGAACTGTAGTACCTGGTTGTAGAATGGCCAAGTTTCCATATTTTGAGCTCTCAAGGTATCCACATTAATTGCCTGATAGATCTTTCCATTTGGACGCAAGAATTTTGGTCTCTAGGATAGTTAATACAACAACAATTAATTCTCACTTTACTAAGGCAAATGAATAAATTTGAGAATGATACAGCAAAGTCAATCATATTATAATAACTACAGAGGAAAAGGAAGAACAACTCCCGTGTAATCCTTCTTTGAAGTGAGATAAACTAACGAACAATGACCAAGTAAGATAAGCTTTCAAGCAAAATTGACTCACATAATAGATAAGACTCTATCTTTGTCCCAACTTCCCAACTATCAAAAATTTCCCCAGGTGCTTTGGTAAGTCATCAAAATAGACAATTTGACCCCTTTGTGACCACAACAGAGGAGTGGTCTAAATTCACAATTTGGGAAATGCAACTAATCACCACATTTTTGATGAGGTTGTTGATTATACTTCAAATAAAATTGCCTTTGTCATCTGTGTGTCACGGTGCCACCAGAATCTAAACCACATATACAAGACTTGAAACCTCTCCATTTGGATCTCAGAAAGAACAGAATGGAAGTGTAAAAATGTGGAAGAAAACCAGAATTTGAAACATAGACAAACCTGTGTTTTGCAGAACTGATTGAGATGTAGAGTATATAAAAGCTCCCATTTTTCCATTGAGCAAATCAGGACTTAAGGAGGTTCTCTTTACAGAGAATTCACAGCCTCAAGTTTACGTACTTAATCTAGATTCTAGATAAGACCAAGTTAAAAATCACAAACAAGAGACAAGTGGAACAAAGCCACTTAAACTATGCATGTGATGTAACATGTTAATGTTTGTTCTGTTTCAGTTTAAGTTTAACCTGGTCCACACGTTGTTGGTCCTCAGAGAGGGTAGCCAGACTGGGCGCCACTCGGTCAACGGGTGCAATTGTTTCATAGAGCTCCACCCTGTAGTGCTCTGAACATCTCTGCCTCTAGTGAGAAAACCTGGGACTGGGAAAAAATGAAACTATGTTTCTCCATTTCCCAGAATCAGCTACATGGGTACTATGATGTGGGTGGTGTTGAATTTTGTTAGTGATCTTGAGGATGAGAAAAGGAGGAGTTGGTTGTGAAGGATGTAAATCAATTGCTACTTTTAAATGGCAGAGTAGCAGTGGCAGTGGAGATAGCCATTTGAGGAGATGGAATTAAGCACTGCCAACCATTACAATTGGCTCTAGAATTTTCATGCTTTTAAGTCTCTTAACATGTGCGCCGAAAATAGATACATACATCAAAATTTCAGTATAAAAAATTAATAATTTTTGAGGGAAGTATTCTCAGTATCATGTGTTTTCATTATGAAAAATTTACATAAAATTTATTAAGAAAATGTTACAACTAAATTTAATAAATTTGTTAACTCAATTTTTAAATTAAAAATGTTTTTACTCTTCAATATTATTATTAAATAGAACATGTTTTTTACCTATAACTATAAGAAGTGGACATAGATAGAGGAAATAGAGAAATATAGCTATAACAGTTAACCATTTCACGGCATTATCAAAGTTTAGGAAGTTATTTCATGTAAAAAAATAAAAAGAAAGAAACTTAGTTAAAGTTTTTTTTAGATACTTAATAATGTTATTTTTTAATAAAAAAAATATAATATGTATAAGTCATTTTATCATCTATTTTAAAGTTTTTTAAAAAATTCATTAATAAATCAGTTAAATAATGTTATTCAAGTTTTGTTCAAAAAAATAAAAGCTTAGGAAGTTATTTGTTACAAAATAAATTTATGCTACAATTGTGAAAATGACTCAAACTTCACATGTAATCTGATTTTACCTTGAAATATGAATCTGATTTTACCTTGAAATATGTCACCATAAAACATTCATGATCTGAAAGTTAATTAAACTTTTTCCTTTGTCAACGATTAATTAATTAAACTTTTAATTACAGAAAAAGACATAATAATACACATGTGGAACCATAATGGCCGAAATTATTCTACACCTCTAGGAATCTAACTTACGGAAACTGATGGGCCAAATCATTTGTACCTCTCTAGGAATCCAACATACAGAAACTCATGGGCCAAATTATTTACCCCAAGTTTATTTGTTCCCTGGTTTGCTCTTCCCTCTACTTTCCTTTCAAACAGTGAGCTGTAGCTGGTAACTCCAAAAAAAAACCACATGGGCAGAGCCCATGTCCAAAAAAAAGTAAAGTAAAAAAAGTGTAGGGCTCGACAGTACGGTAGACTTACCAATTTCAACCCCTAACAGCAACTATACAAATATTTTTATTTACTGGATTCCACATAATTAATATATTGTATGACAATTGTTTTCAAAAAAAAAGAAGAAAAATTATAAAACTAATGGTTCATTTAACAACATAAACGCTATAGAAATATAGTAATCAATAAGTAATCACAAATGTATTTGTGTGCATTATTAACCCAAGTTACTAGCAATTGTTGGGAGAGGGACAACCATAGGTCAACAATCCAACCACCATGAAAGGTTGCTACGTACCATCAAATTCTTGGTGGTTGGATTCTTAATTTTCTTTCATCGTAGTGTTAATTCAAACGCCGGTTTCTTGTGCTCACTCTTCACAAAAGCAACACGCCTCTAAGTTCTTAATGTTATATAATAAACGAAAATACCTTTTAAATTTTAACTTTTTTAAAATTATCACTAAAAAACTTTTAAATATTTATAATTGGTTTTTTAACTTTTATTTATGTCTAAATAGATTTTTTTTATTTAATTTAGATTTTTTATTTTACTAACAATAATATTGCATAATAATATTTTATTTGCATTAACATTAATTTTGAACTGCTGACATTAATTTATTTTATTAAAATTTAATTTTAAATATATTTTATTCATTACAAAATAAATAAAAATAAATTTATTTTAAAATTTATTTTAAAACAAAAATTATTTTTATTTATTTTATAATAATAAAATGGTATTTATAATTAAATTTTAATAAATTAATTAATAAACAAGTTCAAAATTAATATTAATACGATAAAGATATTGTTATACAATATCATTCGTTTAATAAATTAATAGATTTAGAATTAAAAATAAAATAATTTATTGAATGATATTAATTAAAGTTTATAAACTAATTAAAAAGATGTTGGGAGCCGTGGTGATAATTTTATAAAAGTTAATCAATATTCAAAGAAACTAATACTTTTTTCTCTCAAATAAATGTAAAGAGCTCAAAAATATAAAAGAAGTAGATAGAAGAAAATAGAAAGAGTGAGGGAGATAATTTATTAATGTCAAAGGTGCCCAACAATAAGCATCTAAAGGGATATTTATAACCCAAAGAAGTGAAAGTACAAGTTTTTATCACATACAAGCTATCATCTTATCCTAATTCAAACAATAAATTCAAACTTAAGTTAAACAATAAATTCAAACTTAAGTTAAAATAAGATAAAGATTGGCATCTATTTTCATAGCACTTAACACACTTTTTCCCACTTTTGATTAAATTTTAGCCTATATATATATATAAGACATATCTAGTGAGAATAGTTTTTATTGTGAGAGGGTGAAAAGAGTAGAATTTTGATCATACAATCATACATAGATGGTCAAAATTAAAAGAATTACTTAAAGGTCATGTGACCACTTTAAAAAAATCACATGCATTTATACCTCTAATCTTGATCATTCATAAAAATAACATCATGACTTGGAGCAAGCTTCTTTTCAATGGGATCCAAAAACTTATAGCTAAAGTCATAATGACTATAACCAATGAAGATGCATTATCTTGTTTTGACATCTAACTTAGACCTCTCATCCTTAGGTATATGCACAAATTATTTGCAACCACAAACAGGCAAGTAACATAGAAAATATCTTGTTGTACCATATTATATATGAAATGTCACCCTATAAAGCAACACAAGAGAAATATTAATAACATGAGCAACAATATATAAAGCTTCGCACCAAAAGGAACCAGATAACTTCTCTTTTAAAAGCAAACAATGAACTCTTTTTATTAATATTTTGTTCATCCTCTGATGTGCACCGGTTTGTTGAAGCAATCCACCTTGAATCCACGATAAAGTTCATATCAACAACTTACCACTAAGCCTCACACAAGACTTAGATAAGAGGAACAAGAGACAAGAAAGCCTTGGAAAGGAACCTTACTTAAAACTTGCAGGACTTTTATTATATCAAGAATGGCTGAATAGGATGCCCTCCAACACCAACCAAAAGGGGGTATTTGTAGAGATGAGAGATTTTATTGGACATCCCTTGTACAAAGAAACATGGCCTTGAAGATTTGAAAACTTTTCAATGCCCACAAGCTATGATTTCCTTTCTACAAAACTTACTAAACACATCCTTGATACTAAAAATAACAAAGGAAATATCTTACCAACAATATGGGTTTTATTATAGGGAAGAAATAAAGAAAAAATATGGGTTTGACTTGACATATTGAGACTACTTGGGTTTAAGCCAAGTAATGCAATTTACATAGACTTGACTCATGACAATTTCGGAATGTGTGGGAGTGTCTTCAATTGCATCAAGTTTTTCATCAGAATAGCAATGGATGGCTTCAACTTCAATATGATTAAGGCATGTTAAATTACGGAAGATGGAGTTTTATCCTGGTGTTAGATGGGTCTGGTAATGGGCCCTTCAACATGTCCCATTGTATTATTGGAACACGAGCCAATGGTTGCATCTGGGCTAAAGTCATTTGAACCTAGTTTGGTACCCGAGTTCAAAGTCAATGAGTTAGAGTCGATGTCCTCATCATTCTCTCAAAGTTCAAAAGCACACAGGGGTAGAACATCCTAGTCCATAGTGTCCTCCACGTACAGAGATAAGTCACATACATTGAAGGTTGGTGAGATATTTCTATAATGAAATGGTAGCTCCAACATGTATGCATTATCATTGATCTTGGAAAGTATCTTGAATGGTCCATCGGCTCTAGGCATGAGCTTTGAAGTACGTTGTGGGGAAACTGCTCTTTCTACAAGTAGACCCAAACGAGGTCATCGGGGTTGAAGTCAATACGATTACTTGCATATCATGCCTAATCCTAGCATGCAAATGTTGCATTCTTTCTACTAACTTACTTGCATCATCATCAACATGCTTATTAGTATACAAAGAAATCAAATCAAGAAGAGCGTGTGGATTTATCCAATAGGAAGCCTCAAAGGGAGTGACTAGTAGTACTATGAACCGAACGATTATATGCAAATTCTACCCATGGAAGAAACTTCTCCCATGTGTTAATGTTCTTGGGAAGCATGACATGAAGAAGGGCAGAAAGTGTATGGTTCATAACCTCGGTTTACCATCAGTTTGTAGGTGACAAGTAGTGCTAAATAGCATTTTTGTCTTAAGGCGCTTCCAAAGGGACTTCCAAAAGTATCTCAAGAACTTAGAATCTCGATCTGATATAATACTCTGGCGGCCAGCGGAGCACCAGTATCTCTTTGAAGAACAAGTCGGCCACGTGACAAGCATCATCTACCTTTTTGCAAGGTATGAAAGTGTGCCATCTTTAGAAAAACCTATCAACAACAACAAACACGAATCCCGTTCCATTCTTTGTTTGAGGCAGGCCCAAAACAAAGTCCATAGAAATGTCAATCCAAGGATATTCAGGAACAGGCAAAGGAGTATACAAACCATGCCGCTTAACATTTGATTTAGCCTGTTTACAAACAATACAATGATCACAAAATTTGTGCACATCACGCCTCATATGGGGCCAATAAAAATGTTCTTGCAAAATTTCTAAAGTCTTGGATCCCAAAATGACCCATCAAACCTCCCTCATGTGATCTTCAACTCACAAGCAGACTCTCTCTAATGGAACACTTGAGGCACACACAATCTATTTGCTTTAAACAATAATCCATTATGCCTATAGTAACCATTTTTAGACAACTTTTCACATGCGGCAAAAATTTCAAAGTCCTATCATTCACATACATGTCTTTCAAAGATTCAAGACCAAACAATTTAGTTTCAAGCACGTAAAGCAATGCATTTCTCCTAGAAAGTGCATCGCCACTACATTCCCTTTCCCTTTTTATGCTTGATGACATATGGAAATTGCTCTAGAAACTCTACCCACTTAGCATGCCTCTTATTAAGCTTACCTTGTTCTTTTAAGTACTTTAAGGACTCATGATCACTATGGATGACAAACTCTTTGGGTAAAAGGTAATGTCGCTAAGTCTTTAAAGTTCTAACCAAAGCATACAATTCCTTATCATAAGTTGAATAGTTAAGGGCAGCCCCTCCTAACTTTTCACTAAAATAAGCAATTGGATTACCTTCCTACAATAAAACAGCCCCAATACCCACATTTGATGCATCACACTCAATTTCAAATGATTTTGCAAAATCGAGCATAGCAAGAATGGGTGCATTAGTTAACCTATGCTTAAGGCAGAAAGGCCTTTTCTTGTTCCTCACCCCATTTGAAACCCACATTTTTTTTAACAACTTCATTTAGAGTGCAGCCAATGTACTAAAATCTTTAACAAATCTCCTATAGAAACTTGCTAAACCATGAAATCCCCTCACCTCACTCACGGACTTAGGTGTTGGCCATTCTTGGATGGCCTTAACCTTTTCCACATCTACTTGTACTCCTTAGCACTAACAACAAATCAAGGAATACCACATGATCGGTACAAAAGATGCATTTTTCCCAGATTGGCATACAATTGTTCTTTCCTAAGCACATTCAAAACAGATTGCAAATGCTCAACATGCAAATCAAGGCTAGTGCTATAGATAAGAATATCATCAAAGAGTCAACCTTAGAAAAGATAGAAGCACCATATAATTTATCGAACATGTTATCAAGATGAGAAATATGATAATGTATTTGATGGTAATCTTGTTGGTGGCTCTGTTGTCCACGCACATTCACATCATCCCATCCTTCTTTGGTACTAAAAGTGTTAGTATTGCATAGGGGCTCATGGACTCCCGCACTACTCCTTTGCTAAAGAGCTCATCAACATGTTGTCATAGTTCCTTGGCTTCTTTGGGGTACAATGATAGGTTGGTCGATTAGGTAAAGGAGCTCCAGAAATAAGATCAATTTGATGTATAATTCCTCAAAACGGGAAAAGACCAGTAGAAAGTTCTTTAGGAAAAGCTTGTATAAATTCATTAAGTAATGTTTGGACCGGTCAACGAGGGCTGCTTGGGCTAGTAAGAGGAAAAATGGGTAGTGGTGAAACATGGTTTTCAAAGCTTGAGAGTGAGAAACTAAAAGGCTTTCTTTGGAGTTGTTTTGGTCTTTAGAGGAGAGAATCTCGGAGTTGGGTGGACTAGGTAGAATGTCTTTAGGGCTAAGAGGTACAAAGACAATATTCTTTTCATGTGGCAGAAAGAATAAGTATTTAGAAACAATCATGTCTAGATTTTCAATCAAATTACCATAGATGACCCAATAGTAAATGACAAGCTTTCATCAAAATTGCATCACAAATGATTTTGTCCTTATAGTTTTTACTAAGAGAGAGAAATTTTAACTTGGTTGTTCACTTACTTCACTCTTTTACTCAACCATTGAAGCTTATAAGAATGGGAATAAGGAATAAGTGTAAGGTTGAGTTTTCTTACCATTTTTGTAGAAGCAACATTTACATAACTTCTGTTATTTATCAAGAATTATACAACTTGGGTTGGTGTTGGGGAGATCAAAGAGACCAGCTTAAGGACAGACTGAGTGCGATAAGTATGTGCATTACATTGCCTTTGAACCGTTCCATCTTGATAGCCAACTTGAAGACATCATCAATGAATACATAAGGTTGGAGTTCCATGAGATTGGCTATGTCATGCCACAACCCATTCAAGAACCGAGAGATGGTTTGTTCTTTGGCTCATGCATGTTGCATCTTATCATCAAGGTCTCAAAGTCCTTGATGTAATCCTTGACACTTATAGATCCTTGTCGAAGACCTTGGAGATGCAAATAGAGTTCTTGTTGGTAGAATTTTGGCACGAATCTTTGTATCATCTCCCTCTTCATGACCTACCAAGTACGGATCTCGGATTCACCATCATACCTTCTCCGTTTTTGAAGATTTATCCAAAATAGACTGGCATAATCGGTGAACTCTAATGCCGCTACTTGCACCTTCATTGATTATGAATAATCATAATATTCAAAAACCTTTTTGATCATATGAATCCAATCGAGGAAATCTTTCGGATAGCTTCTACCCTTGAAAGATGGAATTGATATCTTCAATCAAAATTCATTCTGATCACGTATAGGAGGAAATTATAGAAGGATTGAATGAGAGTTTTAGATGTGCTGGTAGAAACTTATCAAATAAGTTAAATGTGGATTGCAATAACATCTTTTACTGGATCGCTTGTAGAATTCAATTTAGAGCTCCAATTGAGTTGAAAATTGGTCAGAAGGTTACACAATATATCTTCAAATGAAGAAAATTATTTCAGCCTAAATGGATGAGCCAAAAAGAAGAAATAACTTATGCAATTCGATGAGATGTAGAAATTTTTTGTTAAAACTTGAGTCCAAATCTTAATGAAAGCACCAAAACTGATGTGTGTTGGGTTTACTAAAGCAATCTTCCATGAATCTATGATAAGGATCATGCCAATAACTTGCCACTAAGCCTCAAACAAAACTTAGATAAGAGAAACAAAGGACAAGAAGGCCTTAGGAAGGAATCTTACTTGAAACTTGCAGGACTTTTATTATCTTCAAGAATGGTTGAACAAGATGCCCCAACACTAGCCCAAAGAGGTATTTGTAGGGTTGGAGAGGCCTTATTGGGCATCCCTTTTACAAGAAAACCTAGCCTTGGAGATTTGAAAAGTTTCCAATATCCACCACCAACTATGGTTTCATTTCTACAAAACTTACTAAACACATCCCTAATATTGGAAATAACAAAGGAAATATCTCACATTAATATGGGCCTTAATATAGGTAAGAAATAAAGAAAAAAATGTGGATTTGACTTGATATATTGAGTACTAGGGTTTAAGACAAGTAATGTAATTTACATAGACTTGACTCATAACAATTTCAGATGTGTGAGAGCATCTTCAATTGCTTCAAGTTCTTCACCACAATAGAAATGGATGGGTTCAACTTCAATTAGATGAAGGCACGTCAAATTACAAAAGATGGGGTTCCATCCTGGTGTTAGACAGGTCTTGGATCTGGTCAGGAGTCATTCAACTAGTCCCATTGTATTATTGGAACATGAGCTAATAGTTACGCTTGGGCTAAAGTCATTTGAACCTGGTTTGGTACCTGAGTTCAAAGTCAACGAGTTAGAGTCAATGTACTCATCATCCTCTCTACTAGGCCATTTACTGAGGAGTCTTATGAGATGTTTCCTGGTGGCTTGCAGTATAAATCAAATGGTCCATAATATTCGCCACCATCTTCTTTCTAGTCTCTCTCTCAATAGAAGCTTGAAACTACTTAAAGACATCAAGTACTTGGTCTTTGCTCTTTAAAAGAAAAAACCAAAGCTTTTTTCAATGATCATCAATAAATATTTCAAATCGAAAACAACAAACACATAACAGATAAAAGAATTAAGACCAACTTCATTAAACAACTAATATAATTTCTCTAGATATTAAACTGCAATAACAAAAATATGCAAGTACTAAATTATAAATATTTCCAAGCACATATATGTAGTATCAAACAAACTATAAGTACCATTTTGAAAATAGGCAGAATTTAGACAGATTCAATAATTTAAGAACAAGTCTGGGAATATTATAGTAATATTCTCTCTATTTGCTTATGTAATTTTTTATACAACTAATAGGTAGACTGGTAATTTTATTTGTTTGTCCGTTTTGATACTTTTATCAAAGTCTTAGGGATGGAACAATAAAATCAAGTTTATGGTTATTCTATAAATTGAATAAATAGTTTAGGACAAAATTATAAATCTGCCTTATGTCGCTTTTGTAATTCTACAAAATATTTAAGGGCAGAAAAGTATTTTTTAAGTGACAATTATGTGAATTTAACAAAGAACCAAGGACACAACAATAAATAACACTACAAACCGAGTATGCTCATAATTTAAAGTGACTGCCAAAGGGAAAACTGTACAAACACATTTCTAAGGGTATTTCAGTCATTTGATACAAAATTATCTAAACAATATCATAATTTTGCTCAATTGAAATAGTGATTTCAACATGTACCAGGGTTATAATAGTCTTTTCAACTTGTCAATTGAAACAGATCACAAGCCGATGTGGTTTTCGAGAAAACCGTGACAAGGGTGGTTCTCACCCCTAGTTTTTCTGAAAACCGTGGTTGGTGCTCCAGTTTTACAAAGAAACCGCGTTTGGTTTGAGGACGTAGTCTAGTTTCTCACATTTGCGAGACGAGATAGTGAGTGAGAGAGAGAGAGAGAGAGAGAGACATTGAGAGTGAGGCCAAGAGAGGAAGGCTAATGGTGTCTCTCTCATTAGTGGTGATGACAGAGGGAGCTTCCGGCTATCTCAACCTCTTAGAGGGAGAGTAGAGATGACGGGGAGTTTGTGCTCTTCGTTTCTTTTTTGTTGACAGTCTTGAACTGCGCTTATTTCATCTCTTAAGTAGAAACCAGATTTGTTATTATTTCTATTATACTTCATCCCTTCTCCTTTTGTTGTTTTTTGTGTTATTTTCTAGTAATATCAAATAGGAATAAGTGAAGAAACAAACGATTTGAGTAGATAAGTTTTTATTTTTCATTTCTTTGTATAGACGAACAGAAACTCTGAATAGTTTTTATTCATCAAAACCTAAAATAAAAGATTTTCTTGTTTCTGTTTTGTTCATTGATTTAAGAAACAGACCATCTGTTTCTATCTTTTTGCCTAACTCCTCTCTTATGGAGTAGAAATTACATATTTGATATGATGCAGCAACGAAGAAAGACATAGGGAAGCAATCAACCCGAAGGAAAATAGCCACAAGTCGACTTTCACCTCCCTATTGTTTTCTTTTATGGGCTTTCCTTTAAAGCCGTGATTCTCTGTGAGAGATTTTCACAACTTTTAATAAAGCAAAATGATTTTTTGTTTTAAGTGTTTATCGTTTTGTTTTGAAAACAATATATCATGAAATCAGGCCCTTCTTATCACATTTCATAGACGTGGTTATTGGAACCTTAAGTGGCCACCAATAACTTACGCTTCTTAGAAATCACATTTTGAACGCAATGATTTTGATGTAATTCTGATCATTCATAAATCAAATTTAGATACAACATGGACTATCAAATAAGAAAAGCTTTCTTGACAGTGAAGAAGCCCCTCTGAACCAACTTGAATTACCTTTGCCTTAGATGCTTTCCGTAAGACGAATGAAATAGCCGACTAAGGGACGCTATAGAGCATATAATGCGCTCTTTTTCATCGGCATTCAGATTTGAAAAGAATGCAACTATTCTTGTTCTTTTCCAGGGGCATTCATATTCTTTGGGAAGACAATTCTTCCACAAGCGACAGTTATAACAAATAAATAATGTAGAAACGTAAACTATGAAATGGTTGCTCCTTTCTCCTCACAAAAAAAGATACTCTCTTCTATGACGAGAACGAGTGCAAAGAATTTCTAATGCGAGTACTGACAGGGGATTTACAAGTGGAACAAGGAAAGCGGTTTGTCCTGACACCCAAGACCCTCCTCAACCGATATAACTGGAATAGAACAGAAAAGGAAGATGGGTTCCTTGCTACGAAGCAAGCTGAGGATGCAATCTCTTGTGGGTTCTGCAGTACTCTCGATATATCTCTTCCTTGATGGACAACTCAAGCAAGTGACTCAACCAGCTCCACAAATTCCAGTTTGTTCAAAAGCTCAAGGTGCTTAATTCTATGTCACGGGGTGCGGGTGGGTGCTGAATATCAATGCTTGTGCAGGTACGACAATATATAGGTGGATAATATCTCGAAAAACAAAAAGACTCTTATCATTACAAGTTGTTATTCACTAATAAAGTGTTAATCAATAAATACAATGAGATGTCCTCAGAAAATAGCGGCAAAACTATCTTAAAGAAGTTTTTAGTTAAAAAGAATCTTAAATAGTTAGTGTCCATCGGGATACAGAAAGTACGTGCTAGGTATCAGTCTGTCCAACAGGATTATGGTACCTTTGTTAAAGTGTCCGTGTGACAGGTGTAAACCTTAAAGCAAAAAGAGATGCCCTATTATGGAATGAATGGAAACTGGATGCAGGACATTCGATAGTTATCGACCCTTCTGAACTCCCACTGCTTTCAATTTCTCTCCTGTTGAATGTTTCCTGATTTCTGCAATTCCCTCAGATGGTGTTTCTTGGAGGGATTTAAGACAAGTTTCATGGCTCATGCTAATGATGAAAAGAGGACACCAGACTGCAGCCTCTCTCCAAGTGCGAATAGAAACAATGAAACCACAGGCACATACTTCAAACAGAGATCAATGTTAATGACTTCATTTTCGATTGATATGTAACTAGGAAGACAATGTAGCCAGAGGTTCACGAATCCAGCAACTAAACCAACTTCTAGCTAAAAACTGAATAAAGAATCAAACAAGACCTACATCCGTGATCATAAATTTTCTAGAAAACAGTCTTCTTTCTAAAACGAGTCTTCCTCTTGAAGAACATGGCATCATCTGGTGATACAAACGAGAAAAAGAATGAACTTAATAAACTACACCTGTAGCAAGCAGCACAGCTGCAACTGGTTTGTGCAATCGAACTGACTTTCTTGTTTCACGCAAGGACCATTTGCATATGCTAGATTCAGGCTGGAAGTTCCAGCTTGACATTATTCTTCACACTGCGAACATGTCAAAATGTCAGGAGAAGTCATGACCCTTAAAGATCAGACTAGTGGGGTTAAGCTGACACATATTTAGAACACACCTTCGCAAATAATAGTAGAAAAAGTCAGCATAGAGTGCAGTTTGAACAAGTCCCGCAATCCAAGCTGCATGAAGAATGCCAAAATGGAGGTCAAGACCAGATCATAGAATACAAACAACAACAACAACAACAACAACTAAGCCTTTTCCCATACTAGACGGGGTCGGCTACATGGATTCTTTGTTTCCACAGATCTCTATCGTGTGCCATGTTAGCAGTTAACTCCCAATAAGCTAGATCATTCTTTATTGTTTCTTTCCAACACTTTTGTGGTCGTCCTCTACCTCTTTTAATACTTTTCAAATTTAGTTTTTCTAACCTTCTTACAGGTTCTTCTTTTGATCTTCTTTATATATGTCCAAACCATCTTAAACGATGTTCTCTCATTTTATCCTCTATTGGTACCACTCCTAATTTGTTTCTAATAACCTCATTATGTATACGGTCTTTTCTTATATGACCACTCATCATCTCACCATCTTCATTTCTGTCACAGACATCTTTTGTACATGTTGATGATTAACTGCCCAACACTCAGAACCATAAAACATGGCAGGCCTAACAGCTGCTCTATAATATTTACCTTTTAATTTTAATGGTATCTTCTTATCACAAAGAATACATAATGCTCCTCTCCATTTTAACCAACCAGCATTAATTCTATGTGTAACATCTCCATCAATTCTTCCATCACTTTGAAAAATTGACCCTAGGTATTTAAAACTTTCCTTTTGGGGAATGCAATGTGTGCCAATTTTAATTTCTATGTCCTCTGAAGTAGCCAAATGATCAAACTTACATTCCATATATTATGTCTTTGTTCTACTAAGTCGGAGGCCTTTGTTTTCTAATGTTTCTCTCCATAGTTCCAATTTTCTATTGACTTTTTCCTTAGATTCCTCCACTAATACAATGTCATCTGCAAATAACATACACCAAGGTACTTCATCTTGAATATGTTTTGTTAACTCATCCATCACCATTATAAATAAGTATGGACTTAAAGTTGATCCTTGATGTAACCCAATATTAACTTCAAAGAAGTCTGTCGTTCCTTCATGAGTCCTCACACATGTTTTTGCACCATCATACATGTCCCTTATAAGGTTAATATATGTCAATGGGATACCTCTTTTTTCCAAAGTTCTCCAAAGAACCTCCCTTGGTACCCTATCATAAGCTTTTTCTAGATCAATAAATATCATGTGAAGTTCTTTCTTTTTTGCTCTAAAATGTTCCATAAGACGTCTCAAAAGGTGAATCGCTTCAATAGTAGATCTACCTGGCATAAATCCAAATTGGTTCTCTGTTGTACTTGATACTTGTCTTAACCTACGTTCGATAATTCTTTCCCATAATTTCATAGTATGACTCATTAACTTGATACCTCGATAATTCGCACAATTTTGAATGTCTCCCTTGTTCTTATATACGGGTATAAGTGTACTTGCTCTCCATTCCTCGGGCATCTTTTGGTTTTTCCATATTTTATTAAATTGTCTTGTGAGCCAAGTGATTCCTATTTCTCCTACTATTTTCCAAACTTCTATAGGAATATTATCTGGTCCTACCGATTTACCACTCTTCATATGTTTAAGAGCCTCTTTGACTTCATTCTTTTGAATACGTCGGTAGAAATTGTGGTTTATATACTTTTCTGACTTGGCTAAATCTCCTAAACTAATACTAACATCTTTATTTTCATTAAAAAGATTATAAAAATAGTTTTTCCATCTATTTCTTATATCATCATTTGCCACTAGAATTTTTTCATCCTCGTCTTTTATGCATCTAACATAATTAAGATCTTTAGTTTTCTTATCTCTAGCCCTAGCTATCCTAAAAATATCTCTTTCACCCTCTTTTGAGTTGAGTTTTTTATATAAGTCCTCCCAAATCTTAGCTTTTGCTTCACTAACGGCCTTTTTTGCTTCCTTCTTTGCTTTCTTATAAGCTTCTAAAGTTTCACTAGTTTTCTTAGCATAATGTAATTTGTAACATGCCCTCTTTGCCTTGATTTTATTTTGTACTACTTCACTCCACCACCAAGCTTCTTTTTGTGCCGGTACACATCCCTTAGATACCCCTAACACATCTTTCGCCACTTTCCTAATATGTTAGCCATATTGTTCCACATATCACAGGGTGTGCCAACATAATTCCAAACATCTCCTTGAAGGACTTTCTGTTTAAATATATCTTCTTTCTCGCTTTTGAGGTTCCACCATTTAGTCCGAATAGCTCGATGCACTCTTTTCTTCTTTGTCCATTTTTTTATTTGTAAATCCATAACTAAAAGTCGATGTTGGGTGGTTAAGCTTTCTCCTGGAATCACCAGATCATAGAATACTAAATGAAAAGAATTGTTAGGGCTGCCATACTTATCCAGTGAACATAATGCTTTTCGGTGAAATAGCGGTAGATCCAGTTGAGAATATAGAGAACCCTGTAACCACTGCATAAAGGCAACATGGAAATCAGATTTCATGAGAGTGCCACTTCCAACTCTCTAAGATAGTGAGACTATCGTGCTTACATGCATCTAGCCCAATGTTACCAGTATCGCACGATACGGGATATATCATATCGTAGAAGTTATCGTCCATATTGTACGATACAGAGGCATATCGTCCTTATTTATAAAGAGACCCAAGTGCACCCGAATGTTCACTACCATTTTTGCAAGTTATTTTGCTCGAGTGCTACACGATTGCAACAGTTTTCAATTAGGGAGAAGATCTCCGGTGGTCCAACCTCGACGGCACCACCACTCCAGCAGCAAGAACAACAGTAGTGTGGTGACACCCTTTGTTTCCTTGTGGCATATTTTTTTTGTTTTTTCCACATTTATTTTCTATCTACTTATGTTATTTGTTATTTGTTTTTTAAATGATAATATATGAAGTGAGTGAATATGTTTTTGATGAATTTGTGACAATCTATGAAGTGGTTGAATGTTTTTGGATGTTTTGGCAGTTTATAAAATAGATATTCATAAAGTGAGTGGATTTGTAATGATTTATAAAGTGTTTTTATTTTGAAGTTTATTAAGATTTAAGAAGATAAATTGATATGTGAGGAAGAGGTTCATATTCTCAATTTCAGTCCGAAGACTCAACATGGCAATGGGATACTTCAATTGGGAGAAGCATTGATAATAACATGTAATTTTTATAAGAAAGTCATTGGCGGTAACCAAATCCCCCATCCAAAAACACCTGCTTACCGATAAGTGCAGAGACAAAGATGCATAATTTAGAAAACCCTAACAAGTGAAATCACTTAGGACTACTTTGTTATGCAAAACAAGTGAAATCTCTCACACACACACTAAAATGCTGAAGGGATGCGCCGTCTCCTGAGCTTGCGGATAGGCTCCGCCTCGGTACTTTAGCAGAGGATGGCTATCCTACAAGGAGAAATTCATCGTACGATGCTACGAAGTAGGCGTTAACAAGACGGCCACGATTGAGACGATCGCGAATTTGTTGCAGGTTCCTCTATGCATTCGTGGCTCCGCCGAGATTGAGTTTTCCTTTTTGTAGATGTATCCAAGTAGAATTCTGTTTATCTGTCAGGTCAGAGAGTCAGATGTGGATTTTATGAACAGATCCTGTTTTTGATTGCTCGCATGCCGGTTGTCTTGTCAAGCATTTCATTAGGCGCACAATGTGATCCATTTCATGAAGTGCGGGAGGGTTTCTATCGTTTTCGTTGGAGATATCCTTACACATGGAGATTAGGCAGTTTGATGATTACTGAGTTATTTTTGAATTAAGTCTCTTGGTTTGCTTATTACAGAAGAATCATTTTGGTTAGAAAATGCTGATTTGTGTTGCATGCAAAGGTAACCGCGGCTTCATTACGCGTCATGGTTAAATTGATCTTCTTTTCGGCGCCTAAATAAGTAAGGAATGCAACTGGCACCTTGTACTTGACCTTAGAAAACCAACCTTTAGGCATAATTGCAAAATGCTGCAATTTGTAGTACTACTCATCGAGGGTCTTCGGTTGGAATCCTGTTGGCCCATCTTGGACACAAGAATAAACAATTAAAGTTTAAATGACTTTGTGTTGTTGAAGATTAATTTGTGCTTTCTATTTTTGCTTGGGTAACAATTACTTTCATTGGTGACCTGCAATCCGATCTATTATTGCTATTTGGGTTTCTCAACCCATTTGAGGTACACGCTTTGTTTTCTTCCGTATGAATTTTGGCAGTTGATTTTGCGATACCAAAAACAGGTGAACAAAATAGAGTGAGGTTGTTGACTGTGTTCATTGGCTTTCTTGTCTGATGAAGGAAGTAGGATGCAACCATGTACAGAGTGTTGGGTTCTCAACCGATGGATTTGCTACCACGACTACAATGAGGAAGAGAAATCTTATATGGGTTTCGGCTCAAATGCACATTGAGTTTAGAAATACCCTGCTTGGTGTATTTTCTTCCGATGCAGAGTGCTGTTCTTTTCGTATGTTATCTGGATGGTTGAGTTATGTGATGTAATGTAGGGCTGATGAAGTGGAAATTGAAACATGGTGCCAAGAGGAAGGAAGAATTGGTACAAGACGTGACTGGATCATTAAAGGATGTTGCAACAGATGAGGTAATTGATAGAGCAACAAGGTAGGCTGTTGACTTTTCTAACTTCAAGGAGATATGTCATTGTAGCTATTTATTTAATCGATGATAAGTTATTGAATGCTATTTGAATCTATTTCAACATATATGTCTACTAATTTATATATTTTGATTTCAAATCAACAGTCTTTCCATTTTCATGCATGCAAATGTTAATAATATATCACAAGAAATATCTTAACCAGCATTCCTTATGTTATGCACAGTAACGAGAATGGGATGATTAAAACAATTTCATCAGGCCGTAGAAGTGTTATATCTATTCTTTAAATCGTCCATGTTTAAGGCTTGTGGACTTCCATGAGAACAAGTCCCTTAGCCAATCCACAACTTCCTTTATGTTCAGATCCCATTTACCTTACCTATAAACCAATTAGATGCCACATGCTAGTGATTCATTCTGTATCCACATTACCCAGAAGAGTACAAGTTCTTAAATGAATGGATTAACTTATGATTAAGGTGGTTTATATACTTAAAGCTCCTTTTGCAGTGAAATAGTTATGAGACTTATTTGCATGTCTAAATACAACAACAATGACAATAACGACAACAAACAACTAAGCCTTTTCTGATAGTAGCTGGGGTCAGCTAAATGGATTTTTCGTTTCTATAGAGCCCAATCATAACTCCGCCCATGTAAGAGAACACCCTCGCATTGCCGGTCCCAAGCCCGGATAAAGGAGGAAGGTTGTGTTAGGCTTCCGACAGCCAGCATAAAACTTTATCGGATTTTTATAACATTGATTACAAAAATTATGAGCATTGCTTTGGGGCGTCCCCGCCTAGCAACGTGCTGCAGAGCCTGAATGCAGTAATAAGTAAGCAAGGGCCACTACATTTTCGCCCGAATATAGTGAATCAATTGTAGAGAGGGTTCCCAAATCATGGACTGGTGTGGGTAAAGAGGTTAGTCCCGCTACTTTGTCGCCCGAATGTAGTGAATAATTTCTAGAGAGGGTCTCCGCATTTTGATTATGGACGGATGTGGGGGGGTAAGGAAGCTAGTCCTAGATAATAAGATTCATATTGGTTCTTCGAATATCGGAACATTATCCGATAAGCTAATGGAGGTGGTAGATACTATGATTCGGATAAAGATACAAGAAACAAAGTGGGTTGGAGAAAAAGCAAAGGAGATAGAGGATATAGGTTTTAAATTATGGTACTCAGGTAAAGAAAAGGCTTGAAACGGAGTTGGTATTATCATAAATAAAGATTTAAAGGATAGGGTAGTAGACAAACCAGTGTTGTATGACACGTATCGTATCGTATATCGCTGGGCTCCATGATACGGGTGTATCGTATCATATCGTATCGTACTTTAATATTAAAATAATATAAAAAATTAATTAAAAAAAATTAGTAAAAAAACGGAAAAAATCGGAAAAAATCAGGAAAAAATCAGGAAAAATCTGATAATTGATTTAAATTCATATAATGTAAGTTTAGTACAGATTGAGCATTCAACATTGAATAATTGTATCCAAATTTACATATTTTGAATCCAAAAAATAAAATACAGACACATTTTACACTACAGTTACATATAATGTTACATTTTACAAATTATAATCAGGATCATCAACTAAATAATCTTCATCTTCTCCTTGTTGCAGATCCTCATCATCATCATCAGCCACGCCCACACCTTCTTCTTCAAAATTAAATTCTTCATCTCCATAATGTTGTTGCGCTCCTTCCAAATTAATCCAGACAACGTCTTCTTCTATTAGGAGGGCATTTTCTTCAGTGTCTTCCATAACCCAATCTTCTAATATATCAAAATTATCCAAACTTATTGGATCGAACTGATTTTCTTCTCTATTTACTTTTTTTAATAGCCTACGACACAAACAAAGATAAACAATTAGTAAGTAATAACTGTAATATTAACAATTGAAAACTGAAGTTAAACAATATTGAATTGAAAATTTGAAAGTAATACAATATTACCTTTCATGAAGGCGCATGTTACAACAAATATAAACCAAATCATTAAGCCTTTTGTGTTCCAACCTATTGCGCTTTTTTGTATGGATGTGTTCAAAAACACTCCAATTTCTTTCACAACCTGTTGCACTACAGGTTTGGCAAAATCTCTAAGGTTTGGACAATCACTTCCAAACCTGTTCCACCAAACATCTGTAAGAAAATACAAACATTAGAGACATAATAATCCACAATAATGTAAGATGCAACTTAAATATGAAAATAAACAATTTTCCTGGACGCATCGTAGTGCGGTTGCGAATTGCAATAGGCAAACCCATCAAGTGAAGAGCATTATCATATATCTCCATCTCTCGATATATCGCATCTGCTATGCTCTCATCAGGGACTAATCTGTCGATACAATCAATGATTCCTCGATTAACCTCACCGTCCCTTTTAAAGGTTCCTAAGTACCTGAATGATGGGTTTAGATAATATGTTGCTACATGAATAGGTTGATGCAATTGTTTATTCCATCTACTATCAATTATTTTCCACACGGGCACATAATCTCTCTTTTTTCTATTAAAATTATTTCTGATGGCTTCTTTTGCCCTGTCCATGGCTTCATAAAGGTAGCCCATAGATGGTTTCTCCTCGCTATCAGCCAATCTCAAAACTTTCACTAAAGGACAAGTAATTTTCAATAATCTGACACATGCATTCCAAAATGAACTTCTAAAAAGTGTTTCTGCAATCTCATTCAACTTTCTATTTCTTCTGTTTTGAGGCAACTCTGCAAATTGTTGCCACTCATTTGAGGAGAACATTCTCTTTAAAGCTTGCTTCTGTCTCACAATACTTTGTACAGATAAGAAGTTTGTTGCGAACCGAGTTACAACTGTGTGAAGAAGCTGTGCACCTTCTGTATATCTCCTCATCATACACAAAACAAAGGCATGGTTGTAAATGAATTTTATAATATCTTGGCAACACTCAGTTGTTGCCTTTATTTCATCCATCTCACCAATGTCCTCGAGGATGAGATCTAAACAATGGGCTACACATGGTGTCCAGTAGAAAGTCCCATAAATATCAGCTAACTCCTTCCCAGTTGCTTTGTAGTTAGCTGCATTATCTGTAATCAATTAGACCACATTCTGTAGCCCAACCTCCTGTATAATCTTATCAAATTCTTCTTGTAGGATCTCTGTAGTGTGCCTCTCCTCTGACATGTCTAGAGATCTAAAAAACATGAGTTCTTTAGGACAATATACAAGAAAGTTTAGCAATGTCCTTCCTCACCTATCGGTCCATCCATCTGCCATAATAGTGCATCCTATTTACTTCCACGATTGTCTCAAAGTCGAACAGTATTGCTGCACTTCAATTATGGTCTGATCTAATATCTTCCCTCTCAACTTCTGATAAGAGAGCATCTTATATCATGAACCAATGTTTGCAATTGCATCTGCCATTGCTTGAAAATGAAAAACTGTTTGCTGCATTAAATGGAATGCATGCATCATAAAACCGTCTTCTCACTGCAAGGTTTGCCTGATCATGCAGTTGTTCTGAAGCCATAGTAGTACGAATTCGTGGTTGAGCACCGGGTATAGTGGAAGGAGGAAAGAATAAATGTATGCTAGAAGAAGAAGCTCTTCTTCTACTCCTTCCTGAACTTCCTCTTCTGTCACCTCCAAAGTCTTCTGCTGCAACCCTTTTTCCTCTAGTAGGTACTCGTGAACTGCTACTACCAATCTCTGTTCTAGCATCTGAAGGCAAACTATCAGTGAATCCAAATCTAGTGGCAGTAGCATCATTAACTTCTTCATACATCTGAAAATCATCCTTTTGTTGTCTCCGTTCTTATATGTTCTCAATCATCTGCAGGCATTGCCATTTAATACCTTCTGGCAAACTTCTAACTCTGCCTGTGCATGGAGCAACTTCTTTTCTAGTTCCTGCTAGGTGGTGTTTCAACCTTGAAATTCCACCACTAACTACCTTTTCACAAAATAAGCATCTAATTTTTAACCTTGAGCCCTCAACTGGTATACCCCACTGTCATGCCGGATCATCATACTTTGAATAAGAGTCTCTACCACCCCTTCCTGCCATCTCAATGGAATACTTTAATTCAAATAAAAACCTGAAAATAAAAGCACTTCGTAAATCCCCAATCTTCAAATAACACTCAAATCGAGTGTCTCCCACTTCATGAATGCAATAAAAATCGTATACACACACTTAATAACGTCATATTTTGTCATTAAAAAAAACCAAAATAACACAAAAAAACAACAAATATAAAGGAAAAAAATGGAAAAAAATATTAAAAATATACCAAAATCCGAGTTTGGAGACTTGCACGGACACCGTAGGGCATGATTTTGGAGCTTTGAACACTAAGGAGGCGAAAACCGACTCTTAGAGAGCTTGAGGAACCCAAGAAGAGAGAGGAAACCCGTAAAAAATCGTGGGTTTCAGTCGGCCTGATCGCCCGTATCGTACGATACAGTGCGATACGGATAACATTGAGACAAATAACGGTATGGTGACCGAATCATGACGTTGAAATTAGTATTAGGAGCAGAGGTTTTGAATATAGTTTGTGCTTACGCACCTCAAGTAGGACTAGAAGGTAGTATAATGGCAACTTTTTGGGAAGAGTTAGATAAGGTAATTCAAAAGATTCCACAAAGGGAGATGATTTGTTTAGGAGGAGACTTAAATGGACATGTTGGTAAAGAGGCATTAGGATATCAAGGGATTCATGGAAACTTTGGTTTTGGGGATATAAATGAGGAAGGTAGGGTGATTTTAAATTTTGCTATGGCATTTGATCTCTTTATAATCCATACAATCTTCAAAAAATGAGATGAACATTTAATTACTTATAAGAGTGGCTTATCACAAACACAAATTGATTACTTTATTTGTAGAAAGAAAGATAGAGTGTGTTGTAAAGATTGCAAGGTAATTCCAGGAGAAAGCTTAACCACCCAACATTGACTTTTAGTTGTGGATTTACAAATAAAAAAATGGACAAAGAAGAAAAGAGTGCATCGAGCTATTCATACTAAATGGTGGAACCTCAAAAGCGAGAAAGAAGATATATTTAAACAGAAAGTCCTTCAAGGAGATGTTTGGAATTATGTTGGTACACCCTATGATATGTGGAACAATATGGCTATACATATTAGGAAAGTGGCGAAAGATGTGTTAGGTGTATCTAAAGGAGGTGTGTTAGGTGTATCTAAAGGAGGTGTACCAGCACGAAAAGAAGCTTGGTGGTGGAGTGAAGTAGTGCAAAATAAAATCAAGGCAAAGAGGGCATGCTACAAATTACATTATGCTAAGAAAACTAGTGAAACTTTAGAGACTTATAAGAAAGTAAAGAAGGAAGTAAAAAAGGCCGTGAGTGAAGCAAAAGCTAAAATTTGGGAGGATTTATATAAAAAACTCAACTCAAAAGAGGGTGAAAGAGATATTTTTAGGATAGCCAGGGCTAGAGATAAGAAAACTAAAGATCTTAATTATGTTAGATGCTTTAAAGACAAGGATGAAAAAATTCTAGTGGCAAATGATGATATAAGAAATAGATGGAAAAACTATTTTTATAAGCTTTTTAATGAAAATAATGATGTTAGTATTAGCTTAGGAGAGTTAGCCAAATCAAAAAAGTATATAAACCACAATTTCTACCGACGTATTCAAAAGAATGAAGTCAAAGAGGTTCTTAAACATATGAAGGGTGGTAAATCGGTAGGACCATATAATATTCCTATAGAAGTTTGGAAAATACTAGGAGACATAGGAATCACTTGGCTCACAAGACTATTAAATGAAATATGGAAAAACCAAAAGATGCTCGAGGAATGAAGAGCAAGTACACTTATACCCATATATAAGAACAAGGAAGACATTCAAAATTGTGCGACTTATCGAGGAATCAAGTTAGTGAGCCATACTATGAAATTATGGGTAAGAATTATCGAACGTAGCTTAAGACAAGTATCAAGTACAATAGAGAACCAATTTGGATTCATGCCAGGCAGATCTACTATTGAAGCGATTCACCTTTTGAGACGTCTTATGAAACATTTTAGAGCATAAAAGAAAAACCTTCACATGATATTTATTGATCTAGAAAAAGCTTATGATAGGGTACCGAGAGAGGTTTTTTGGAGAACTTTGGAAAAAAGAGGTATCCCATTGACATACATTAACCTTATAAGAGACATGTATGATGGTGCAAAAACATGTGTGAGGACTCATGAAGGAATGACAAACTTCTTTGAAGTTAATATTGGGTTACATCAAGGATCAACTTTAAGTCCATACTTATTTATAATGGTGATGGATGAGTTAACAAAACATATTCAAGATGAAGTACCTTGGTGTATGTTATTTGTAGATGACATTGTATTAGTGGAGGAGTCTAAGGAAAAAGTTAATAGAAAATTGGAACTATGAAGAGAAACATTAGAAAGCAAAGGCCTCCGACTTAGTAGAACAAAGACAGAATATATGGAATGTAAGTTTGATAATTTGGTTACCTTAGAGGACATAGAAATTAAAATTGGCACACATTGCATCCCCTAAAAGGAAAGTTTTAAATACCTAGGGTCAATTTTTCTGAGTGATGGAAGAATTGATGGAGATATTACACATAGAATTAATGATGGTTGGTTAAAATGGAGAGGAGCATCAGGTATTCTTTGTGATAAGAAGGTACCATTAAAGTTAAAAGATAAATATTATAGAGCAACAATTAGGCCTACCATGTTTTATGGTTATGAGTAGTGTTATCCGTATCATACCGTATCGTACGATACGATGCGATATGCACCACGATACGATACAGGTAAATGTATCACAAATAATAGAATATCGCACCGTATCGTACGATACGGGCGATACGCCCTGGGACCCTTATAAAGGGTCCTCGGCCGACCGAAACCCATGATTTTTCGCGGGTTTCCTGTCTCCTTTTGGGTTCCTCAAGCTCCCTAAGAGCTGGTTTTCACCTTCTTGGTGTTCAAACTCTAAAATCGTGTCCTACAGTGTCCATATAAGCCTCCAAACTCAGATTTAGGTATATTTTTAATGTTTTTTCTATTTTTTTCTTTTGATATTTCTTGTTTTTGTGTTATTTTATTTTTTTTTGAATGACAAAATATGAAGTTATTAAGTGTGTGTATGATTTTTATTGCATTCATGAAGTGAGAGACACTCCATTTGAGTGTTATTTGAAGATTGGGGATTTACGAAGTGCTTTTATTTTCAAGTTTTTGTTTGAATTAAAGTACTCCATTGAGATAACAGGAAGGGGTGGTAGAGACTCCCATTATCGGTCTGATGATCCGGCATGGCAATGGGGTATACCAGTTGAGGGTTCTAGGTTAAAGATTAGATGCTTATGTTGTGAAAAGGTAGTTAGTGGTGGAATTTCAAGGTTGAAACACCACCTAGCAGGAACCAGGAAAGAAGTTGCACCATGCACAGGCAGAGTTAGAAGTGTGCTAGAAGGTATTAAATGCCAATGCCTGCAAATGATTGAGAGCATATAGGAAAGGAGACAACAAAAGGATGATTTCCAGATGTGTGAAGAAGTTGATGATGCTACTGCCACTGGAGTTGGATTTATTGATAGTTTGCCTTCAGATGCTAGAACAGAGATTGATAGTAGCAGTTCACGAGCACCTAGCAGGGGAAAGAGGGTTGCAGCTGAAGACTTTGGGGGTGGCAGAGGAGGAAGTTCAGGAAGGAGTAGAGGAAGAGCTTCTTCTACCATATATTCATTTTTTCCTCCTTCCACTACACCTGGTGCTCAACCTGGAATTTGTGCTGCTATGACTTCAGAACAACTGCATGATCAGGCAGACCTTGTACTGGGAAGATGGTTTTATGATGCATGCATTCCATTTAATACAGCAAACAATTTTTATTTTCAAGCAATGGCAAATGCAATTACTAATATTGGTTCAGGATACAGGATGTCCTCTTATCAGAAGTTGAGAGGAAAAATATTAGATCAGACCGTCATTAATGTGCAACAATATTGTTCGACTTTGAGACAGTCGTGGAAGGAAACGGGATGCACTATCATGGCAGATGGATGGACCGATAGGCGAGGAAGGACATTGCTAAACTTTCTGGTATATTGTCCTAAAGGACTCATGTTTTTGAGATCTGTAGATATGTCAGAGGAGAGACACACTGCAGAGATCCTACGACAGGAATTTGATGAGGTTGGGTTAGAGAATGTAGTCCAATTGATTACAGATAATGCAGCTAACTACAAAGCAGTTGGGAAGGAGTTAGCTGATATTTATGGGACTTTCTACTGGACACCATGTGCAGCCCATTGTTTAGATCTAATCCTCGAGGACATTGGTGAGATGGATGAAATAAAGGCAGCAACTGAGTGTTGCCAAGATATTACAAAATTCATTTACAACCATGCATTTGAGCTTTGAAGAGAATGTTCTCCTCAGATGAGTGGCAACAATTTGCAGAGTTGCCTCAAAATAGAAGGAATAGAAAGTTGAATGAGATTGCAGAAACAGTTTTTAGAAGTTCATTTTGGAATGCATGTGTCAGATTATTGAAAATTACTTTTCCTTTAGTGAAAGTTTTGAGATTGGCTGACAGCGAGGAGAAACTATCTATGGGCTACCTTTATGAAGCCATGGATAGGGCAAAAGAAGCAATCAAAAATAACTTTAATGGAAAAAGAGAGATTATGTGCCCGTGTGGAAAATAATTGATAGTAGATGGAATAAACAATTGCATCAACCTATTCATGCAGCAGCCTACTATTTAAACCCATCATTCAGGTACTAAGCAACCTTCAAAAGGGACGATGAGGTTAATCGAGGAATCATTGAATGTATCGACAAATTAGTCCCTGATGAGAGCATAGCAGATGCGATACATCGAGAGATGAATATATATGATAATACTCTTCACTTGATGGGTTTACCTGTTGCAATTCGCAATCGCACTATGATGCATCCAGGTAAATTGTTTATTTTCATATTTAAGTTTCATCTTATATTACTGTGGATTATGTCTATAATTTTTGTCTTTTTCTACAGATGTTTGATGGAAAAGGTTTGGAACTGATTGTTCAAACCTTAAAGATTTTGCAGTAAGAGTCTTAAGCCAAACCTATAGTGCAACAGGTTGTGAAAGAAATTGGAGTGTTTTTGAACACATCCATACAAAGAAGCGCAACAGGTTGGAACAGAAAAGACTAAATGATTTAGTTTATATTCGTTGTAACATGTGACTTCGTGAAAGGTAATGTTGTATTACTTTTAAATTTTCAATTCAATATTGTTTAACTTCAGTCTTGAATTGTTAATATTATTTACTAATTGTTTATCTTTGTTTGTGTCGTAGGCAATTAAAAAAAGTAAATAGAGAAGAAAGTCAATTCGATCTAATAAGTTTGGATAATTTTGATGTATTAGAAGATTGGGTTATGGAAGACACTGAAGAAAATGCCCTCCTAACTGAAGAAGACGTTGCTTGGATTAATTTGGAAGGAGCGCAACAACAACATCAAGGAGATGAAGAATTTGATTTCCAAGAAGAAAGTGTCGCTGATGATGATGAGGATCTGCAACAAGGAGAAGATGAAGATTATTTAGTTGATGATACTGATTATAATTTGTAAAATGTAACTGTATTTGTAATCTGTATTTCATTTTTTGGATTCAAAATATGTAAATTTGGATGCAATTGTTTAATGTTGAATGCTTAATCTGTACTAAACTTACAGTATATAAATTTAAAGCAATTACCATATTTTTCCTGAAATTTTTTTGATTTTTTTCGGATTTTACTAATTTTGTTGATTTTAATTAATGTTTGTATTATTTTAATATTAAAGTATGATACAATACGATACGATATGCCCGTATCATGGAGCCCAACGATACACGATACGATATGCGTCAAACAACACTGGTTCTGAGTATTGAGCAGTTAATCATCAACATGTACAAAAGATGTCTGTGACAGAAATGAAGATGTTGAGATGGATGAGTGGTCATACAAGAAAAGACCGTATACATAATGAGGTTATTAGAAACAAAATAGGGAGTGGCACCAATAGAGGATAAAATGAGAGAATATCGTTTAAGATGGTTTGGATATATAGAAAGAAAATCAAAAGAAGAACCCGTAAGAAGTTTAGAAAAACTAAATTTTGTTAAGTATTAAAAGAGCTAGAGGACGACCACAAAAGTGTTGGAAAGAAACAATAAAAAATGATCTAGCTTATTGTGAGTTAACTGCTAACATGGCACACGATAGAGATCTGTTGAAACAAAGAATCCATGTAGCCAACCCCCTCTAGTATGGGAAAAGGCTTAGTTGTTGTTGTATAGAGCCCAATCATGTACCATGCTAACAGTTAACTCAACATAAGTTAGATTATTTTTTATTGTTTCCCACTTTTGTAGTTTTCTTCCTTCTTTTTTAACATTTTTACCATCTAGTTTCTGAAATCTTCTTACCATAGCTTTCTTTTGTTGTCTTTCCACATGTTCAAACCATCTTAAACGATTTTCTCTCATTTTATCATTTATTAGTATCATTCCCAATTTTCCCTTATTTGCATGCCCAAATGCTCTCTTAAATTGTCAAAAGACAGAAAAAGAAACAAGAGAAAGAGAGAGGAAAGAGAAACTGAATCATGATCTGTGTACCTAAATACTTCCATCTTTACTTCCTTTCAGCTGTGAACGGGACATTGATACCTATGTACTTTCAAGTGCTGTGCTCTGATCATCTTTTAGTGGCATACTTTCATGCTGATTGCTTTTAGATTACAAGTTGTGCACTAAACTTCATATTATTTGCACAGCAAATGGGTGATGATGAATCAAATTACAAGGCGTCTTGAGAGAATTACAGACGATGTTCGAGATGAACTGTCATTTTAATGTCTACAAACAAACTCTTCGGTATGTGAGAGATATTAAGATATCAGTTTTACACCTGCTTGTTTCAGCAGTACTCGCTTTTCAACAATGTTATTTGCTTCGAGATCTAATTGGTGATGATGACTTATGAACATGCACCCTCTGTTGGGTTGCTGATATTTGAACAGTGTTATGTAGATTCCTTCGATCACAATATCAGTGTGTTCAAGCAGATTACACATAAAACCTCATCTTAGTCTGTCTTTTCATCATAAAGCTAAGGTTCTTTTCTTGGAGAAAGTCTGCAACTTGCACCTATTAGGCATCACTTTGAATTTTAATGGTTGATCCCACTCCACGCTCTTGCTGTTTCTTGACTTTTGGAGCTTGTATAATATTGCGCAAGATGAAGCCAAACATCACTAAGGTTCTATAGCCTAATCCACTTAGTGTAAGAGAAGGCTTGGTTTTGGTTTTGGTTGCTCAATACAACCTTCAAATCCAAGGCGTAGTAAACTGAATCCGAGTATGTATTCCAACGTCAATTACATTAGCGCCAACAATCACAGTTATGCAGCTGTGTGTTAGACCTCTCCAGGTCATTTGAGAAATGAAAATTTGACTCTGGGTTTCCTATTTCTCCAGGATATACTTGCAACTCTAGTACCTTTGATTTACCTGACTGCTTCAACAATGTAGCAGTGATTTTGAAGTCTCAAGGTAGATTCTGGTCATGATCTTGTCCATCAACGTTGTAGAATATCACGCAGGACCTGCATCTTACAGGATACTGATACACATAGTATGACACAGTATGATACTTATTTAATTTAAATAAGACAAAAATATTTTAAATTATTAAATAAGTAGAAAATGTTTAAAAGATCAAAAGTGTGTATTTTTGTCAGTATATTTACAGCGTTCTTAGGATGAAAAGCATCAGTTTTCAATCATTCCAACTGCATTTACAGCATTATAGCCTTTTTAAGCTACTACGGTAGGTGCATGATTAGACGCTGCAACCTGCTTTTGTAGGGTGATTACAAGAAGAGTCTGCTCCTAGTCCAACTGTTTCTTCTTAGATAACTTTTTTGCTTTCATTCAATAAATATGAAATGAGTTATATGATATTATCCTACAATAACGGTGTGATCCACACCAATAAAGTACGATACAGTGCTGGACACACCTATAAATATGAAATGAGTTATATGATATTATCGTACAATAACGGTGTGATCCACACCAATAAAGTACGATACAGTGCTGGGCACACCTATAAATATGCAAAAACAATGAAGATACCTGGATTGTGTTGATCTGGGTACTGAAATAAAATGTTATGAATCGTATGTACTGTGCACCTGCACAATATTTATAAGTTGTTCTTCATTACCTGAACCATGATCTTAATCATTGTACAATACTTGTTCAAATGTCCGACCGTTACACGAAAGCAAAGATCTGAACCCCATAACTTGTTTGGCATGGATCATTCTTCTCTTTTACATTCTCTTGTCTGACCTTTGTATAGGCTCTATCATATGGAATTAGAGTACCATTTTATCTCTCATGTCATTCGAGGCATGAATCAAACATTGGCTGTATCTTCTTTCCATTCTATACTCTCACCAAGCACTCTGGATACTCTGAGACTCAAAAGTATTTAGTTACTTTTGACAGCTTGATCTCTTCCACACCTAAGTGACCTGGGGATTACTTCTTTTCAGGCTTGCATTTCCAGAAAAGGATAATCACAGTTTAAAGAAAATTCCCAAGCTTGAAGATCCTGCCCAGCATTCACGAACCGAGCTGATGGTGAGAACTTCTTAGACATTAGAGTGGCCAGCATTCATTTCTAAGCTAATTTACATTATTGAATATTACAGCCTAGGCGAGCTGATTTCAACATGAATCAGCATGTGAACAATGTCACATACATCGGTTGGGTTCTTGAGGTATGTGCTTCTACTATATTGACAGTGCATTTTAAGGAACATAACTGCATAACATGTTGACAAGGATTTGCACTAAACTGGAATAATTGCAACAGAGTATGCCACGGGAAGTGCTCGACACTCATGAGCTCCAAAACAATCACACTTGACTACAGAAGGGAATGTCAACATGGTGACAAGGTCGATTCGTTGACAAGCAGAGTCTGATGACTTCGAAACAAATTCGAGTTCAATGAACGGAAATGAAACTCCAGTGACACCGAAACAGAATTTGGACTCTTTAGACGATGATGCTTTCCAGTTCTTGCACCTTTTATGACTGTACGATGAGGGCCTTGAGATTAACAAGGGAAGGACAGAATGGAGAAGAAATCAGTAAAGCACTATATTGACTTCCCTCTTTCTCTCTGCGTGTTTGTACTTGAATCCCCTGTGGCGTAGGTTGTATGATTATGCAAATACGACTTGCTACTCAAAATTTTGTTTCCCTTTTTATGATTTAATTGTACTTATTTCAGTGGCCATTGACAGCTGCTTCTGTTTTCAGGCTAAATTACCAGAAACAGGTAATCGATGTGGTTAATGTGGGTACAATTCATCACTTGAACGGTGGGACGCTGTCGTCTTGTCAGTCTGCTTGCCTAGTTGCCCCTGTTTAAAGAGTAAGTGCACATGGATTACTCCAATTTCACAAGGGCCAAAATCGTTGATGTAGATTGGGCCTTTTCCATGATCATTACCCGGCATTGTTTTAGACGTCTTGGTTGTTTGATAAGGGACGGTCTTTGCATGACTGGTCCCCAAGCTCGGTAGAGGAGGGATGCGTTAAAATACATATAAAATAAGTATACCTTTTGATATATGTAACAATATAACTAAATATATTTAAAAAGTGACAAAAGATATATTATGTAAATATAAAAAAGCATGTCGGCACAAATATGAGAATATTTATTGAGTCCATATTTATTCATATCTATCATTGATGAGTTTACAAAACATATTCAAGATGAAGTACATTTGTGTATGTTATTTGTGAATAATATTGTGTTGGTGGATGAGTTTAAAGAAAAAGTTGATAGAAAATTAGAACAAAAAGAATTAGTGTTGGTTGATTAAAGTGGAGAGATACATCATGTATTCAGAAGTGTTGGAAGTATACGATAATGAATGATATAGCTTATATTGAGTTAACTAAAAAATGTAGCCTATATTGAGTTAATTATTAGCATGACACATGATCTGGTTCTATGGAAACAAAGAATTCATATAATTGGCTTCATCAAATATGAGAAAAGGCTGAGTTGTTTATTAGCCAACAATTGTTTATAAAGTGGTTGTTATCAATATGTGCAAGCGGCTGCAACCAGAGCGAGGTCTGGGCTTGATAGCATGGTCCTGCATATCTGGCTTTTGCCTCCCAATTATGAGCAAGAAAAGGTAACCTTTCTCGAGCGGTGATCATTATTGGCTTACATTTCAGAATTGTATTGCCAAACCTCCACGCAAACAATAGTGCCATTTCATGTAATCGCCTCTTGATACTTTGCTGCTTAAGCCCCCCCAAAAAGATAGATATCCGGAGCGATTGTTATTAAGCAAGGGTTTTGGAAATGTCATGTACGAAACAAAAAAAGAAAGGACAATTATAAATCTGGCGTTTCTTTTTCATGAGAACTTGAAAGAAGGGGCATATCCTGACTATGAATGTACAACGAAAGCAGATTCTCGAGTGTGAAACCGTTGAAAACCAAGCACATGAGAACCGGCAGACCGGAGACAACTTGCTTGAACATATAAACACTCCAACAAAGATTACGACAACTACAGAAGTGCTAAGTTGTTTACTCATCCTTATGTTGGTCCCTTCTTTCCACAGGATCTTCTCGGAGTCGTGTCACACGGCGGAATACTTTGAAAGGGTGAAGTGGTTTTCGTGATTTCCCCCTCATGTGGATTACCAGGGAAGATCAACTTATCCTTTCTTTTTTGTTCTCTATGTTTTTTCTTTATACTCTACTCTATTTATAGTAGAGGATTACTTAGAAAGGTGAAGTGGTTTTCGTGGTTTCTCTCAGGCAGATTACCAGGAAAGATCAACATATCCTTTCCTTTTTGTTCTCTATGTTTTTCCCTTTGTACTCTACTCTATTTATAGTAGAGGATTACTTGGAAGGGTGAAAAGTTTTCGTGGTTTCTCATATAGATTACCAGGAAAGATCGACTTATCCTTTTTCTTTTGTATTCTACTCTATTTATAATAGAGGATTACTTGGAAGGGTGAATCAACTTATCCTTTCTTTTTTGTTTTCTATGTTTTTCCTTTGTACTCTACTATATTTATAGTAGAGGATTACTAGCTTCATCTTCCCTATCCTGTGTTTTCCATTATAAGTTGTTTTTCTGTATCATATACGTTTGTTTGTAACGTATGTTTATAATGTATCTTAATGTATACATTTGTCTTAACATATATATTTGTTTTTGCTTTTAGGGATTTACTATTAAGAATGGTCAAATCTAGCATTACATCTCCCACTTAGCCATTCGAACTAAGTATTATGACATATTGATTTTACCTCCCACTTTTGTGGAGTTTTCTAAGTCGTATCATTTATGATTGTTGTCGCAATTATTAGCCATCGTGTGATTTCTTATCTACACAACAATCAAACATATCTCAAACACATGTTTGTAACATGCTTTGAGAAAATATCCATTGTTATGCCTTTAGTCAATGGATTTACCAACATATCATCAATTGGTATATATGAGACGGATATTTGCTTTCTCATAATCATATTATGAACGTAGCGATATTTAACCATTATATGCTTACTTTTAAATTATTAATTTCACTCTTAATTATACTAATTGTTGTATTATTGTCACAATAAATGACAACTAGCTTGTTGATTATATCTAGTTTCAAATCACGTATGAAGCAGCTTATTCAAACAATATTTGTTGCAGCCATACAACAAGTCACATGCTCAGCCTCTTGTGTATGCAACGCTAAACAACCATGTTTCTTACATCCCCAACAAACAACTCCACCTCTAAATAAGAATATTTTTCCCGAGTTTGATCTGTTGTCATCTTTGCTCCCAATAAAGTAATATTTGAGTATTCTATGACTTTCACTTCATTTGCTTGAAAGCAAAGTTTCAAGTCTTTTGTTCTTTTAAGATATCTTAGAATCTTTTTTACAATTATCCAATACTGCCAACTAGGATTACTTAGGTATCTACTTACAAGACCAACAATGAATCTGATATCAGGTCTTGAACAAAACATAGCATGATGCATCAAGCTACCCACAACTTGTGTATAAGAAACATTAGGCTTATTATCTCTCTCATTAGGACAATCAACCTTACTCAATTTGACTCCTTTCGCAACGGGTGTAGATGTTTACTTACGTTCACTCATTTTAAACTTCTTAAAGATATAATCGATATATCTCTCCTTAGGCATAAGAATTTAGATTCTCTGTCTTGAAAAATCTTTACTTGGGATATAAGATGCTTCCCCATATCCTTCATTTCGAACCTTGAGTTTAATTATGACTTGGTTTTGACAATCATCTTATTATCATTCTCAATCAATAATATGTTATCTACGTATAATGATAAGATTACAATGTGACTCCTACTGTTCTAGATATATACAAAGTGATCAAGTTCATTAGTTACAAACCCAAGTTTTATAATGATATTTTGAAAAATCAAATACCATTGACGAGACTGTTTAAGGCTATATAGAGATTTTTTCAACATATATACCTTATCTTCTTTGCCTTTACCAATATATCCACCTTACTGTTGCATATATATGATTTCATCTAAATCACCATTTATAAAAGCAATTTTTACATCTAATTGATGTAAATCGAAATCATAATATGTTGAAATTGCCAGAATTATTCTTATGAATGTAAATTTTGTAATAGGGGAATATGTCTAAACATAATCTATCCCCTCCTTTTACGAAAAATCCTTCGCAACCAACCACGCTTTAAACTTCTCGATTGATCTATCGATTTTATATTTTTTTTTTACCTATGACTTTTCTTCTTTTTGGTAAATCAATCAACTTACAGACTTCGTTTTTCTCAATGGATTCAATTTTCTCATCCGTGGCTTTTTTTAAGTTTGTTAATTCAGATGAGCCAATAGCTTACCGATATTTCAAGTTAATGATTAGCTCATCTAAATCCATTAAATTATACACTTCTTCAACCTGCTAAGTATGATAATCCTTTAAATATGACGGTGTGAGCTTAGGACCCCACGTCAATATTGTTTCACAGAGCGTTCTTTAGGTTCATTTAAAGTTTCAGTTTGTTGAAGAAGATCATCTATGGGTTCAAATGATAATGGATCTAGATCTACTAGATTGTCAATATACTCATCATCATTTTCAAAAATGTTATTCTTAGTTCATGGTCTTTATGATAAAACTGATATCCTTTAAATCATTTATTGTTTAACTTGTCTCTAAACTAGTCAAGGATATTCACATGGGCGATAGATTTTCACCTCTTGAGATTACCAAGGTTTGGTTTTCTTCTAAACTATATCTCGTTGAGTATATACACAACTATATTTATTGTTTTCCCCTAAATTCTCTTGATAGAGAATCATCTATTAACATAGATGTTGTCATATTTAGATACCTTACTAAAATATATTGAGAAAAACTGAATCATCTATTAACATTCAGATACCACGAAGATTATGCATTGCTTCTCTAATTGTCCGTCTTATTAGGTGTTTTCACCATTGTTGCGACAATCTCTCTAGTAGTGTCTCAGTTTTTTGCAACTGAAGCACTCAATTTTGTTTATTTTTTTAAATGGTTGACCACCTCTTTTGTTATTCTTATTTGGTTTGTTTCTCTTATTGTTTGTTTTAGAGCTAGACCCTATCTCGTCTTGAGCTAGTAGCAATTTCTCCTTTTATTTTTGTTCATATGTTATTGCTCGATTGCTAGTTTGAGAGACAATTCAGAAAGTCTTGTCTCAACCCCTAGTCTAAGGGCAGTAGCTACCATGTTTCCTTATGGGAAAGACTTTTAGTATTGTGGATATCTGTATTGATTATGGGATGACTCATTTTGTTACAACTAAGTTCCTTGCTATTACCAACACATGTTAACATGTTCTACTACATTATCTCCTTTCATTTTGTAAGAGATATTTTTGTAGTAATAATTGAACATGAAGCTTAGTTGTAATGTCATACTTAGCTATTATTGT
Source organism: Brasenia schreberi (assembly GCA_036023115.1). NCBI lineage: Eukaryota > Viridiplantae > Streptophyta > Magnoliopsida > Nymphaeales > Cabombaceae > Brasenia > Brasenia schreberi. The sequence continues at coordinate 17,254,266 of JAYKKT010000082.1, forward strand.
ATCGAACAACTCTTTTGCAGTATCATACTCTTCAAAGACCCTAATTAGATCATCCTCCACATATGTTAACATAATAGTTCTTACTATCATGTCATCTTTTAGAAATGTTTTATACATTTAAGTTATTGCTTAATTGCATCAACGGGTGGGGTGTGTGGTTGGATGGTTTCCCTTAGCACATAGTCTACACCTTCCAGTGTAAGAGCTAATGGTATTCTCATTTTCCACATTTGAAAATTAAGATCGTTTAATTTTTTTATTTTTGTCATTTTCGAATACACATATTCTGGAGTTCATTTTTATGTGTTTGATAAAAACAACAATAAGGTGGTTTAAAAAATAAGCATACAACAAATAACATATAACAGATAGTAAATCATTAAAATATAAAATACAGAATGTCCATCTACTGAACTTAAAATAACTCAAGATACTTAAACCAATTTCAAATATATTTTAATTATCATCTTTGAGTTTTTTATAACTTGATTCTATTATTTTAAGAACCAAAATTTCAAGGGAAAACCAATAATTTTATCTATTTATCATGTTTGGTAATTATTAAAAAAGATAAAAGATAAAAAAATATTAAAAAATATCTTGTTTTCTGATATTTTCAAAAATAATCAGGATAGGACAATAATTTTGTCTCTCAGTCTAAATCTATATATTTTCTTAAAGACAAGAGCAATATTGTCTTTTTACACAGTGACAAAATTGTGAAAATTATGTTTTTCTAAGAATAACAATATAATTTCAAAGGTCGGTATTTCATAATTTTCATAAATTGTTAGAGGCCAAAAATGTTCTTTCGTTCGTTTGAGATAAAACTGTCTTTTAACTTAAAAATATATGAACTTTTTGATAATTTTATCTCATGATATACTATAATTATCAAACCGATCAAGGGCATAACGAATTTTTCGGTTTGTTGCTCGAGACGGTTTTTGGAAACCACTGGTGGAAGCAGGTTTTCGCCCATAGTTTTGACGAAAACCGCAAGCGGTTTTCTTTCCGTCAAAACCACGAGAGAGGAAGAGAGAAAGGGAGAAATAGGGAGGGAGGTTGTGGCCTTTGGCCTTCTGTTTTTTGCCAGTCTTTTTGGCCTTTTGGTTTTTCGTTGGCAACTTCTACCGACTTTCGACATTCTAGCCTTTGACCTTGTAGTCTTCCTGTCAGTTTTTACTCCGACAGTTTACCGACAAACTCCGACCGCCTGAATAGTGGTAACAATTGTTTCTTAGTTTTTCCAGCAATCACAAGGAATACTCTTACTTCCTTTTCTCTCATTTTCATTCTCAATCGACAACCTGTTTCTTATAGATTTTCTTCAACCTTGCTCTAATACCAAATGTAGGATCCTCCTGAAGTCATGACACAACAGAATACTTGAAAGTGTGATAATTTTCATAGTTACCCTACTGTGATTATCTATGTTTTTTTATGTATTCTATTGGATTTACAATAAAGGATTATCGACTTTTCTTGTCTTTTTTGTCCTGGACTTTTCGTTACAACACGTTTATCTGTATCATGTATGTTTGTTTCTATCATATGTTTATAACATATCTTGATATATACATTTGTCTTAACGTATATGTTTATATGTGCTTTCACGAATTTATCGTCGAGAATGGTCAAATCCAACATTACACATCTATCATACGATTTCAACGGCAGATTGACTAGCAGAGTGCTTATCTATCCTGAAAGAGGTGGCATATGGTACTATGCATGCCCAACGACAACAGTTCTCGCCGAGCCATAGGCAAATTGGAAAACGTAGCATGTGAAAACCGGCAACTCGAAACAAGTTCTTGCTTAAACATTAATCTTCCAACAAAGATTACAAACAACTATAACAGTGCGAAGTTGGTTGGGCATCCTTCTCTATCACTCAACTTTAACATACTACCACTACTAGAATGCTTATTTTATCTGGATGTGAGCCAACCAATAACCAATGAAAGCCTGCAAAGTACACAAAATATAGCAAAGTTCTCTCTCCTAAACCACCAGCAACATTATTTTGACAAACACATAAAGTAGAGAAAGAATGCATCGCCAAGCAGTCTTTCATAAATATAAACAGCCTTTGGGAGTTATTTACAATCCCATGCCTCTCACCTCATCTCATCTCTGCTACAATTGGATCGCTTTCCACCAAAGCAGCACCACATCTGCACATTTGACAAGTTCACTTTAGGAGATTTAGTGTATAAACCATAGTAATAATTCTCAGCCATGTTTTGAGAAACCCCACCGCTCCAAACGGTGAAAGTATTGAGTATTTCTAAGATATAACAGACGACAGTCTAGCAGGAATATCTCTTTCATTATATAACAATTTAAAACATATTGTCCTCCTTTCCCATTCCTTTGAATTTACAAAACCTTCCCATGTAATGTTGCATACTCCTTTCTTTCATAATATAAATTGTATTAAGAGCCTTAGTTGACGTACGTCTAATATACATTGGAAGAATTCAAGCAATGTGAGTTTTTTGAAAAAAAAATCATATTTGGAAAACCTTCCAAGAAATTGACAAGAACAATATCACTACTCAAAACATTTTACTGAATATTCAAGTAGTTGCTGATAAAAAATTAATTATTGAATTAGACCATAGAAGAGCAAAAGTATGTGAAGATATGCATCCATTATGACAACTATGACCAGATCGAGAAGCAATATATGATTCAGTTTCAGAAGGCAGAAATAGCTTCCTGGTAACTAAATAAAGAGAAAAGCTTACGAATAATCAACTTACCGAAGATCCACCATTGGATGGAGGCTTATAGCTGTATGCAGCTGGATTCTCTGAGGAGATCATTGGAGCTTTCGTTGTTCCCACATGCCTTTCCTCCCTTACTTTGTTAAAGATATGAGTGTATCCATCAGCTGAGGATGGATTTGCCTCATCCCATGCACCAAATTTTGGAACAGCTGCACCTTTGTCCAACTAAATATAATTCATGTCCGACAAAGAAAACATCATCATCATCCTTATGTACGTTAATATCCATAACAACAGCCAGCATCGTTAAATGAGTTCTTACACTGTCATCAGCTCGAGCAGATGATCTAGTTTTTGAGCGGCCTGGTGTCAAAGGTGCAACGCCATGCCCGCCTTCAGAAGAACCTCTCCTCTCCCATGAAGGAGATGAAATACCACCCTTATTGGCAACCCTTGCTTGATAATGTGGGTGCAGAGGTGATTGATCCGGGTTGTCGGAGCCTCCATTCGGTTTCCTTACTGGGTCACCAGAAGCAGGTCGGCCAGCTTGCTTAGGGTGAAGAGGCGACTCCGTGACCTTCTTGGTACCTGCATCAACATGTGCAGGAGAATATGTTGGCCTTAAGAGATCACTTTCACCTCTGCTTCCAGCTCGGTCATGTCTTACAGGGGCAGCGCTATCAAAAGCCTCAGGATTTTCTTGAGGATCATTTGGATTTATCATTTTACCCCCGGTATTTTTGTCTTTCCGAGCTTTTTCAAAGTACACCGTGTAAGGCACCTGATCTCCACCCTCCCAGTTGCCAAATTTGGGAACATGCTGCCAAAATTAACAAAAGAACATGGAACTCAAGAAATTTCATAATTTTTTTTCCAAATCAGAAGCAATACAACATAGAAACGGATCCAGCATTATATAATGCCACCAAGTCGGAGATATCTCTTGAGAAGTACTTTCAGCAAAGACTACTCTCACGCATAGAGAGGCAAATGGTCATGTCCTAAGAATCAGAACCATGTGCCTGGAACAGGAATTTTTTTTTGCTATGATCCATAAAGAAACAAAAGTCAGATGTAACCAAGTCACAAGCTTCAAGCATTCAAATGCCTGGCCAATCATGGATAATCAGCTTCTTTGCACACACTCAAGCGAACACTGGCACACACATACAGAGTCAATTTCCACCACTAGATTATCTTTCAAAAGGTCAGAAGGGAAATGAGTTTCTTTCAATGGAAAGAGCGGAGAATACAGGAAGTCCTACCAATCAAGTTGGTTAAATGAAATGGATAATCTAAAGATTACAACCAAAAAAATTTCGAGGACTAATCCAAAGATATTTTCCAACTGGGCACTCATCTACGCTGACTGCATTGGCTTCTACGAAGGGTTAGAGGTTGTGTTGTGGTATCCTGAAATTGGAGTAGGGTTATGATAGTGCCTTCAGATTTTTATTCCGTGCTACATGCATTCAAAAATTCAAATTTATTTGCTTTCATGGCTGTGGAGATAAAAACAAAGTGTTATTGAAGAATATAATTTGCTTTCGTATCTTGCTTAGAACCAGATTCTCAGGTTAACTCTGAGGACTTATGTTTGTCATCTAGAATCCTGTTAGTCCACCTATTAATGTTAATAGCTCCAGTGAAGGTAATCATACCTACTTTGTGGAAATGTTGGGGTTTATAGGTAGTAACAAAACAACCAAGTAACTGCAGTTCTATGACCCACTTCTACAGAACATTGAGATTCACAACAATGATTCACAGATCTGCAGGCACCACTACGTTAGGAAGCACATATGGGAACTGCAAAGCTGATCGCTGGGACCAGCTGGACCAGTAAGGAATGACAACTCCAAATACACTTCCATTACTAACTCCTAAATAGGGGAAACTTTGGAATAGTATAGTTAGCATTAGATTCACTAGGGCTTATGAGGATATATAATCCATAAAGCATCAGCTGCTGTACATATTATTACTTTTAACACGGTGACCAAAATAAGCATGAACATGTCAAGGTAAACATGCAAAAACACATAAAAGTTATTCTTTGAGACCATTGTTTAGCATTCAGAGGCTTGCTTTCCACAACATTTACAAACAAATGACAATACATCATTTATGTCCTTCCTAGAGTCCACTTTGGACAGTTTATTACTCACATTTGGACTAGTTGGGAGTATTTCAGAATCTAAACAATTTACACCTGTAAAAAGCAACATTAGCAATGAGCCCAAAAGCAACAAGTGTTGGAGACTGCTGCTCACATGATACCTACTAATTTCGATAAACAGGATGCCTCATTCATCTCCATATCCAGGAATAAGCTGATCACACGACCTTCAACACAAAGGAACCTATAATCTTTTTGTTGAAAGATCCAAATGTTTGTTGCAATGTTCTTAGCGATAACACATTAGGCACAAAAAGAAATCCAACTCTGAACCTACTCTCTTCACTCGAATCAGTACAAATATTTACATGGAAGAATGCAGTGACAGAAAATGGCTGCATAAGCAAACATATCAACACTCTGATGCAATACAAAATTCACGCTCATACATGTTGAACTATATTGAGGAATGGTGACTTTCTGCCTACAAATCCCTTCCTCGAGAAGCTGCCACATATAAGTGGTTAAGGCTAGAGCTTATGCAAATAACTCTCTTCTTGTAAAGAAAAGATTTTTAATGATTTCATCTTTCCATAAAACAATTCCTCCATCTGTAAGTACTTATAAACTAGGCAGCTAATGAATATAGCTATAGAAGATGAATTTTATTCACCTCAAGGTGGAAGATCTCATATTTCATATCCCCAAAAGTCTGTAAGGCGACAACTGCCACCAATCTAGAAAATCCTTTCAATCAGATAGCAGAAGTACTAATCAAACTTAATAAACACTTTAAGCTGATTCATTCACCTCAGGGTAATGTATTCAGATTCTAATAAATAATGCAAATCATCCATCAGTGATTCTCAGTTTGACAATGGGAAGGAGGTGAATGCACACATGCTCTGTAAATTATTCGTCATATGGAAACCTAAGAAGTCCAAATGCATTTTTAAGAGATCCTCGCTTTTCTTATGAAGTTTATAAGAATAGGGAGAAAAACGTGTGGAAGCTCCTCAGAGAGGCCTTAAAACTTAAAAGCACAAGGCGTGACTCTGATTCATGATGCAGAAAGCCACTGCCTTCACATTTGCGCCTCATGGAGAAACAGGTGATAGTGAGCAGAAGTTGACCAGGACTAGCAAATGAACCTTACAGTTAGATGAAAACAACGAAAGAAAGGAAATTCTGTTAGCAACTCGGGCTTACTGGAATTGTACACATTTGTGTTCAGCGGAAAAGTATTTATGCAACCATCTCCACTAAGATCCGTCTTTTATGAAAAAGGAGAGTAATATTATCTCCCTAAGAAACACCATTTCATAATATATCTTTTAGGGAAGACCATTCCATGAGATACCAACAAAAGTCCCCAGCCATTCCTCATGAAGTTTAAATTCAGTTATTGGGTCATGAAGCAAAAAGGAGAAGAGTCAAAGCTTCACAAAAATATAGTTGACCATTTCATGAGATATCAGTAGAATGTCGAAATGTCTCTTGTTTCTTCTGAACTCAGCAATGGTGATTAACCAGATTAGGAAGGAGTTGATTTTTAAATAGTACATGTCAGCTAAACTGGATCGTGCTATAAATGCAGCCACATACCAGGATCTCCTTATAATAAAATTGTAAAATAATTAACCAAACATGATAATCTACATTCCAAAAATAGGTTAATGCCTTTCTTTCAGTGCCCAAAAACAGATGATTGACATCAGATATCTGCGACTTCCCATTTTCAAATCATTAAGACAAACACCATTTACCCTCTCCTCGCAGCAACAAACTCCGCAACGAATGCTAATTTTAGCCGATAGCTATATTTTGAGAGAAAAGGAATCCCCTCCTTATCGTATATGGTGAGAAGACTCAAAACTCGTCCACTCGTGCTACCCAAAATAGGAAAAGCAATTAAAAGTCTAACTCAAACCCCTAGAAATTTAAAAGGAAACTGTGGCTCATGTTAGAACCTCAACCATATACTACCCACAAAATTTCACCAAAATCCTCTTTTTCCAAACTCCAGTTGTAAATCGCCTCAAAGTGAGAACTACCCAAAAAGAAAAACCCCAAAAGGAACAGCCCATCATAAATACGAGTTATTTCCAATCAACAAAGACAGAACTCACCATCATTACAAACCAAAGATGCATATTTCTTCACAAAAGTCCTTAAACTACCAAAACTCCGCAATAAGCCGAAATAATCGCAATCGATAAATTAAAAAAAAAACACCTTTCGCAATAACAAACACAAACTTACCGCCATTACAGAGGCACCGAAAAAGAAGACGCTAACGCCTTCCTCCTGATCGGACGGCCCTAAAAAGAAGAAGAGCAACAAGGAGAAGGAAAAAACGAGAAGACACGGTTTATACTTTTCTCGTTAGATCAAAATGAAACAAAAAGGGAAAGAGTGAGGAAAGCGAGACTCAGACGGCCAAGGAGGAACCAAGAAACTTCTTAAATCGCCACCAGAAACGAAGAGGAAGCCCGTAAATGGCTACCCTTCTCATTGACAGGAGGAAGAAAACCTCTCTCTAACCGGCGTGTCCGGTTAACTTTGACCCAGCAGTCTGTCTACCGTAAAATGCCATGGTCCTACCTTGTCATGAACGTATCCTCTCAACCGTATAACGGTATGTTCGTATAGTTATACATACAATAAACTTGTGTACATTCTTTTTCTTCCTCATAACTCGCATGGAGAGTCCCCACATGAATTATTGCATGGACAGCTCATTCTATACTTCTATACTTCTATACGGTGGAATATGGCGCAACCCTTGTGATCAATAGTTGGTATTTGGCCATCTAACTGCTGCTGGCACGGGGTCGGCCGATTGAGCTCCCGACTGTCTTAATTAAAGATGGTCTGCAATCTCGTGTTCATACTGAGTCTCACACGTGTGAAATTAGAGAAGAATAGGATGGAGAAAACTCTTCGTTTCTCTATTTTATACACAACAAAAACTTATATTGAAATGATACATATTTACATGGTTAAACGCAATTTACATGTTATTGAATCTCAAGTTTGTGACTGAATGCTCTTCAGTTAAAAGCTCAGATACAGGAGTGCTAGAGGATTACATCTTACTACAAGCAACAGATATATATGATGCATAGATACATGGTTAAACAACAAGTATATTATGAGCCAACCTGACTTTCTTCATATCTTCACACCTGACTTGGCCATTGGATGTATTTTTGCTAGTTTTATGTCATTGGGAAAGAAGCATAACTTTATCTTTGAATTTAATTAAAAAATACAAGAAATCGTTCAACTCTTGTTAATTTTCATTTAATTTATTAAAAGAATTGATTAAATAAGCCATTCTAATTATTAGGAAGGTTTTCCTTTTATCTTTTAAGACTCGGTAATTGGGTGTCGCCTAAACTTGGATTTAAAATTTTGTTTAGAGTCGAATAGGGACTAATCTCCCATTCTATCAGGATCCCCATTGGTTTAGGAATTTTTTTTTATTTGGGGAGAAGAGGATTGGCATGATGGGCTTTGGCAGAGTCCTACCTGATTACAGCAAGAATTTACATTAGGGAACATAGTTTTTGGCACATTTATGTTTCTTATTTTCAAATTCTTGACTTCAATTGCTTTTGTAAGGTATCTATTTATAAAAGATATCCCTCCCATCGTTGGGATTATGCATATGAAATAAATCGTTTCATGTTTCCTTCAACCGTTGCTTGTTTCAGCAATTTGATTATTGCATTGGAAATTTAACAGGTGACAACCTCTTCCAGAGAGAGAGAGGTGTCCATGTTAGATGGTGAGAGTCAACTAGAGGGGTGTTCACGGAACCGATTAAATCAGACAAACCAATTGGCTAATTTGTTTGGTTCAGTTTGAAAGAGAAAATTAACTTGTGGTTCAATTCACAGCTTGAAGGTACAGACACACACACACACACACACACACACACACACACACACACACATATATATATATATATATATAAAGAGAGAGATGTATACATAGACAGAATAGTCCATGTACATATCCATTCATGCTTAAATCAGTTTAAACATCTTCACTGTTTAATAGGCATGAACAACAGTGAAGATTTGAATTTAAAAGTATTTTATGATATGTATTAAACTTTAAAATATAAAAAGTACAACAACAAATTTTGCTTTTTAAATTTAAAACTTCACTCTTTATCATGTCAATCTAACAATGAAAATCTTTGAGTAGATTTGAACATGAATGAGTGTGAGCATATACCAATTTCTCTCTCCCTATATATATATATATATATATATACACACACACACAAAACCTCGTAGGCCGAAACTTATGTGGGGACGTTGAAATTGACACAGTTTTGATATGATGGTGCTTTAAATGTAAACTTTTATTTATATGACATAATTTGAGTATGATGTTGCCTCATGTTAATCATTTGTTGTGCAATATAATTGTCATATATTAGCATAATACAGGACTTCGAATTGGAATGATACCTATTTCAGTTCTGTGTATACAATTTCCTGGTTTGGTTCGGGAACCTACCACATTGGTTCGAGAACGAAAGCAGACTGCGAACCCCCCCCCCCCAAATCATCAACTGCATGAGAGAAAGAGAGCGCAAGAAAAGCAAGACATTACGAGATATGAAGTATTTTAAACATCAAACTCCTCAAAACTTATATCATATATCACATCCAATAAACATTTCATGCATTATCATTCAACCCTGCGGAATTAGGCTAAAAGTCGTGCAAGATGATGTCGGTTGTTGGCCACCAATAAACTTCTAGGTCAATGTTGCATATTCCAGTGTACATTTAGCTTCTTGACAAGTAATTATATGTCAATTCGGCCTTATAAAGTAGACCAAAAAGTGGTGCTATTCTATATTAAATATCGAGATTCAACATTGTGAAAAGCTAAGCCCAATAGCAATTGGCAAATAACGCCTACCTACTATTATTATACATGGAGTCCATTAAAGCCAACTAAGGAGGAGTTTGGCTATGTTTGATAGCTAAAAGTTGCTATTCAATGGCAGGCAACTAGTTTGGAAATATTGAAACATGAATGGCTAGATCTGATATGTAATTAGGGCATATTAGAGGCCGTTTCAGTTGTATTTTTTATTTAAGCAATCAAAAGCCCACAAGGACCCCCCTTATTTAATCTGGTTCGACCCAGGTCGGGCCACTTTGAAGGTAAAGCTCTATCAGTGCCGGTTTTAACCTCACAAGATTTGAACTCAAGACCATCCTTATGGGAAACAAGTGCCAAACCATTTGAACCAACCAAGCATTCGTATTTCAGGGATTTTTCATGTAAAGTTTTAGTGGAAAAATAACAAAATTGCGTAAATAATGTGAAACGTCTCATGCACGTTCTAACTTTGATGCATTGCGATGCACAATTATGGTTGATGTGCTAATGGCTTGGAACACATTCTGATTTCTATGGGCATTATTTACCATAAAAGAATAACAAGCAATCTGTAGTAGTACTTTAGGACGAGTGAGGGGAATTGGATAAAAGAACTAATTTTTCGAAATAATTTTAAAATGACACAAGTACCATCAGGCTGATCTTTTGTTTGATCAATAGCTTTTAGATAATAGAAAGTACCCCCATCATGGCATAGGCGATAAAAACAAAATTAAAACAAAATCGATAATGTGAAGAAGAAAGGAACACTTTATCCTTAAAAATGCGATACATAGAGAATATTACCTTTTTTTCTTTTTTCGGAAGGCTATTACCTTGATCTCAAGGTATGAAATAAACAAAGTGAAGGCGTCCATGTCTTCATCTTTTCTCCTATTATAACATATTTATGCATGTATTCCTTTCCATCGACATCCCATTTCATTCCCATATTATAACTAAATAAATAAACATAAATATATATATACATGTATATAAACATATAGGAAAATCAGATCCTACTCACATTTGACATACTCACTCATTCCCATGACATTGCTCTTTAGTGGCATGAGTGTAATTAAGGGTTTTAAAAAAAACTAAAGAGCACTCATGCTTTCGAAAAACAATGATCATGACTGAGTGAGATCCAATCACTCTAAACATAAACATGTATGTATTTGGATATATATATATATATATAAAGAGAGATAAATATATAGCTCATGGCTGTAAATGATTGACATAACAAGAATATACATATCTTTCAAGTTTTTCGTTTTTGTTTTCTTAGGGATGAACATAATGCAGGTCTTGAGACGAGTATGTGAAGAATTCACAAATCAGCTTCTAACGTAGATCTACTTGCAAGCTACTCTACTTTATACGTACAAGTTTACGAAATACACTCTGAGGAGGGTGATTGGATAATGGCAGCCAGTAGATGCACTAAAAGAGAATATTTTATGTATTTTGTGTGGCTGTGAAAGGCGCACGACTATTTATTAGTTAATTATTTGATTTTTGAAAATAAGCAAAGTGACCAAATCCGTCACGCTAGCTGGAGGCATTTGCACTAGCACGTATATTGTGCATTGACTAAATTAAATAGTATATTTTCTCACGGGTGCATGTATTTTGATGAATTTCCTTAAGAAGGTTAACTTTTCCGCACAAAGGCTAGTCGATTATCTAAATCACCATGAGCCGCGGACTATGACAAGTTAATCGCAATTAATTACTCAATTGCGGGTATTTCAAATGAGAAAGTCAAGTTTGACTCCCTAACCTATGGTGGAGTTAATATATTGCTAAATTTAGGCATGGCTAGTTTGAAATCGGCTTAGCCGTTTCAACGGGAACCAAACCAGTTTAAAGATTGGCTCCAAGCGGAACCAGTCAAACAGGACTAAAAAATAGTTTTGGAACTGGAGACCACCCGGTTCAGTTCTGTGTTCTACCTCCAATCGAGCTAGGACCGGGTTGGAATTGGAACCTGTCGTTTCAAACAGCTAGTTTCATATTCTTTAAAAGAACTATTTATAGATTTTTTATGACTTTGGGTGGTTTAGGACTCAAGCTGGATCTAGTTCCTGTTTGGTTTCAGTTTCTGATTCACGAAAACTTTTTCTCAGTACTCCTTTTTCTTAGATTATTTTGGTTACAATAGGGAGAACAACTCCACCCATGTAAGAGATCACTCTTTCATGGCCGGTCCCAATCCCAGATAAAGGAGGAGGGTTGCGTTAAGCTTATGATATCCATCATAAAACTTTGTCGGACTTATTTATCATGGATTCTATAAATTATGATAGGGCTATGTAGAAACAAAGAATCCATGTAGCCGGGCCCCATCTAGTATGGGAAAAGGCTTAGTTGTTGTTGTTGTTATAATAGAGAGGACAAAGCCATATGCACTTGAACCTATGAGTCGCTAGAGTATGTTTATTTGCTAATATGATTGCTAGGGCTAATAAGCAAGCCAAATGACTCAAAGAGGGGCTCTTCATGTCTCATTCATCGACTCAGAATCTTTTTTCATGTTAGGCTCGTCAACTCGTGCACGCCGAGCCATATACGAGAAAAATTTGAAGAGATAAATGCAATTTGCAACCTCAAGTAGCTTCTAACATGCAATATCTTTTGAAAGTATTGATTTTAATTAAGGAATTAAGTTAAAATTTTAACTTTTCACATTTTCCTTGTAAACTGAGAGATTCAATCATTTAATCATATCAGCCCACCAGCTTATTAGGCTTTACATAGTTTTTGGCATATATGTACATAAAAACTGTATATAGTATACGAGCCAAGCTGGATGAAACACAGTGTTCATGCTCAGGTCATAGAGCGTACGTGTTCAGCTAAATTAGTTCATAAACTAAACATGAACGAACTCGTCACAAGCTGAACCAAGCTAGCACAACGCGACATCATTATATCGAGAATTAATTTGTCATTTGATAATTGACAAATAACACGTTGCACAACACTATATTTTAACAATACAAGCAGATTACTGTAAAATCTGAATGAGGAATAATAAACCGCCTCACAATGCCCTCTCTGATGTTGTTCGACTCTTCTTGGGTTCACTTTCCTTTCTCCTTTTCATTTGATTAGATCTCTGGTAGTGGAAATCCAAATAGAACAATTATGAAAAACTGAAACGGTGTGATTTTTTTCTGATCGGGAAAAAAGTAAAATCAAAAGGAGAACACAAAGAAGATCGAATAAAGCACTATACTCATATAAAAATCTAAACCATCTATGTTTTTATTTGGAGCCGTTGTCGATACATCGTTGTTCTCCTTGAGAATTTGTGTTGATCTTCAAAACAAAGAAGTACAAGTAGACAGAGAAAACATAATAGAATAAAAGAGAGTCTCAAAACAAAAGACCGACAATAGATAAATTGAAGGCAGCTTGGTCACGACCCGTTGCCTATTTCACGGTAGGCAAATGTGATGGAGATTTCGGAGGATCTTCACCGGAATCCTCAATCACGCAAAGGATAGTGGAAGGGTTGAAGGAAGACACACAATAAGAACAAGAGAGGGAATGAGAGAGATTGTTACACGATTACCCTAAGGAGGATTTCTAGGAAAGCACTTGTTCTTGTTTCTTTTTCTGTTTCTCTGTACTTATGAGTTTTTTACTATATTCACTACAATATTTCTAATGAAAAACTTTCATTAAAATCGGTTTCATCTTCCCTATCTTTTCCATCCTAGGCTTTTTGTTACAAGCATTTATTCTTATCGGTAACATATGCGTTTTATTCTTATCCACAAGTAACATATTCATGGAATCCAGGAAGATGACATGTCTTCTCGTATTCTATGGATTTGTTACTGAGAATGGCCAAATTCGGTGTTACATCTCCCACTTCGCCATTTGAGTAAAGCTTTATGACACACTGGTTTTACCCCCCCACCTTTTGTGAGTTTTCCCAAGTTGTGTATGCTATGATTGCAAGTGTAATTGCAAATCGATACATGTTGTTTGGTTTTCCGTAGACAACGCATACTTTCCTACACAATAATTATCATCATATAATTTAATACATTTTAAATAAATCTCAAACTCATGTTTACAATATGCTTTGAGAAAAGATCCTCTGTTATGCTTTTGGTCAAGGGGTCTGCCAACATATCATTAGTTGGCATATATGATATGAATATTTCATTTTTCTTAACCCTATTATGAATATAGTGGTACTTAACCATTATATGCTTGCTTCTAGAATTATTAGCTCCATTCTTAATTAGAGTAATTACTGTATTGTTGTCACAATAAATGACAATAGGCTCATTGGCTATATCCAACTTCAAATCACGTATGAAGCGACTTATTCAAACGGTAATCGTTGTAGCCAAAGTGCAAGCAACATACTTAACGATAATTTGGTTTTTATAATCATTCCCAGCCAACAATATGTCATTTACATATAATGATAGTATGACAAAGTGACTTCCACTATTACAAACATATACACAGTGATCAAGTTTATTAGCCACAAACCCAAGTTCAATTATGGCATTTTCAAAAGTCAAATACCATTAACGAGGTGGTTGTTTAAGGCCATATAAAGATTTTTTTAACCTATATACTTTATACTCTTCGCCTTTAACTCTGTATCCTTCTAGTTATTTTATATATATATATATATATATATATATATATATATATATATATAATTTCATATAAATCTCTATTTAGAAAATCTATTTTTACATCTCACTTATATAAATACAAACCATAATAGGCTGAAAATGCTAAAATTATCATTACGGGTGCAAATTTTGTAACAAAAAAATATATCTCAACATAATCGATTCCCTCCTTTTACAAGAATCCATTTGTAACCAACCTCATATCAAACTTGTTGATAGATCCATTAACTTTATATTTCTTTTTCAGAACCCATTTATAGGCTATGACTTTCCTTTCTTTTGACAAATCAGTCAATTCCTAAACTTGATTTTTCTTAATAGATTTAATTTTCTTATCTATGGCTTTTTCTTTTTCCCAATATATCGATTCAGATGAGTCAACAACTTCTTGATATATCAAGTTATCAGTTAGTTCATCTAAATCCACTGAATTGCATGCTTCCTTTGCAAGGTACATGTGATAATCCCTTAAGTAGGATGATGAGACCCTAAGTTTTTTATGTTCACTTAAAGTTTCGGTTTGTTGAGGAAGATCATCATTATTTATGGGTTCAAATGATAATGAATCTAAATATACTAAATCATCAATACATTCATCATCATTCTCAATAATATCATTCTTAGTCTCCTATAAAAATTCAAGATCCTTGCTTTCATTAATCCATAGTCCTTGTGATAAAACTGATATCTTTTAAAACCTCTAGGATATCTAATGAATGCACATCTCAAGGACATGTTGTCTAGTTTATTCATAGATAATATCTTTACATGTACAATAGATCCCTATCTCTCATTTTTCCTTGTATATGAATTTACACATACTAAAAGTATTTTCCTAAAGTCCAAGTAACAAGTCAAAGTTGGATAATTTCCTCAACTTGTTTAGAGTTATATGCCCTAGGCATTTATGTCATATATTCATATCAACATTAAAGGCATAATAAATATAAGTAAAAGAATCATCATTTTCATTGATGTTTAATTTGAATAATTCATGTTTAACATCAAACAGTCGAGAAAAAGCTATCCTCCCATGCTTCCCACAATTACCTTGTTAGGGACAAACCTGACTTTAAAACCTTTCTTAACTAAGGTAGAAATCAAAACTAAATTGTGCCTTATAGATATCACAATTAATACATTAGTTAATACAACCAGTGTGTCTTGTATATGTATACTGAAGGACCCAATCTTAAGGATATCTAAGAAAGTGTTGTTTCTCATGTATATTTGATGTCTTTATGGTTTATATTCCTTTAGGTTAATAGCCCTTCCTTGCTCTTTCAGATATGTCTCGTTTCTACTAAATCAATCAACTAAACATTTTTTAGGCGATCCACGTAGAGACATTCTAAAACTATGCAAATTATATCATACTTCTTTGTTTGACTGCGTTGTTTGGCATTTTTACTGTTAGTCTTCTTGTTGTGACAAACTCTCTTTTAGTGCCTCATTTTTTCACAATTAAAACACTTAACTCGAGAAACAGTTTTCTATGATTTCCTAAAAGATTGACAATCTTTCTTGTTATTCTTGCTAAACTTATTGTTTGGTTTATTCTTATTCTCATCGGGTTTCGAGTTGAACCATATCTCATCTTGAGCGACTTGTAATTTTTCTTTCTTGTTTTTATTCATATGCTCTTGTTCAATTATTAGTTTTAGATTTAACTCAGAAAGATTTGTTTCAACCCCTAATCTAAGGATAGTGTCAACCATATTCTATAATGAGGAAGACTATTTAGGATAGTGACTATTTAGGAAGACCGATTTTGCTACAATTGAGTCTTTGGCTATTACCAACATCTAGTTCATATGTTCTACTATATTATCTCCTTCTTTTATTTTGTAGGAGTTGAATTTTTATAGTAACAGTTAGATACATAACTTGGTTGTATTGTCATATTTAACTGTTATTTAGTCAAATAACTCTTTAGAGGTCGCGTATTCTTCGAAGACCCTAATTAGGTCATCCTCTATTTACGTCAGCATTATGATTCTAGCATTGTGTCATCTTTAAGGAAATGTTTTATACATTTCATTTTTTCTTCTATTGCATTGGGAGTGGGGCATAATTGTTTTCCTTAATGCATAATTTATACTTTCTAGTGTAAGAGCAAACAAAATACTTCTTTTCCATGTTAAGAAATTTAGATAGTTTAATTGCTTAGTTTTTACCAATTTAGATAAACAAATTTTGAAATTTATTTTTAATTGTTTGGCCAAAATAACAGTAAGACGGTCTAAAAGTGAAACATTCAACATATAATAGATAAGATGACTGATAGCCAATCATCAAAATATAATTTGCAAAATGTCCATGTATTGAACTGAAAATAACCCTAAGTACCAAAAAGCAATTTCAAACATTACCTAGGTACCATTTTGGAATGTTCTTAATCAAATTTTGTTATTTCATAACCAATCTGTGGACAAATATGTATTTTTTCTCTTATTACCTTCCATTGTAAATACCCTAAACTTGGAAGGGTAAACTAGTAATTTTGTTCATCTTTTTGGCTTGATAATTATCCAAAAAGATCAAGGACATAACAGTAAAATTAAGCTTGATTTTTAAAGATTTTCAAAATTGACTAGAGACAGATTAGTAATTTTGTCTGCCAAAATCATCTTTTTGTTTAGTGGTAAACTTGTGATATCCCACACGTTCAAGGACAAGTGCGTAACTTAACTGATTTTTATAATTTTCATAAGCTATCAGAGGATAGAATTGTCCTTTCATCCATTTTAGAGTAAAACAGTCTTTTGACTTTACAATATCTTGACTTTTCATAATTTTGTCCCATAGCAATTCGCTATTTTTTAGAATGATCGAGGGCAGAATGGACTTTTTAATCCTCTGCCCGAGGTAATTTTGACAAGAACTGCAAGAGAGGTTGAGAGAGAACAGGCAGACTGAGGAAGGAGAGAGAGATGGTAAGAGAGACGACAACGTTTGTCCTCTAGTTGTCTTCTCTGGTGTTTTGTCGGTTTCTTTTATGGGTTCTCCTTTCTTGTTTTCGATCATCTGAGGCCACCCGTAGTGGCTTTTGATTGTCTTTCTCTCCTTTTATCGAACAGTCTAAGGTCGCCTTAGTCGGTGACTTTCAATTGTTTGTCCACCTCTTTTTTTTTATAGGCTTAGGCCACTTTAATTAGTGGCTTCCAACTGTTTGTAAGTCTTTTAGTCTAAAGTTTCCAAAGAGTATCTTCTACTTTTTTTCCCTTTCTCTTTTTTTAATAGCTTCTTAACTATGAATAGAGGACAATAGGGTGTATCCCTATTCTATGTTGCTTTTGGTATTTTGTAAAAAAAATTGATGTACTTTCCTTTTTGTTTTCCAAACACTAATAGCATACCTATTTTACAGATTCTCGTCAACCTCACTCTGATACCATTGATGAAGATTTTGTACCTCGTGCAAAATCCTCACCAGAGTCCTCAATCGCGAAATGGAGTGAGATTGTTATATGATTACCCTTAGAGGATTTCTAGGGAAGTACTTATTCTTGTTTCATTTTTTGTTTCTATGTATTTATATGTTTTCACTGTATTCACTACATTATTTCTAATGAAGAACCTCCATTAAAATCGGCTTTAGCTTCCCTGTCTTTCTCGTTCTGAGCTTTCCATTACAAGCCTTTATTCTTATTTATAATGTTTGCGTTTTATTCTTATCCACAGATAACATATCTATGGAATCCAAAAAGATGGTATGTCTTCTATATTTTATAAATTTGTTGTCAAGAATGGCCAAATCTAGTGTTATAAAATGACCTTCAGCTCCTTTGAAATTGAATGAAAAAAGAAGAGTAGAGCTCGAAGGCTACTTTGTAATATGGGCCTCCTCCCTTTTCCTGCATAGCACCGCTCTCCTCCATCTTGTAGAGAGCGGCACTCCCTTCATTAATAGCAATTGAGACCTCACTAGCCCCCTCTCTCCCTCATTCTTTCTCTCTTTGTTTCACCCATCTTGTGAAGAGCGAAAATCACATATATAAACAGTGTATTTTTTTAAGAAAACTATAGCGTTGTTCAGTAGGTATCACTAGTTTACACGAAACCAACCACAATTTATGAAAAGCTATCTCAGTTGTTGTTGATTAATTTTAAAATGTAAAATATTATTGGGCAAAAGTACTATTATGCCCCATACCGTATTCATAATATTATAGGCCAATAGGTGTGCATTTATTATTCTGTTGGTATGCACTTTAATATTATAGAAATATCGTGTTTGTGAATTTATGTTTATGCTCATTCTTTTTACGGTAAATTTCAAAATCGTACCAAGTTATGGTTTTACTGTTCTACCTTTGTGATCCTATTTAAATTATAGATCATGTATGATTGACAAATTTACAATACTACCCATTTACTTTACAAAATTTTACAAAAGTGGCTAGACCGAAAAATTTATGATCTTATCTTCTATTTTTTTTGTAAATCCTAGAACCTGTTTTAAATTTTAATTTTTAATTAAACTTCAATTATTCTCAAAAGGGTGCATACAACTCTTATGAAATTGCAATTAGGTGCTTGAAATTATTTACATAGTAGTGTATGTTGCTTTTTGTTATTATTGTTTAATGCTTAGCTAGCTAATCTTTGTTGTTCCTCAGATTTATATTTAATTCTTATTACATATTGCTTGTTTCATGTTTTCTACTTAAAAATAAAGACCCTATAATTGTTATTTTCACCAAATAGGTAAAATCCCTATCAAAATATATATTTCCAAATTGGCAAAGACAAAAAAACGAAAAGCCTAAACTTCCAAATATGGAAAAGAAGAATCTCATTAGATTTAACCTTAGAGGATATTGATTATGTTTTAAAGAAAATTAAAATACGGCAACAAATGAGGACAAGGAAAATTACAAAACATTCCTTAAAGATAACTCGATAACGAATGCCATCATGTGAACCTATATGGAGGATGACTTGAATAGAGTCTTTAAGGAATGTAAAACAACAAAAGAACTATTTGACTTAGTAACTACCAAATATAATACTACAACCAAATTACATATTCAACTACTCCTTTAGAAATATAACTCACACAGGATGAAGAAATCTTATTTAAAATAAAAGTATTGTAAATTTGTCTTGATATATTTAACTCATATCTCGAATAAGAAATATTTCTTATCTCACAAATATAAGACATTTGACATATTTAAAGAATATAAGAAAGAAGTTGAAAATCAATTACATTGTATAATAAAAGTATTAAGGTTTGGTCGAGGTGGTGAGTACACTTTATAGAATTCATAGAATATTAAATGACTTTGGTATTTTAAAATAAAATATCATATCCAAAATAACTTAACAAAATGGTATAGCTGAAAGATATAATAAGACCATATTAAATATAATTAGGTTCATGTTATTAGTTGCTTTTTTACTTCAAGATTTTAAAGAGAAGCAATAACTACAACTATGTATATATTAAATAGAGTATCTTATAATATTATATTTTATATAACTTATTTGGTAGAAAAGCATATCTAAGTCATCTATGGAGATAGTATCTATTACTCATATAAAGATCTTTTATGAGTTTAGAGATAATGTAGACAGTAGGTCTTTGAGATATGCTTTCATTGGTTACCCAAAAGGTTCGAAGGAATATAAATTTTTTAACTGGTTTAATAGAGAGTAAGGATGTCAAATTCTTAGGAGATATTAAGAATAACATTCTTGAGCATGATGATGAAATCTAGTAGATTTACATCCACCATCATTTGAACTCATTAATCGTCTAAATAATCTTCTAGTGTAGAATTAACTCTAAATAGACATAAAAGATATAGTATGTAGATGTATTATTTAGTGTATTTAGATGAGTTAACTAATAACCTAATTTATCAAGTTATTAGTTTATCTAAATTATCAGATTAAGAAAAATAATTGTTGAGGAAATCAAATCCATTAAGAAAACAAAGTTCATGAATGATAGATTTGCCTAAAAGAAGGAAAGTTATTGGGTGTAAATGTGTTCTTATAAAGAAATACATTGTTGATGGAACAATTGATAAGTTTAAAGTGAGGTTGATAGTAAAGGTTTTTTTGTAAAGGAGGAGATAAATTATGTGATACATATTCTCCTGTTGTGAAATTTACATCCATAATTATTCTGGCTATTTCTATATATTATGATTTAGATTTACAAAAGCTAAATGTGAAAATCACTTTTCTAAACGATGATTTAGGTAAAATCATTTATATGCAATAAGGAGAATGATATGATAAAGGTGATGAAGACAAAGTATATAGTTTGAAAAA
>JAYKKT010000082.1:17280000-17525000 GCA_036023115.1 Brasenia schreberi
CAAAATAACCGAAACCAAATTCTTTAGGATTCTGAAAACTGAACCCGAACCGAATCATGTAGATACTCGAACCAAAAGTGAATTATTTCGGTTTGGTTCTCTTATTCGGTTTACCCTTCTATGACTGAATCTCTCTCTCTCTCTCTCTCTCTCTCTCTCTCTCTCTCTCTCTCTCTCTCTCTCTCTCTCTATATATATATATATATATATATATATATATATATATATATATATATATATATATATATATATATATATATATAGGTATGTGTACTTATATATGTGCATATATGTGTATATATATGTCTATACATATTCAGTTATTTGGTTTTCAAATCTTGAAAACCGAACCATACAACTGATTCTTTTTTTTTAAGTTCAAACTGAAACCGAATCAAATTTTAGTAGAACCAAACCAAATCGATGTGGTTATATCCGAATAATGCTCACCTCTAATCATGTGGTGGTAGGAACCTATTTTCCACACACACACACACACACACACACACACATATATATATATATATATATATATATATGTGTGTGTGTGTGTGTGTATGAGAGAGAAAGAGAGAAACTAGTATATACTAACATCTTTAGGTGCTAGCAAATTCAAACAAATCTTAATCTTTCATTTTTGATGATGGATGATTGAGATTTGAAATTCAAAAACAAAAATGCTCATACCCGCAAAAAGTATACATTTATTTTTTACTTTGTAGATTCAAATATTGAGATTTGTTCACATTTACTAGTGAATACTTTGCTTGTGAAATTTCAAATCTCAATCATCTATCACCAAAGATTAATATTTGTTTGAATTTGTTAGCATAAAAGCGCCAACATATATCAGTTTCTCTATCTATCAAAACCAGTGGTTTTGACAGGATCAGTTATAACTGTCAAAATAGGTTGGACCCAACCTTTGAAAGATAGTGGGTTGGAACAAAAAAAATAAACTTGTATTTCCAGGAGACACTTTAGCCTGACCCACAAAACCATGGGGCAGAGGAAGAGCGGGCCATGCAAAAGGAAAAAGGTTTATATATATATATGTGTGTGTGTGTGTGTGTGTGTGTGTGCGTGTTATTAGCTGCATGAGCTAAAGAACAAGAATATATATATATATATATATATATATATATATATATATATATATATATATATATATAGTGTGTGTGTGTGTGTGTGTGTGTGTGCGTGCGTGTACTATTACCTATTAGCTGCATGAGCTAAAGAACAAGCCTCGGAATAGGGAGCTAGCTTATAACAGTTAGCTTAAGTAACATACATGGCATTCTGAAACTACATTTTATTTATTAGGCTGGAGCAGGAAGTGGGACATTAACAGCTTTGGAATCGGTATGCTTTAATCATGAAAATTTTAAAAAAGTAAAAAATAAATACAAACTAATTTTCTGGTACAAAATGGAGAGGCTCAAGCCAGATGCACATTCCAAGTATCGAGCTAATAATCTTCATCTTTGGAGTCGACCCCTTAGCCAGGTTAGCTGTTGCTCGCAATACAAGTATTTTTCTAGTTAACAAAGGAAAATTACGATGTCTCAGTGGGCCATTTTTGCAGAGTGAGCCTCGAACGGATCAATATATTGTGCGCCAATTCAATCTGTCCCTACCCCAGCAGAAGAAAACCAAAAAAAATGTGAGTTGGTCGAACCAACATTTCGTGTTTCTTGGCTTGATTCCCGATGAGCTTGTTCGTGTTCTTTTATTATCTCGTCAAGCGGAACAAGATCTATCTTATTAAGCTATATGAACTGAACACGAACGATGTATATATATATATGATCGGGCTGGATGCGTACTAGCTAGGATATAAATCCTTTTTAAAAGATTCTCAAAGGCCATGTTCACCCGGTAATTTAGGTGGCTATAGTATGATTAATTACATAAATCCTTCAATTTAGACAAATTAGATGAAATAAAACAACTTTAGGCTTGATTATCACTCAAGTAATAAGACTTTCTACTTGAACCTATATGTTAAAAGTTACATTATTAACTTCAAGGACTCTTCCAAAAAAACTTCATTCAAGTTTGAGTACATAGACAAATATTGAATCTATCTAGTTTGTTTAATAATGCATAAACCCGTAAACTTGTATAAACCCTCGTACTGCTTGATTCTCCAATTTGCAATCGTTGAAAGGTGTAAACACCCCAAAATCAAATGATTTTTCAAAACAAACACCTGGTTTCAAAATCTATTTCAAAACCAGATTTTGAGTTTTCGAAAACCCAGGAGTTGCAAAAGCTTTAAACTTCTGTTTTAAAACCCCATTCGAAATATGAATTTCTCAAGCTCGGGCCAAGTCCCAATTTTGTAAAAGCCCAAAACAAAAAGGTAGAGCCTGATCAAAAGCAGCCTCAAAAACAGATTTAAAAGCCTAGAATCAAGCCTGGCCTGACAAAAGCAAGATCAAAAGGCAAAAGGAGAGCCCAAGCCAGAAGCAAACTTCAAGCCCGGAGCATCAACCAAGCCAAGAGCATCCACCAAAGTATCAGAAATCCAAGCCTAAAACATCGAAAATCAACCGAAAAGAAGTCCAGAAAGGTAAGAAGGAGTTCAAACGAAAAGGTTGGGGAAGACCCAACTCAAGACAATGCACTGATGAAGCCAGGGCCCGCAAAAACTGTCCATCTCGAAACACTAAGAAGGACTGAAGAAATGAAAATTTGGATTGAATCTGGACCCAAATATCCATATCCAAACCCAAATAGTATTTGGATCAGATTTGGATCTCAAAATCAAAATCCAAGATCCATACCCAAGACCCACCAAATTTGCCCATAAATAGAGGTGAGGGGGTGCCATAAAATTCACGTGAATTTGCTCTAGGAAGGCTTGGGAAGAGAGAGAAAGGCCATAAAGTAAGAGAGAGAGGGTTGGTAAGCTTGACTTTGGTCAAGGTGGGCTAGCCTTGTGGGCTTGATTAAGAGTGTGGGTTCAAGCCTTGTATGAGCCTAGACTCAAGCCAAAGGGTTGCACCAACTTGAAGAAGGGTTGCACAAAGGCGTGGAAGCATGGGCCATGCGTGGTGGACCGGCTCCAAGAGATAGGCCTCTCAACCTCACCCTAACCTAGCCTAAACCACCTAACCGACCCCACTAAACCTAACCCAAAACTAGCCTAAACCTAACCCCTTTCACCTAAACCGACTAAAACTCCCCCTAACCGACCTAACCCAAAACCCCCTAACCGAGTGCAATTTGCACTCGGTTTCTCGTCCTACACTCCCCCTAGACACCACCCGGTTCCCTCACCTCCCGGTGCACCTAGCGCCACACTACACCAGCCCCCGACCAGCGTCACCTTCCTGCCGTGACCACCCGCCTGCCATCTCCCTACACCACCCTAGCACCCGGCCACCCTAGCACCATCCCCCAACCGCACCCCATCACACCGCACCTACCCTAGCACCCAACACACCTAGCGCCACCTTACCTGCCGCACCTGCCCTAACGCTACCCCAGCGCCGCACCCCACGCCCTAGCGCTTAACTCCAGCGCCCGACCACAACCTCCGCGCCACCCTAATGAAGCCATCAAAAATCAAGAACTGGGCCTATCAAAACGGAAATCAGTGTCCGCTTCAAAATCTGGGATCGACCTCATCAAAAATAAGCTTGAGACGAGGTCAAACGGATCAAATCAAGCCTCAAATGAAAAGTCCTAAAGGCAAGCATTGGCCGGTTAAAGGGGATGGGAAAAACCTAGTCTAAAATCAGGTCACCGAGAAACCGGAGCCCGCTAAAAAACCGTCCATTTCATACACTAAAGGACTAAAAAGAAAAATTTTGGATTTGGACCAAAAGATCCAAATCCATACCCACAGGAAGACAAAAAAAATGGATTGGATCTGGACCAAAGGATCCATATCCAAGTCCCATTGAAAATTGGATCAGGTTGGATCCAGACCCGATCCAAAAGATCCACCCTTCGCCTATAAATAGGGCCAAGGGGTTCATGTGAGATCTCTTGGGAGTTTTGGAAAGGAGGAGAGAGAAGGAGTGGAGCATCCCAAGGGCTTCACGTGAAGGAGGTCAAGGCTTGACCAAGAGGAGGGCTCGACCAAGGCCAAGGTGAGTGCCTAAACTCAAAGGGCGGCTTGGTACCAGGGGGCGCTGCACCCAGCACCCGGCTGCACCAAGGGGGCGCTCCACACCAAGGGGCGCTTCACCCAGCACCCGACTGCACCAAGGAGGAGTTGCACCCAGTACCCGGCTGCACCAAGGGGCGCTGCACCCAGCACCCGGCTACACCAAGGGGTGTTACACCCAACATTCGGCTGCACCAGGGGGCACTGCACACAAAGGAGCGCTGCACCCAGCTACACCAAGAACCCCGTTGCACCAAGTGAAATGAAGGGGTTGTACCAAAGACCAAAGAAAACGGGGAAAACTTATAAGTTTCTTTAAACTTTGGTTTTAAACTGTTTTCTCCATTAAATTCAATTTGAAAAGGGGTTATATTAATGGAGTGAAGCCTCCCCCCATGTTGTAATATTGGTGCATGAACACGATCACACCCACGTGCACTCGAGCCTTTTCGCTCTTTATACTCACATGCACTTCACCCTTTTTGCTCTTAAATTGGTGGATTGAACACGATTACACCCACGAGCGCTCGAGCCTTTCCGCTCTTTACACTCACGTGCACTCAAGCCTTTTCACTCTCTTAAGCTATATATATATATATATATATATATATATATATATATATATATATATATATATATATATATATATATATATATATATATATATATATATATATATATATTTCAATTCGCGTGAGTTTTACTTTCGTGAAAGTAGAGTGAATACACTTTTAATTTGCGTGAGTTTTACTTTCGTGAAAGTAGAGTGAATGCACTTCAATTCGCGTGAGTTTTACTTTCATGAAAGTAGAGTGAAAGCACTTAAATTAGCGTGAGTTTTACTTTCGTGAAAGTAGAGTGAATGCACTTTAAATTCGTGTGAGTTTTACTTTGGATGTAGAGTGGGTGCAATTTCAATTCGGGTGAGCTTGCATCATCGTTCTCAAAAACCCAAAACAGAATTTATAGCATCTTTGCATTCGCACATTGCGGCAAATCGCTCAAACACTCGCTCCAACCATGTCAAAACTAGGCCACACATTATCAGGCCTAAATAAATAAAACTTGCAAGAATCTTAGGGTCGTCCAACCCCATGATAAAATTGGCAAAAGTGCACGAACCGAATTCGTTCAAAACATTTTTCGTTTCAAGTAAAAACTTGTTTGAAAGTCATCTTTAAAAGTCAGGAAACCCAAACGGTGGGTACTTGAATGACAATAAGTTAGTGAAGTTTACCATGAATATATCATCCTTGCTTCATGCTTGTTATTCCATTTTGTGTACCAACTGCTGGGAGATTTCCTTATGGAAGCTTTTGTTATTGTATATGATGCAGAAAGTATATGATGGGGATGAAGTACCAAGTGCATTGAGAGAAGAGCCTTCCAATTCTGTTTGTAGAGGACTTCCTGCTATTACCGAGATATAAAGAGGCCCTCTCGTTGGGCTTGAGTTCCTACATAGAATACTTACAAAGATCAAGTGCAAGTTCATCAACAAGCTCTGTTTTGAAAGTAGATTTTTTGGTCTCTGACCCGCCTGTCAGCACCTACCTCACAGCACCCAACCATCCCCTTTGTCGCGACTTACCCTACCACCCACCAGCTAGCCGCACCCCATCCCCTAACACCCGACCAACCTTACCTGCCGCCTGCACCTCTTTTCCTAGTGCCAACCTAACACCACAATCCTCACCTTGGTCGTGACCTAACCCAACTCCCATCCCATTGCCTAAGACCATACCTTAGCCGAGACCTAGCCAACTGCATCCCTTCTCCTTAGTGCCGATTAGGACCAGCCCCACTTAAGTCGTGACTTACCTTGGCCGAACTTAGCCCCTCCTAAGCCCCAAGCACACCCTAAGCCTAAACTCACGTCTAAACCCACCTATTGAGATCCATCTCTTGGCTGCCAAGGTGGACAGACCCAAGCACGTTAAGAGGAAAAACCGACCACGTGTAAGTGTTTAAACTCGGTTTTTACCTTACTCCTTGAAATTTAATTCAATTCGATACGGGGTTGTAATAATGGAGCGTAGTCTCCCCTCAAAATGTAATATTCGTGCTTGATACACAAAGCACACACGTACACTTGAGTTATATTGCTCTTAGACGTACACAAGACACCCACGTGCACTTGAGCCTGTTCGCTCTTAATTGCACACGATTGCACACACATTGAGCCTTTCCGCTCTTAAGCGTATATATTTCCCTTTGGGTATTTACTTTAGTGAAAGTTGTGTGAGTTGCAATTCAATTCGGGTTGTTACATTCACGTTGTGTGAGTTTGTCATTTAAATTTCACACTCATACACAAAAGTACTCGAGCACTTGCTCTACACTCTCACGCACATTTTGAGCCTTTGTTGCTCATAAGATATAGCATACTTATATATTTTCCAGCTGCTTGAGTTTTATATTAAGTCGTGTATGCACTTACATTCCGGGTGGGTTTAATTCAAGTTGTGTGAGTTGTCTTTCCATTTGCACACCAAAAGCACTCACTCACAATTGAGCCTTTCCGCTCTTATTATATACCTATATTTCAATTTCGACAAAGTTCAATTCAAGTCGTGTAAGTTTGTCATTTAAATTCCACACTACACACATGCGTGCATTGAGCGTTTCCGCTCTTAAATATATAAGTATATTTCAAATTCTGTAATTTACATTCAAGTCGTGTGAGTTGCTTTCAAGTTCGGGTATTTCCCTTAAGCTGCATGAGTTGCACTTCCATTCGAGTATTTACATTAAATTGTGTGTGTGAGTTGCTTTCAATTCGAGCCTAGCTCACGTCATCATATCAAACCCGAAAAATATTTGTGCATCCTTGCATTCGTGCGTTTTCAAAGAAACCCCAAATCTACGCTCAAACACGCTAAAATTAGGCCACTTATGCACACACATATCCGGCCTAAATAGCTAAAAGCTCAAAGACTTGGAATCGTCCAACCCCGTATATAAAATTTGCAAACTTAGGCCAAACTCGAGTTTTCAAAACACTTGTCTTCTTTTAAAGAGTCAAAATTGTTTTATCAATATCTATAAGCGCTTAAACTGGCCCTTGAGCACTGGTTCAAAAAGGTTTAAAGCGAAAAGATCCCGCTTGCTCACAATTGCCTTAAAACGTCAGATATTTCAAAAACTTCGCTAGCTTGAGCAAGCTAGCTGGCACGCCCATAGAAATGACGTAGACGCGAAAATGTTCATTTCCTACTTCAAAACCAGAAGTGAGAATTTTCGTGCTTACAAAAGGTAAATGTACATCTCTGTCTAACCAATCCCAAGATATTGTTTCGAACATGAGCCGAAGCAAATGCGAACAAGAGTTTAAATGCGCTCAAACACAAATTATATCGAAACACATTTGAGTTCAAAGGTATTCACGTTTTATGTACAAACTCAACTCGTACGAAGCAATGAACTTAGAACATCTTTAAACAAAGCTTGTTTGTGAATGTACGAACACAAGCTAGTTCATATAGGAAACAAGTTAAACACAAGTAGCCCATGTTCGGTTTGTGCAGGCTAACTTACCAACCCCACAAAAAAAAAACTGAGGCCAAGACTGTTCTTACTCCAAGGAAAGACTTAAATATTTGTTCTAATAAGAGGACAATCACTTAAAAATCCAAAATTGAACTTCATAATGCAGGGTTTTTAAGATGAACCCATGGCTTTGCTCAAAGACCCAAGCAAGAGCCAGTGAATTGCAGGCTGGCCGACCTCGACTAGACTTCCCCTTCTCTTATATAACATGAATTTTATTAGAGAACAATAACTTGCTTTGGAAGTCCTCTTAAAAGCTATGAAAAACAAAGAACGTCATACGGCCTTATTTTGACATTGCCCATGACGACACTCTATTGGATCAAATAATTGAACATTTTCCCATTTCCAGAATTGACCAACCGTTCTCTGCATAGAACTTTAAACATTCCAAATATTTAGCACTTCAACTTTGACCAAACCGATAAAATTCATAAAAGATAAGTGCACAAGGTCAAGAATCATTAGCCAAACTTGGCCAAACTTCGCACACCCATACGCCATATGCAGGAAACAGGGGCCGCTCAGGACAACTTGAGGACTAATGCTAAAATTAGATACCATAGATGACATAATTATTGGGTTTATGAGTGTGACTTGGAAAATTTGGGGCTTAAAAAAGTTATATACCGGGTAGAAAAATTGTGGGGCCTAAAACCAATACTATAATGAGGTTAAATTCAGGGGACTGAGACGCTTACGTTAGTGGCCTCACCCACTAACCACCTGCGGTTGGAAAGTTCACACCCACCAAAGGCACGGGTATCGAATTCCTGGCTTTTGCCCACCAAGCATTCACCATATCTATCACCCTACTTTTTTTTTTACCGTTCCGACAAGTATAGTTGATGTGTTTCCATTTCCGAATAGGAGAAGGGTGAAATTGAGCAACAAAGGACAGGCAAAGGAAACCCACTGGAATGAACCATCGGCTTTTATTTTCATGCATTTGTTTAGTTGATAGAATGGGAATTACATTTACCTAGACATGTCCGGTTCCAGATTATCTGAAACCGAAATCACCGGTTCTAGGATGGTATCGATTTCAAATCCAAAACCATCTCAAAACTATATATATAACTATTTGAGAAGCGAACTCCCACCAATCTAACACACACACACACACACACACACACACACACACATATATATATATATATATATATATATATATATATATATATATATATATATATATATATATATATATATATTTGATGACAGTTTAGAACTGACAGTTCCAGTTTCGGGTCAATTTTTTAAAATCATGAACCATAACCGAATCAAGAGAATTCTCACTTTCAGTTATGGTTCTGGGGCTGGTTCAGTTCCAATTTGAATCACCGGGTAGGGTCCGAACCGGCCATGTCTAACTTTCTCAGAGGGACAATAATGTACGCATGCCTTAGGCCCCTCTATTGTACCACAGGGAAAGAGAGATAGATTAAGAAGCATCATGCCCTATGAAGCCGTAGGACCACCAAACCGTTCACGTACGAAAGAAATTCAAACCATTGATGAACATGCGGAGAAGAAAATTGAAATGTCAATCTCTTCAAAGGGTTTTAAAAATCTTGATTACTTGGGCTCAAAATGGAAAAATATCAGCCACAATAATGTTTGTCTCGGAATAAAATGCAAAAACATTTTTTAAAAGCTAAACACATTTATTTTCACTTGAAATAACTATATATATAGTTAGTTATCGTTTTCTGTAGAATAAAAACACCTTATTTGTCACCATGCCGATAAGGAAGCTAATGATACAAGCACCAAATATTTCACCGGGTTTGGTTAGCAGACAGGACCCAAATAAAACAAGTTTGGATTTTGGTATGCATTTTTTGCGTCTGGCTCCTACTTTAAATTTGCAAGATACTCCAAAACTGAAGATATTTCACACACAAAATATATCAATATGTGATGTTGGGGAGTGAAAACTTCAATCCAACAAGAAGCCCAAATTCGAACCTTATATGAATAACGTGAAGTTAGGTGGTAACCGTTGAAGATGACTTATTGGCATTTATACCTATCAAGCTCAGAAAATGCTTGCACTAATGGGTACAATCATTCAGAGCCCCTCATAGACCCAAGAAACGAAACAAAAGTAAATGGATACCTGATTTTGCTTTTCAGAATAAATGTAGTTTCCTTAGCTAATTTTATAGGATGGTCCAGAGGTTATGGAGGCCTCTCAAGTAATGCTCAAAGTCTGGCGGAACTACTACTCATGGGCTAGATGAGACACGAAATCTGGAAAAATGAAGAAAAAGCATGCAGGTGGATAATTTGAAAATTTATATGAACCACCTAGCTTAACCTGAATTTCACCCAACTGAACTTTTAACTCTCACAATTTTTTTAGGTCCACCATCGTTCAGTCTAATTTTGAATGCAAGGACAATGCGTTATCATCTCTAGCACAGGAAGATGGAAGACATGCTGAACAGCGAAATTTCATTGTCAATGTCTTTTCAGGATCAAGAGACAAATTAGGAATGCAAAGATTCTGGACCTAGAATAATTGTAGAGACATTGTTATTCAAGTTTAATCTAGAACTCCAGGGGAACGATTTTCATATTCATAATTCTATCAAATTATTTCATCAACCTCAGTTAGAAGAGATGGAAAAGCAGGATCTTAGATTTTTTTCCAACCACATATACCTGTTAAATCAGACTGTAATTAGATTAACGATATTTTCATATTTTTCGTATTTTCATATTTCTACACTTCTGTTAGCGAAGCTGATTTGGCTCTTGGCCGAACTGCTAGGTCAGCCTACGTTTTTTGCTCACTCTTCTACTTTCTATTTATTCCCCTTTGGTGGTTCTGACAGTATTCTCAATAAAGAAAACATTTTGTTATATAAAGCATGCATTTCTCATTGGTGACTCCGGCTGCACTCTGCATGTCGTAATATTTTGGCACCTTAGCATTTTCTTTTCTTGATGACTGCGTTTTCTAGTTACCTTGACGGCTTCCTATTTCTGGCGACTCTTGGTGTATTGTAGTATATTATCATATCAAAAGTTTGGGCATTGTTCTATTAGCTAGATCATCATTGTAAAGTACCACGATCAATTAGAGTCAGTAATATCATCATTAAGAAGCAAAAAGACAATCTAGTCCTCTCGGGAGAAAACAAAAACTCAGAAGAAATATATTTCTTAAAGGACATCAAGCTACTGAATTAAAACAGGATGTCACATATTTCCTGTTGAAGAACGTGACATTGCATTGGCAACATAAATACGAAATAGTATACATGCTGTATTTGTGGTCCACACAATTGATTGAGTTCGTAGGCACCCAGTAAAAGTACGAACAGCAACTAAAAGAAGCATGAACAGAGCGGTAACAAAAATTTATCACACTCAAGCTATGGGAAATTGCAAGGAATACCTGGTACTCTGCAGCTAAAGGGGGCAATGAAAAGAATCATTCATGATAAGCTTCCTATTTCAAGCGTCTGATCATCTTCGCAGTCTCTATGAACTTTAATATTCTTGGTTGACTCAAGTTGAAGAGTTTCTGAAACTGCGTTGTTGACTCAAGAAAATTATCCTTGATGCGCTGATCAGTTGCGAGTGCAAACAGAACTTCATTGACATCTTCCTCAATCTTGAGAAAGAATATGTGCGGAAAAACCTGCAAGCATGAAATAATTGTCAACTTGTATTTTGCTTCGTCTAGATCTTGATGCAAATTCGTTTTAACTAACTGCTCTTACATTTTGCATTCGGTGAACAATCTTCTCACGAATGCTTGGGGATCTTGAGACCATATTAATGATAAAAAGTCCAAACTCGCTAAGCGATTCCCTTGCAGCCATAAGGAAAGATTCTTCGGTGAAATTCACAGGAGGGCATGTCAATCCTGTGCTGCTCACAAAAGCAATCGAAAAACAATACATAAATGACGTTTTTGTGAAGATGTCCTTAGAAATTAACAAAACCAAAAACACCCATAAGGATAGTGCAATACGCATAATATGTACATTATGGCTATATACATATTAGGAAAGTGGTGAAAGATGTGTTAGGTGAATCTAAAGGAGGTGTACCAGCACAAAAAAAAGCTTGGTAGTGGAGTGAAGTAGTGCAAAATAAAATCAAGGTAAAGAGGACATGTTACAAATTACATTATGCTAAGAAAACTCGTGAAACTTTAGAGGTTTATAAGAAAGCAAAGAAGGAAGCGAAAAAGGCCGTTAATGAAGCAAAAGCTAAAATTTAGGAGGATTTATATAAAAAACTCTACTCAAAAGAGGATGAAAGAGATGTTTTTAGGATAACTAGGGCTAGAGATAAGAAAACTAAAGATCTTAATTCTGTTAGATGCATCAAAGACGAGGATTAAAAAATTTTAGTGGCAAATGATGATATAAGAAATAAATGAAAAAACTATTTTCATAATTTTTTTAATGAAACTAAAAATGTTAGTATTAGCTTAGGAGAGTTAGCCAAATCAGAAAAGTATATAAACCACAATTTCTACCAACGTATTCAAAAGAATAAAGTCAAAGAGGCTCTTAAACATATGAAGGGTGGTAAATCGAAAGGACCTGACAATATTTCTATAGAAGTTTAGAAAATCCTAAGAGAAACAAGAATCACTTGGCTGAGAAGACTATTTAATGAAATATGGAGAAACCAAAAGATGTCCAAGGAATGGAGAGCGAGTATACTTATACCCATATATAAGAACAAGGGAGACCTTCAAAATTATGTGAATTATCAGGGTATCAAGTTAATGAGCCATACTATGAAATTATGGGAAAGAATTATCGAACGTAGGTTAAGACATGTATCGAGTACAACAAAGAACCAATTTGAATTCATGTCAGGCAAATCTATTGTTGAAGCGATTCACCTTTTGAGACGTCTTATGGAATATTTTAGAGCAAAAAGGAAAGACATGATATTTATTGATCTACAAAAAACTTACAATAGGGTACCGAGAGAGGTTCTTTGGAGAACCTTAAAAAAAAGAAGTATCCCATACGATGGTGTAAAAACATGGGTGAGGACTCATGAAGGAATGATAGAGTTCTTTTAAGTTAATATTGGGTTACATCAAGGATCAACTTTAAGTCCATACTTATTTATAATGGCGATTAATGAGTTAACAAAACATATTCAAGATGAAGTGCCTTTGTGTATGTTATTTGGAGATGACATTGTGTTAGTAGAAGAGTCTAAGGAAAAAGTTAATAGAAAATTGGAACTATGGAGAGAAGCATTAGAAAGCAAAGGCCTCCGACTTAGTAGAAAGCAAAGGCCTCCGACTTAGTAGAACAAAGACAGAATATATAGAATGTAAGTTTGATCATTTGGTTACTTCAGAGGACATAGAAATTAAAATTGGCACACATTGCTTCTCCCAAAAGGAAAGTTTTAAATACCTAAGATCAATTTTTCAGAGTGATGGAAGAATTGATGGAGATGTTACGCATACAATTAATGTTGGTTAGTTAAAATGGAGAAGCAACAAGTATACTTTATGATAAGAAGATACCATTAAAGTTAAAAGGTATTATAGAGCAACAATTAGACCTGTCATGTTTTATGGTTCTGAGTGTTTGAAAGTTAATCATGAACATGTACAAAAGATGTTTGTGACACAAATGAAAATGTTGAGATGGATGAGTGGTCATAGAAGAAAAGACTGTATACATAATGAGGTCATTAGAAATAAATTATGTGTGGCACCAATAGAGGATAAAATGAGAGAATATTGTTTAGGGTGGTTTGGACATATACAAAGAAGATCAAAAGAAGAACCTATAAAAAAATATGAAAAACTAGATTTTGAAAGTATTAAAAGAGATAGTGGACGACCATAAAAGTGTTGGAAAGAAACAATAAAGAGTGATCTAGCTTATTGTGAGTTAACTGCTAACATGGCACATGATAGGACTATGTGGAAACAAAGAATCCATGTAGCCGACCTCGTCTAGTATGAAAAAAGGCTTAGTTGTTGTTGTTGTAGTACTCATAACCACAACTACCAAACTAACCTTAAATCAGCAGCATCTGCATCAATGATCAGTATGTCTATCTTGCGACCATTCCATCTAGCAGCATCATGGCCATAGAAAGAATCGTGCTTGCTGGAAGCATTGCTTATTCCTTCAGGATCAAACCGCATTCTATTCGTACCATCTATGTGTTCAGGTGCTTGTGCATGTGCAATCTCATTCAGAAACTGGATGCCATCACAAATTTGCACCTGAAGGAGAAAAACTTGACCAATTTAGATATCACAAGAAGCAGAAATTATTTTCAAACCAAATTAGAAAGTTAATATTTTCCTGATAGAGTGCTACAGGAGATACAACGCTTTAACAAGCGCCAAAAGCGATATATTGCCTATCATTCCGAGATATCCCTTAGTCCACGACACTACCGCTTACTTGGGCACCTATGATGCACGGAAACAGCTGCTCATGGACATTTCACGTTTTGAGACAACATGGAAACCAATACACGTGCCAAACATGTATGAAACATCTGGACCACGTTTCAGGTTGAAACGTATTTAGTTTATATGAAAAAAGCACCATGCAAAGTAATTAATGCTTGTACAGCTCAAGTGGTTCGTGCGCTTGCTCAGCATCTTGGGGTTGCCAAGTTAGATTCACGTTCCTGGTTTCATTTTTCTTTTTATGATTGTCTGTTTTTTACACCTATATATATTACATATAACAAATAAAAAACATTAAACCCCATTGTGGAAAAAATGTATATATACATACATACGCACACCTCCCAGACTTGCATTTTTTTTTCATTTCCGAGTAACATAGGTGGCAACCATGTCTCCCTCTCAGACCTCTTTTGGCCGCGTATCTCTCTCCCTCTCTCTCTCATCAAGTAATGAGAGTCGTTCCTCGCTGTCTCCCACTTCTCTCTCTCATCAAGTTGTCTGCCACTCTCTCTCACATCAAGACAGCTGCCATTTACCATTCATTTTTAATTTTTTAATTGTTCTTCTTATTGTTTAGAACTCTTCCCATGTAAGGGATCACCCTTGCATTGTCGGTCCCAAGCCCGGATAAAAGAGGAGGGTTGTGTTAGTCTTTCGACAACCAGCGTAAAACTTTGTCGAATTTTTATACCATCGATTAAACAAATTATAAACATTACTTTGGGGCATCTCCACCTAGCAACGGGCTGCAGAGCCCAAATACAGTGATAAGTAAGGGTCACTACATTTTCGCTCGAATATAGTGAATCAATTGCAGAGAGAGTTCCCACATCATGGACGGATATGGGTAAAGAAGTTAGTCCAGCTACATTGTCGCTCGAACATAGTGAATAATTTACATTAAGGCTCTCAACATTTTCAATATTAACGGATGCGGGAGTAAGGAAGCTAGTCATAGATAATCAAATTCGTATTGGTTCTTGGAATATTGGAACATTACTCGGCAAGCTAATGGAGGTGGTAGATACTATGATTCGGAGAAAGATTCATATTATATGTTCAAAAGAGACAAAATGGGTTGGAGAAAAAGCAAAAAAGATAGAGGATACAGGTTTTAAATTATGGTACTAAAGTAAGGAAAAGGCTCGAAACAGAGTTAGTATTATCATAAATAAATATTTAAAGGATAGTATAGTAGACATACAACAATATGGTAACCGAATCATAACATTGAAATTAGTGTTAGGAGTAGAAGTTTTGAATATAGTTTGTGCGTACGCACCCAAAGAAGCCTAGAAAATAGTATAAAGACAACTTTTTGAGAAGAGTTAGATAAGGTGATTAGGAGGGAGATTTTAACAGCTTTGGTTTTGGAGATATAAATGAGGAAGGTAGGGAGATTTTAAATGTTGCTATGGCATTTGATCTCTTTATAGCCAATACAATCTTCAAACAACGAGATGAACATTTAATTACTTGTAAGAGTGGCTTATCACAAACAAAAATAGATTACTTTATTTGTAGAAAAAAAGATAGAGCGTGTTGTAAAGATTGCAAGGTAATTCCAGGAGAAAGTTTAACTACTCAACATCGACTTTTAGTTATGGATTTACAAATAAAAAAATGGACAAAGAAGAAAAGAGTGTATCGAGCTATTTGGACTAAATAATGGAACCTCAAAAGCAAGAAAGAAGATATATTTAAACAGAAAGTCCTTCAAGGAGATTCTTGGAATTATGTGGTTACACTTTCTGATATGTGAAACAATATGGCTATACATATTAATAAAGTGGCGAAAGATGTATTAGGTAAATCCAAGGGAGGTGTACCGGCACAAAAAGAAGCTTGGTGGTAGAGTGAAGTAGTGCAAAATAAAATCAAGGCAAAGAGGGCATGTTACAAATTAAATTATGCTAAGAAAACTAGTGAAACTTTAGAGGCTTATAACAAAGCAAAGAAGCAAGTGAAGCAAAGAAGCAAGTGAAAAAAGCCGTCAGTGAAGCAAAAGTTAAAATTTGGGAGGATTTATATAAAAAACTCAACTCAAAAGAGGGTGAAAGAGACGTTTTTAGTATACCTCGGGCTAGAGATAAGAAAATTAAAGATCTTAATTATGTTAGACGCATCAAAGGCGAGGATGAAAAAATTCTAGCGGCAATGATGATATAAGAAATAGATGGAGTAGGTTAAGACAAGTATCGAGTACAACAGAGAACCAATTTGAAAGTATCGAGTACAACAGAGAACCAACTTGAATTCATGTAAGGCAAATTGACTGTTGAAGCGATTCACCTTTTGAGACGTATTATGGAATATTTTAGAGCAAAAAAGAAATACCTTCACATGATATTTATTGATCTACAAAAAACTTACAATAGGGTACTGAGAGAGGTTCTTTGGAGAACCTTGAAAAAAAGAGGTATCCCACACGATGATGTAAAAACATGGGTGAGGACTCATGAAGGAATGACAGAGTTCTTTTAAGTTAATATTGGGTTACATCAAGGATCAACTTTAAGTCCATACTTATTTATAATGGCGATTAATGAGTTAACAAAACATATTCAAGATGAAGTGCCTTGGTGTATGTTATTTGGAGATGACATTGTGTTAGTAGAAGAGTCTAAGGAAAAAGTTAATAGAAAATTGGAACTATGGAGAGAAGCATTAGAAAGCAAAGGCCTCCGATTTAGTAGAACAAAGACAGAATATATAGAATGTAAGTTTGATCATTTGGTTACTTCAGAGGACATAGAAATTAAAATTGGCACACAATGCTTCTCCCAAAAGGAAAGTTTTAAATACCTAAGATCAATTTTTCATAGTGATCGTTTAGGGTGGTTTGGACATATAGAAAGAAGATCAAAAGAAGAACCTATAAAAAAATATGAAAAACT
Organism: Brasenia schreberi; assembly: GCA_036023115.1. Taxonomy (NCBI): domain Eukaryota; kingdom Viridiplantae; phylum Streptophyta; class Magnoliopsida; order Nymphaeales; family Cabombaceae; genus Brasenia; species Brasenia schreberi. The sequence goes on from JAYKKT010000082.1 coordinate 17,297,003, forward strand.
AGATTTTGAAAGTATTAAAAGAGATAGTGGACGACCATAAAAGTGTTGGAAAGAAACAATAAAGAATGATCTAGCTTATTGTGAGTTAACTGCTAACATGGCACATGATAGAGCTATGTGGAAACAAAGAATTCATGTAGTTGACCCCGTCTAGTATGGGAAAAGGCTTAGTTGTTGTTGTTCTGCTTATTATTTAGAATAACTTGGTCACATTTATATTTTTGTTTTTTAATTTAAGTTTAACAAGCCTTAATGATATATTAAATGTATTGTAATGAGGGTATTTTAGTCTTTTAAGTTAACCCTGAGAGTGAATTTAATAAAAGAAGAAAGGGGGAGCTGCAGGTTGCGTCTCCTCCAAGTTGCTGAAGTGTCTTGTATAATCCTACAGTTTCAGCTTGCTTCCAAGTGGAGACAGTGGTGGTGGTGGTGGCAGACTCATCTAAGAGACCATCGGATGTTATTCAGTGCATAACAAATAGGTTATTTGTGAGATTTCAGGTAGTCTTCTGACTTCGCAAAAATGTGTTTCGCCCATAGAAAGTTTGGGTGGTTGACTGAGTTCGTGTGGGAACGACCCAAAGTTGTGAAGTCACGACAGAAGAACATGTTTGATCCTAATAAGGACCTGAATCAGATTTCTAATGCGAGAATCCTATGCTGGAGAAGTATGATAGATAAAGACAGTTGAAGGCTTATATCAATCTCTTAAAAACCAATCAGATTACAAAGGTCAAATTAGATGATACTCTTGTAGAAATTACTCGAGAGAAAAACTAGAGACCTTTCATATTACAAAAGCCAAATTAGATGGTAGAAAATATTGGAGTGGGACATCCAAAGAATTGACAGTTTTGGCTAGAGAAAGATAGATTATCCAACAGGTACACAACAATGTCTTGATAAGAATAGTTCTGTTTATTTCAAGTGATGAAAGGATGATGTTTTTGTGTCTTCATGACTACTGCAATCTGACACCTTTGATAGGACAAACCTCTTTATGTATCTAGGATCAATATCCGAGATTTGGGTTTGAAAGTTGCCCAAAAGGGTTATTCAAGAAGAAAGAATGTTGCTAAGGAATATGACATTTTAGAAAAGCTTATAATGTGCAGACAAGAAAATCAAACAATTAGTAACTATTATGAAAATCTACATGGTTTATGGGATGATTATAGTTCTACATTCGTATTAAATATACGCATTGCTCTAAAGAACGGAATAAAAACACTGAAAAACGAAAAGTCTTTGACCTTTTATGAGAAGTCTCATCTGATTATGAAGGAATTAAGGTTAACATCCTTGGGAGAGAAAAACTACCCTTCTTAGATAAAGTTTATTCATTATTACTTCGAGAGGAGGATAGAAGAAGAATGAAGGAAGAAATAACTTCAAACAAGACTACATTCATGGAAAATAATCAAAATTCATCCAATCGAGGGAGAGGAGGTATGCCACTCGAGGGAGAGGGTGTGGAGCTTTTCATTGATGAAAAAGATAAATTGAAGTACTCTCACTGTGATATGACGCGACACACAAAAGAGTAGTGTTGGGATTTTATTAGTAAGCCTAACTTTATTAAGAATAAGACATATCAAGCTAATATACTAGAAACTCCATCACATAATTCACATATGGGTACCATAATGGAATTAATGAAGAGAATAGAGGACTTAGAGTTGTGGCTTGAAGAGCAATCATCTACTTCAGAGTCTCAAGAGTCTCACATCAATATAACACATTCCTCATTTATGGTGATTGATAATCCTAGTCCCTCTTTAGCTATAATATGGATTGATGATTCTCGAACTACAAATCATATGGTTGGGAACCAAAAGTGCCTATCTAATTACCAACCCCTCCATAACAAAGAGTCGATTAAACTGGCTAATGGCTCTCATACCTCTATTATGGGAAAGAAAATGTTTTAATACCTTTCTTCAATTTACCTTCTACTCTTTACGTCCCTACCTTCCCTGTAACCTTATTGTCTGTGATCTCCTTCACCAAACATCTAAATTGTAGGAAAGACTCGAACTACACTCTCAACTTATAATTTGTCAACCATGAGTACAATTAAACCCAACATCGAACTAAGGTATGATCGCCTTGGTTATTTATCCTTTTCGAAGATTAGATATTTTGTCCCAAAAAAATTTCATAAACCCAAAAATATAGTCCTCAAGTGTTATAGTTTGTCAAAGAGCAAAACAATAGCGTTCCTGTTTTTTGTCTACGGTCTAAAGTGTCAAAACCTTTTAAGTTAATTGATTATGATGTCTTGGGTCCTTGTCCTATTACTTCTTTGATTGGTCATAGATATTATCTCCTTTATTGATGATTGTACTTGATTTACTTTCTCGTCTAGTTAATGAAATCTAAAGATAAAGCTTATAAAATCTTCTATATGGTTCATTAGTTCATTAAAAACCAGTTTCATTGATCTCTAAAGATTTTTCGTTTTGATAATCGTGAAGAATATATGTCCAACCTATTATGAGACTACTTGCACTAACATGGCATCATGAATCAAACTTCTTGTTCTACTACCCAACAATAAATGATATGACAGAAAAAAAAGGCATATTCTTGAAGTTGCAAGAACTTTGATCATTGGATGCGATACCGCTAACTTCAGCCTATCTCATTAATAGGTTATCAATTTATGTTCGCAACGATGAGTCTCCCTAGAAGGTTGTTAATCTTGAAAAAGTATTTCATATTCTACCTTGTATCTTTAGTTGTATTTGTTATGTTCATATTCATGCCGATGTCCATGATAAATTGGATTATAAGGCTACTAAATGCATTTTTATTGGATATTCAACATCTCAAAAAGGTAAGTGTTATGATCCTATAACCAGAAAAAACTATGTATCCTTACATGTCTGTCACCTTTGAGTCAGCCATTTATTTTTTGCCAAAGGGAGAGTTCCCTAGTTCTTCTGACCTACTCTTGTTCTGCCTATAAGTCCAATCAACTGTGAACTGGAGTTAAATGATAATATAGAGACAGATGGAAATCTTAAGGATACAAAAGTTTATACTCATAAGGAGAGGAAGGTAGAGATGCAAATACTCAAGTTCACATGACCAATGATTCTTCTTCAGCTTTAAATCAATCCTCTTTAGAGGTACTGTAGCAAATTCTCTCTTCCACGAATTCTAAATTAGAATTCCCTATTGCTATCAGAAAAGGTAAGAGAACATGTACTTTTTACCCTATTTCTTAATGTGTCTCCTACCATAATCCATCAGCAACTTATCAAAACTTTGTTATGAACGTTAAGTTATATCATATATCGAAGAACTTCGAGGAGGCAAATTAGTCTTAAGGTGGAAAGAAGCTAAGCAAAGTGGTGAAATTTAAACACTTAAGGTGAAATGGATGGATAGAGTGACATTTAAAGTTTTGAACATGTACTAATCTGGCCCCGTGAAAGAAAACATTAGGGTGCAAATGGATGGATACATACAACAACAACTAAGCCTTTTCCCATACTAGACGGGGTCGGCTACATGGATTCTTTGTTTCCACAGATCCCTATCGTGTGCCATGTTAGCAGTTAACTCCCAATAAGCTAGATCATTCTTTATTCTTTCTTTCCAACACTTTTGTGGTCGTCCTCTACCTCTGTTAATACTTTCCAAATTTAGTTTTTCTAACCTTCTTACAAGTTCTTCTTTTGATCTTCTTTCTATATGTCCAAACCATCTTAAACGATATTCTCTCATTTTATCCTCTATTGATGCCACTCCTAATTTGTTTCTAATAACCTCATTATGTATACGGTCTTTTCTTGTATGACCACTCATCCATCTCAACATCTTCATTTCTGTCACAGACATCTTTTGTACATGTTGATGATTAACTGCCCAACACTCAGAACCATAAAACATGACAGGCCTAATTGCTGCTCTATAATATTTACCTTTTAATTTTAATGGTATCTTCTTATCACAAAGAACTCCTCTCCATTTTAACCAACCACCATTAATTCTATGTGTAACATCTCTATCAATTATTCCATCACTTTGAAAAATTGACCCTAGGTATTTAAAACTTTCCTTTTGGAGAATGCAATGCGTGCCAATTTTAATTTCTATGTCCTCTGAAGTAGCCAAATGATCAAACTTACATTCCATATATTCTGTCTTTGTTCTACTAAGTCGGAGGCCTTTGCTTTCTAATGTTTCTCTCCATAGTTCCAATTTTCTATTAACTTTTTCCTTAGACTCCTCCACTAATACAATGTCATCTGCAAATAACATACACCAAGGTACTTCATCTTGAATATGTTTTGTTAACTCATCCATCACCATTATAAATAAGTATGGACTTAAAGTTGATCCTTGATGTAACCCAATATTAACTTCAAAGAAGTTTGTCGTTTCTTCATGAGTCCTCACACATGTTTTTGCACCATCATACAAGTCTCTTATAAGGTTAATATATGTCAATGGGATACCTCTTTCTTCCAAAGAACCTCCCTTAGTACCCTATCATAAGCTTTTTCTAGATCAATAAATATCATGTGAAGGTCTTTCTTTTTTGCTCTAAAATGTTCCATAAGACTTCTCAAAAGGTGAATCGCTTCAATAGTAGATCCATCCTAAAAATATCTCTTTCACCCTCTTTTGAGTTGAGTTTTTTATATAAGTCCTCCCAAATCTTAGCTTTTGCTTCACTAACGGCCTTTTTTGCTTCCTTCTTTGCTTTCTGATAAGCTTCTAAAGTTTCACTAGTTTTCTTAGCATAATTTAATTTGTAACATGCCCTCTTTGCCTTGATTTTATTTTGTACTACTTCACTCCACCACCAAGCTTCTTTTTGTGTCGGTACACCTCCCTTAGATACCCCTAACACATCTTTCGCCACTTTCCTAATATGTATAGCCATATTGTTCCACATATCACAGGGTGTACCAACATAATTCCAAACATCTCCTTGAATGACTTTCTGTTTAAATATATCTTCTTTCTCGCTTTTGAGGTTCCACCATTTAGTCCGAATAGCTTGATGCACTCTTTTCTTCTTTGTCCATTTTTTTATTTGTAAATCCATAATTAAAAGTCGATGTTGGGTGGTTAAGCTTTCTCCTAGAATTACCTTACAATCTTTACACACGCTCTATCTTTTTTTCTACAAATAAAGTAATCAATTTGTGTTTGTGATAAGCCACTCTTATAAGTAATTAATGTTCATCTCGTTTTTTGAAGATTGTATTGACTATAAAGAGATCAAATGACATAGCAAAATTTAAAATCTCCCTACCTTCCTCGTTTATATCCCCAAAACCAAAGTTTCCATGAATCCCTTGATATCCTAATGCCTCTTTACCGACATGTCCATTTAAATCTCCTCCTAAACAAATCATCTCCCTTTGTGGAATCTTTTGAAACACCTTATCTAACTCTTCCCAAAAATTAGTCTTTATACTATCTTCTAGTCCTACTTGGGGTGCGTAAGCACAAACTATATTCAAAACCTCTGCTCCTAACACTAATTTCAACATGATGATTCGGTCACCATATCGTTGTATGTCTACTACACTCTCCTTTAAATCTTTATTTATGATAATACCAACTCCGTTTCGGGCCTTTTCTTTACCTGAGTACCATAATTTAAAACCTGTATCCTCTATTTCCTTTGTTTTTTCTCCAACCCATTTTGTCTCTTGTAAACATAGAATATGAATCTTTCTCCGAATCATAGTATCTACCACCTCCATTAGCTTACCCGATAATGTTCTAATATTCCAAGAACCAATACGAATCTTATTATCTAGGACTAGCTTCCTTACCCCCCGCATCCGTCAATAATCAAAATGCGGAGACCCTCTCTGAAAAATTTTCACTACATTCAGGCGGCAATGTAGTGGAACTAACTTCTTTACCCACACCCGTCCATGACGTGGGAACCCTCTTTGCAATTGATTCACTGCATTCTGGCGAAAATGTAGTGGCCCTTGCTTACTTCTTACTGCATTCGGGCTCTGCAGCACGTCGCTAGGCGGGGACCCCCCAAAGCAATGCTAATAATTTTTGTAATCCATGTTATAAAAATCCGACGAAGTTTTACACTGGCTGTCGGAAGCCTAACACAACCCTCCCAAATCTAAATGGATGGATACATACATTGAAATTTAAAGTTGATGGGAATCTAGAATGTTGTAAAGCTCGATTGATAGCCAAAGGATATAGTCAATCATATGAGATAGACTACAATAAAATGTTTGCTCCAGTGATGAAATTGACTTTCATAAGAGTTATCATGGGTCTAGCTACTCACAACTAGATTTGAAAAATGTGTTTCTACAAGAAAATCTTCAAAAATAAATTTATAGAGTTACCACTCAGATTCAATAAAAATGAGTTCAAGGACAAGGTATGTAAGTTAAAGGTCATTTTTTGTCTCAAACAATCTCTTAGAGCATGGTTTAAAGGATTCAACGAAGGCATAACCAATTTATGTTATCACAAAAGCATCAATGATCATACATTATTATTAAAAAAAGTAAAGAAATAAAGATATCTATTTTGATTGTTTATATTAATATTATCATTATAGGTGATGATCTAGAAGAGACTGAAACACTTAAGGTGAAATTGCACCAGATCTTTTATCTAAAAGACTTGGGCCTACTGCATTACTTTTTGGAAATTGAAGTTCTATATTTCAGGAAACATGTATTTCTAACTCAAACGAAGCATACCATGAATCTGCTTCAAGATATTAAAATGACTCACTTCATAAAGAGCACAATTCCAATGGGCACAATAAAAAATGGCATCTTAACGATGAAAAAAGGTTTGAAAATGTAGATAGATATCAAAGATTGATTGGAAAATTGATTTATGTTATCATTACTCATCATGTTATTGTATATGATGTGAGAATGGTAAGCAAATTTATGCATGCTTCATTGAGAGCTCACATGAATGTAGTTTATCATATACTAAGATATTTGAAATCTTATCATAGTCATTGAATCCTATATGCCAACAAGAGTAACACTAATATTAAGGTGTTCTTAGATGTTGATTAGGTGGATTCTCTTGATGATAGAAAATCTACTTCTAGATATATTACATTGATTGATGGTAATATTGTTTCATGGAAAAGCAAAAAATAAATGGTAATAGATAAATCAAGCGTTGAGGTCAAATACACAGCAATGGGTCAAGGATTATGTGGGAATTATAGTTAAAGCCTATAATGAAAGTGTTGGGTACGAAGACAAGAGGTATCATTTCTCTTTGTTGGGATAGTAAAGTTGCATTCAGATTCCATCTAACCCAACTTATCATGAGAGGACCAAGCATATTGAAGTCGACTATCACTTCATAAAAGAAAAAGTCACAAACAAAGAATTCCAATTGATTTATATCCAGTCTTAAATTCAGTATGCAGACATTCATACCAAAAATGTCAACACAAGAACTCGTGAGTGTTCTTCCCAAGTTGGGAGTCCTCAATGTCTTTCTTCCAACTTGAGGGAGAGTGTTAATAAGATGATTCATTTAAGAAAAGCCTCTTAATAATGTATTAGATTTATTTAATGAGGGTATTTTAGTCTTTCAAGTGATAAAAGATTTTATAAGTGATGTGTTGTTGTTGAAGAATATGAGTTTAGAGTCAGTTTTACTACATATATTGTCTTAGGACAATAAAATTGATGTTTAGATTATTATTGTAATTGTCTGAAGTCGTAAGGGCATTTTGGTAATTTTTTGTACTAGGGGTATTTTGATCATTTTACGTTTTACAACTCCTTATATAAAGGCTGATAGGTTGTAATTAGGGTTAAGCTGCTGGGATTAAGAAAGAGAGAGAAGGAGGGGTGCGGCCTCCATTGGAGGTCCGCCCCCTCCTTCGATCTCTATTGTTACTCTTTTTTTTATTAATATATTGTTTATTATCCACTGCGTTTCTCCGTAATTACAACATGGTATCAGAGCCGACTGGTTGAGAACTCGCGCCCACGGGCTTCGTCGCTGAAGATTTTCGTGTGAGACAATGGAAAGAAGACCAGCTAGGTGTTACAGGCAGATAAAGAACAAGCCTTATTCAAAGTAAAGGTACTGTCGTGGTGTTCCAGATCCAAAGATCAGGATCTATGATGTTGACATGAAGAGGAAAGGAGCTGATAGGCTCCAGACAGGCTTGAGGGGTGCCTTTGAGAAGCCACAGGGAACCTGTCCAAGGGTTGCCATTGGTCACGTGTTGTTGTATGTGCGTTGTAAGGATTCTGATACTGACACTGCATTTAGCTGTGTACATAAGGATCTAAGGCTGGGGCCAGAAGAAATTGCTCGATATAACGGACCTGCTCAGCAAGCATTCGACTACCAACAATCTGGGCTTTCACGAGCACCAAAATGAAGTTGCAAAAGGATACTTCATGCATCAAACCATGTTTCGAATCAAAGACCCAAAGGTTAGCTTGGATTTCTATTCACGTGTGTTGCAGATGATTGAGTATCTTGTTTTTTGTGAAAGCTGCCATAGGTTGTATTCGGGATTGGTAATCCCCAAAGCCCAAAACTTAAGTTTCTGTACCATTGTCTGAAGAACTTGAATCGCCATTGAACCATTGTTGTGCAAGAATCCTACCTAATTAGCATTATCCACCCTAACATGTTACTCAAGCGATTGGATTTCCCAAAAATGAAGTTCAGTTTATACTTTATGGGTTATGAGATTACTTTATGATCCATACATATAGGATGTGCAGACAGTCCCGTGACAACATCCCAATTTTATTCAGTTTCATTTACTGAGGATCTGCACCAAGTGGTAGACCATATTGGTCATCATTTTCCACATTGAAGATTGTATGCTGTCAGTTGGTCTCTTGGAACAAATATTCTTGTCCGTTATCTTGGTTAGGAATCTCACGCCTGTCCTCTTGCTGGGGCAGCATCGTTGTGCAGTGTTTTTTTATTTGGTTATTGCTGATAAGTTTTTTCACAAGGTATTCAATGTGGACTGACGAGAATGGAAGGCTTACGAGGTTCTCCAGGAAGAAGAAGAAGAAGATAAAAAAGGAAGTTGGTGGCTGCCAAAAGTAATAATGGTGGTTGAACCATTCCTTCCAGATTTTTTCAAAGAACGTCTCATAGAAACTTAAAAAGGAATATTTGATTTGTTGGAGAAAAGGTAATTTTATTTCCTTTGAATTTCCAATGCTAGAAATGGAAGTTACAAATTACTTTTCCTGATTTTATGGAAAGCAAGCCAGAAAAGTAATCATGGAAAGTCACTTTCCTGATTTTGTGGGGAAGGAAACCAGAAAAGTAGTTATGGAAGATAACTTTCACGGTTTTATGGAAAAATATAACAAAAAAGGAAGGATTATCCTCATGATTTTAGGAAAGAAAAGTGTTAAGTGCTGCCCATCATCTACATAAAGAAAGTTAGAGAAAAAGGAAGGATATAAAAATATAATCCATTCCAGATTTTGTAGGTTGTGCAGAAAAAGAAAAGGATTGTATGGCTTATCTCCCGAAGTTTGATTATGCTATGCATGTGCATGAGACCATTTCTGATTCCAGGACATTGCTGCACTCGGTTGTTAAAAAAAAAAAAAAAGGGTTCATCAACTCGTGGGTATGCCATGCTCGCTGCATCAGAAATACAGCAAGGCATTACAAACTTTTTTCTTAGTGAAAAGGAAGGAAGACTCAGGGGAATGTGCAGCTGCTTGCCAAGGGATGATGTTGATAAAGAGAAAAAGAGAGAAGAAAGGTGATAATAAGAGATAAGAAATAAAATAAAAAAAGAAAGAGAAACAATGAAAAAAAATGGAAAAGCAATGTATAAAAGAAGGAAAAGAAGGAACAAAACGGAAGGGAGACTCAAATGGAAGGGCTGAATTCTTACGACCATACAATGTCTAGCAACAAAACAACTGCTGGTATGTCGTACACTTTAAATGTTTTTCCAGTGTGAGGATGTATGATGTCAAGCAACATGACATATGTAGTTTTCTTGACAAAAACGGTTCAAGTGATTTCTTGCAAAGATATAGTGCAAGTACGATGAAAGTGAATATGAGTTTATTGAATACTTGTGTGAGAGTATGGCCAATCTGGGTTCTTTACTCTTGGTGTTTCTTGAACACATGGTTAGAAGTGAGGGGTTTTACCTATGGAAAGAATTATTTTGCCTTTGTTCAACTCTTTATGTGACAAAAGCCCTATCGAGACAGAGTTGAATACTATTTTTTAAGATGGTTTCCAGGGATCACCCTTGCATTGCCGGTCCCAAGCCCGGATAAAGGAGGAGGGTTGTGTTAGACTTCCGACAGCCAACGTAAAACTTCGTCGGATTTCTACAACATGGATTACAAAAATTATGAGCATTGCTTTGGGGCGTCCCCGCCTAGCGACGTGCTGCAGAGCCCGAATGCAGTAAGAAGTAAGCAAGGGCCACTACATTTTCGCCCGAATGTAGTGAATCAATTGCAGAGAGGGTTCCCACATCATGGACGGGTGTGGATAAAGAAGTTAGTCCCGCTACATTGCCGCCCGAATGTAGTGAAAAATTTTCAGAGAGGGTCTCCGCATTTTGATTATGGGCGGATGCGGGGGGTAAGGAAGCTAGTCCTAGATAATAAGATTCGTATTGGTTCTTGGAATATCGGAACATTATCGGGTAAGCTAATGGAGGTGGTAGATACTATGATTCGGAGAAAGATTCATATTCTATGTTCACAAGAGACAAAATGGGTTGGAGAAAAAGCAAAGGAGATAGAGGATACAGGTTTTAAATTATGGTACTCAGGTAAAGAAAAGGCCCGAAACGGAGTTGGTATTATCATAAATAAAGATTTAAAGGAGAGTGTAGTAGACATACAACGATATGGTGACCGAATCATCATGTTGAAATTAGTGTTAGGAGCAGAGGTTTTGAATATAGTTTGTGCTTACGCACCCCAAGTAGGACTAGAAGATAGTATAAAGACAGTTTTTTGGGAAGAGTTAGATAAGGTGTTTCAAAAGATTCCACAAAGGGAGATGATTTGTTTAGGAGGAGATTTAAATGGACATGTCGGTAAAGAGGCATTAGGATATCAAGGGATTCATGGAAACTTTCGTTATGGGGATATAAACGAGGAAGGTAGGGAGATTTTAAATTTTGCTATGTCATTTGATCTCTTTATAGTCAATACAATCTTCAAAAAACGAGATGAACATTTAATTACTTATAAGAGTAGCTTATCACAAACACAAATTGATTACTTTATTTGTAGAAAAAAAGATAGAGCGTGTTGTAAAGATTGTAAGGTAATTCCAGGAGAAAGCTTAACCACCCAACTTCGACTTTTAGTTATGGATTTACAAATAAAAAAATGGACAAAGAAGAAAAGAGTGCATCGAGCTATTCGGACTAAATGGTGGAACCTCAAAAGCGAGAAAGAAGATATATTTAAACATAAAGTCCTTCAAGAAGATGTTTGGAATTATGTTGGCACACCCTCTGATATGTGGAACAATATGGCTATACATATTAGGAGAGTGGCGAAAGATGTGTTAGGGGTATCTAAGGGAGGTGTACCGGCACAAAAAGAAGCTTGGTGGTGGAGTGAAGTAGTACAAAATAAAATCAGGGCAAAGAGGGCATGTTACAAATTACATTATGCTAAGAAAACTAGTGAAACTTTAGAAGCTTATAAAAAAGCAAAGAAGGAAGCAAAAAAGGCCGTTAGTGAAGCAAAAGCTAAGATTTGGGAGGACTTATATAAAAAACTCAACTCAAAAGAGGGTCAAAGAGATATTTTTAGGATAGCTAGGGCTAGAGATAAGAAAACTAAAGATCTTAAGTATGTTAGATGCATAAAAGACGAGGATGAAAAAATTCTATTGGCAAATGATATATAAGAAATAGATGGAAAAACTATTTTTATAATCTTTTTAATGAAAATAAAGATGTTAGTATTAGTTTAGGAGATTTAGCCAAGTCAGAAAAGTATATAAACCACAATTTTTACCGACGTATTCAAAAGAATGAAGTCAAAGAGGCTCTTAAACATATGAAGGGTGGTAAATCGGTAGGACCAAATAATATTCCTATAGAAGTTTGGAAAATACTAGGAGAATTACGAATCACTTGGCTCACAAGACTATTTAATGAAATACGGAAAAACCAAAAGATGCCCGAGGAATGGAGAGCAAGTACACTTATACCCGTATATAAGAACAAGGGAGACATTCAAAATTGTGCGAATTATCGAGGTATCAAGTTAACGAGTCATACTATGAAATTATGGGAAAGAATTATCGAACGTAGGTTAAGACAAGTATCAAGTACAACAGAGAACCAATTTGGATTTATGCCAGGTAGATCTACTATTGAAGCGATTCACCTTTTGAGACGTCTTATGGAACATTTTAGAGCAAAAAAGAAAGACCTTCACATGATATTTATTGATCTAGAAAAAGCTTATGATAGGGTACCGAGGGAGGTTCTTTGGAGAACTTTGGAAAAAAGAGGTATCCCATTGACATATATTAACCTTATAAGAGACATGTATGATGGTGCAAAAACATGTGTGAGGACTCATGAAGGAACGACAAACTTCTTTGAAGTTAATATTGGGTTACATCAAGGATCAACTTTAAGTCCATACTTATTTATAATGGTGATGGATGAGTTAACAAAACATATTCAAGATGAAGTACCTTGGTGTATGTTATTTGCACATGACATTGTATTAGTGGAGGAGTCTAAGGAAAAAGTTAATAGAAAATTGGAACTATGGAGAGAAACATTAGAAAACAAAGGCCTCCGACTTAGTAGAACAAAGACAGAATATATGGAATGTAAGTTTGATCATTTGGCTACTTCAGAGGACATAGAAATTAAAATTGGCACACATTGCATTCCCCAAAAGGAAAGTTTTAAATACCTAGGGTCAATTTTTCAAAGTGATGGAAGAATTGATGGAGATGTTACACATAGAATTAATGCTGGTTGGTTAAAATGGAGAGGAGCATCAGGTATTCTTTGTGATAAGAAGATACCATTAAAATTAAAAGGTAAATATTATAGGGCAGCAGTTAGGCCTGCCATGTTTTATGGTTCTGAGTGTTGGGCAGTTAATCATCAACATGTACAAAAGATGTCTGTGACAGAAATGAAGATGTTGAGATGGATGAGTGGTCATACAAGAAAAGACCATATACATAATGAGGTTATTAGAAACAAATTAGGAGTGGCACCAATAGAGGATAAAATGAGAGAACATCGTTTAAGATGGTTTGGACATATAGAAAGAAGATCAAAAGAAGAACCTTTAAGAAGGTTAGAAAAACTAAATTTGGAAAGTATTAAAAGAGGTAGAGGACGACCACAAAAGTGTTGGAAAGAAACAATAAAGAATGATCTAGCTTATTGGGAGTTAACTGCTAACATGGCACACGATAGAGATCTGTGGAAACAAAAAATCCATGTAGCCGACCCCGTCTAGTATGGGAAAAGGCTTAGTTGTTGTTGTTGTTGTTTCCAGAAGATGTTACTATTCATAAGAAAGACTTAGAAGGATCTTAACTGGCAGATTTGAGTACTAATGTTTATCAGCAGACTGCATTCTGCCACTCTATATTTTTCTTCACAAAATTTTTTGGAGGAGAAGCTTTCTAACGAGTTCAAGGGGCTGTTATGAACGTGATGCATTCTATGTCAATGAAGCCATTAGGAGATGGAATCCTAAGGATGTCGTCCTGATAGAAATAGCATGCTCTAGGTCTCCAAAGAAACCTGTACTGGTCCGAGAAGCATATTATGCTTATTTCAAGAGATCGATTGAAGAGGACTTTGCACCTCATACATCTAGTGTTCTGCAAAAGCTACTGGTGGGTCTCATTAGTTCATACAGCTATGGAAGAGTTGAGGTCAACACAGATCTTGCAGAGTGAGAAGCGCAGATACTGCACGACAAGATCAAGGGAAATTCTATTAACCACGAGGAGGTCATCAGGATTCTGACTATACACAGTAAACCACAGCTTAATGCGACATTAAACCATTATAAAGATTCCTTTGAGAACTATATTAACAAGGATCTTAAGGCTGATCCTAGCGATGAATATCTATCTGCACTTACAGTTGACATAAAGTGTCTAACAGAACCACAGAAACACTTTGAAAAATGCTTCGAGTGACAATCAAAGGACTTGGGACAGATGAGGACTGCCTAAATGAAGGCAGCCATGTAGGGCGCCAACGTTCAGTTGTGGGCAGATTGGATGGAATAATGTCTTCAATCTGCCAATTCTTGAAAGTTTACAAAAAATAGATAAATGTTGAAGATTGCAGTCATGAGGACTGCCAAAATGATTTTATTTGCAGCCATTAAATTTACAGCTATGAAAACTGCTGAAAAAGGATTGTCATGAAGGCCGATAAGAGTGTGTTGCAATCATGAAGGCTAATGAAAGTTAATTTGCAGCAATGAAAGCTGCTGAAGAAATAGTGCAGTTGTTGAAGATGAATAGCTAAGAAGGGTAAGTTGAAGAAGATTACAACCATGAAGGTTGCTAAAAAGTTTTGTAGCAAAGAAAATTGCTTGATAAATGGACAGCCAAGGGGCTGAAAATTTCATAAGAATGCAAAAATCAGTTTTCCTTCACCACATATGCATGACAAATCAAATCATAGAAGAGGCCAGAAGAATTTGTTGATATGGAATGTGGCAGTATCATCAAGAAGCATAAAAGTCAAAACCTTGGGTTGCTGAAGTAAACAACCAGGAGGGCTGGAAAAGCGGCTGCAGCCACCATGTGAAGGGGCGCAGGAAAAGCCGTGTGAAGTGTGTATGGTGGAGTAGTATCTCCTATCACAAAAGATCAGCTTTCTCATGAGTAGAAGAAACATGACTTTTAAGTGTAGCAGCCAAATCACTTTATAGAGAAGAAAGAGAGGGAGCAGCCAACACCCATAGAAGGGTCAAGTGTTATCCATGTGTTCTTGATTATTCAAGTTGTTTTACAGAAGCCTTAAAGAAATTACTAATGCACGTGTGATGAAGAAAGTCATAATGATGATTAGCAAGGAAGGCATAGGTAATGATGCAGCCAGAGATGCTGCTTGAGATGATCAGCTAGGAAGACTGAGTTGATGTTGCAGCCATAGATGCTGCTTGAGATCAGTCAGGAGGACTAAGTTGATGTTGCAGCAAGAGATGTTGCTTGAGATGATCATTTAGGATAGCTGAGTTGATGTTGTAGCCAGAGATGCTGCTTGAGATGATTAGCCAGGAAGGCTAAGTTTATATTTCAGCCAGAGATGTTGCTTGAGATGATCAACCAGGATGATTGAGTTGATGTTGCAGCCAGAGATGCTGCTTGAGATGATTAGCAAAGAAGGCTAAGTTTATATTGCAGCTAGATATGCTACTTGATATGATCAGCTAGGAAGACTAAGTTGAAGATGTTGCAGCTAAAGAAGTTGTTGAAGATTAAACCAGTGATGAAAACAGATGAAGAATGTTTAAGACAAATGAAGATTTTTTGGCAAGTTTGGAGTTTGAAGTATCTCACTCCAAACTTGAGGGGGGTGTTGAAGAATGAGTTTAGAGTCAGTTTTAGTACATATAATGTCTTAGGACAGTAAAATTGATGTTTAGAGTATTATTGTAATTGCCCGAAGTTGTAAGGGTATTTTGGTAATTTTCCGTACTAGGGGTATTTTGGTCATTTTATGTTTTACAACTCCTTATATAAGGACTGATAGGTTGTAATTAGGGTTAAGCTGCTGGGATTAAGAAAGAGAGAGAAAGAGGGGGGGCGGCCTCCATTAGAGGTCCGCCCCCTCCTTCGATCTCCATTATTACTCTTCTTTTATTAATATGTTTTTATTATCCACTGCGTTTCTCCGTAATTACAACAGTTGTAACCCTAGGAGTGAATTTAATAAAAGGAGAGGGGAGGGGGAAGAGTTGCAGACTGCGTCTCTTTCAATTCCAAGTGCCTTGTATGGGCCAATAATTTCCTGCTAATGAATAAATAAATCTTTTATTTATTCTCTTAACACACTCATCTATCTCATCATCTTCATTTATGTCGTAGACATCTTTTGTATATATTAATGAATAATTGCCTTAACACTCAAAACCATAAAATATAGCAATTTTTATTGCTTGTTGCTCTCTAATATTTACCTTCCAACTTTAATGATATCTTCTTATCACCTAGAATATATGATGCACCTCTCCATTTTAACCAACCGACATTAATTCCATGCATAACATGTTCGTCAATTTTTCTATTGCTATGAAAAACTGAACCTAAGTATTCAAAACTTTGTTTATAAAGAATGAAATGTATGTCAATCTTAATTTATATGTCATCTTAAATAACCAAATGATCGAACTTGTATTTCATATATTTTATTTCTGTTCTCCTAAGTCGAAAGCCTTTACTTTCTAATGTTTTTCTCCATAATTTTTTATGATAAACCTTGTATCGATACAACATAACTTTTTTATGATTTTCATTTTTTTACAATTTTTTGATTTCTTAATGTTTTTTTATTCAATATTTTAATGTGCCATATTGTATTATCATGTATTGTTTTTCGGTGCGATACGGGCACCGATTCGCTAATTACAACATTGCTTTAAACAACCCCCTCCATTTGGAACTAAAATCTGGACACTGAGCATATTATATTCATTGCAAAATTCAACTCAAGAAACAATACATATGCAATTTATGGTAGACAACAATCGCAAGTTGAAGATCATTCTTTATAAAAATACAGGACATGCTTTAGTTAAAAAATAATAGAAAATCAATGAGTTGTGTGTGAGACGAAGAGCATCTAAAAAATTAAAGAAATGTTGGCTCACATGGTGGCGTGGTCATACATGATCACATGTTAACAAGGCTGCTACCGCACTTTGTCATGAGAAGGAACCTATGATGGAATAAAATTAGTGCAGGTACCTCTAAGACCAAGACTCTACTATGCCTCTTTTCCATAGGACGAAGAATTTCATTGAGACGCATCTGGGCACAACAGAATTGTCACCCATAGGTTGCAGAAGCAACCAAGCAAAAGGAGAAGCAGGAAGGAAAACGAAAAAGAAACAACCAGCCCAACATCCAACCGTATTCTTTATAATACATCCACAGAAAATCTCAATGACCTCCTGTTTGTTAAGACTTCAAATGATGGACAGCCGTATTAAGGACATAAGAAAACCATATGCACAGAATCAAGCATCCCAAATATTTTGAAGGACATAAGAAAACCATATGCACAGAATCAAGCATCCCAAATATTTTGAAGGACATAAGAAAACCATATGCGCAGAATCAAGCATCCCAAATATTTTGAAGGACATAAGAAATAACCTTCATCAGGCTATCTTCCTTGAAGTCAAAGCAATCTCTAGCCAGATCAGCAACAACAGGGTCTAGCTCTATAACCTGCATAAACATGCAAAAAGTTGGATAAAACGAGTTTGGTGAAGCTTCTGAACAGGAGAGCTTTACACCATAATAAAAATATGTCTGAACCTCAAGATCCAAATTTGAAATATATCTGCGGAGAAACATTGGAAGAAGACCACCTCCAAGTCCAATTATGACTGTCTTAATCTGCAACAGGTGGTGAAATTGAAAATCTAATTATATTACAAGACAGACATTATGCAAAAGGAACTGGCAATACACATCTTTCACAAGTCACAAAGTTGTCAATAGCATTCAGCACCGCTACTTTGGCCAAAACCCTATGAGGCTAATCCCCAGATTAGCATCGGATATGCAGAACATGAGGTACACAAAAAATATAACAATTAATATTTAACTCCAAGACAATAAATAATTGTATTCAACACATTTACGAATGTGAATCAATTTGAACAGTAAATAGTTAATACTTGTAACTTTCAATCATCACTATGAAACTTAAATTATCATTCATTCAGTAGTTCTAAGAATTTTAGGAAACTTAAATGTGAAAATTTCTTTAATATGCCACAATTTTTCACTCATATAATGCATAAATGCTTCTCAAAGGTCACCGTTTATTGAACAGTAGATGATTTTGACAGAATGAAATTATCTCTAGAGAACTGGATAAAAAGCAAGCATCCGGAAAAAGGATCATCCCTCTTCCCACCAAAACGGACATCATAAAGCTATAAATGCACATTGAATGAAACATGACGTATAAAAAACACAAGTCCAAAGAAGTAAATCTAAAACTAAAGAAAATGGTACTTGTCATTCATCTCTGAACTCCACCATCACAGAAAAAGACAACTATAAACAAGTTAAACACCAAGATTTAGTAGCGCATGAATTATAATCACGACATTGTATGCGCATATATGAGTGCTTAGCACCTCAAGCCACGAAGAAAGCTAAGGTCATATGCTGGCGCTTATGCACACATTTGACACAGCAAGTCATAAACAAAGCTTTTTCCCACGCACTAGGTGGGATCAGCTACATGAAATTTTAGCAACCCTGATATTAGTTTTGTTAGGCCAAAAAAAGAGGTGCTGAATGCATTAAATTCATAAACTTGTTCAAGAGTACAAGCAAGCAAGCAATATAGCTAAAAGGAGAAAAAATTATTCAGTAACAATAAATGAAATTTGTTACTAAAACTTATGAAGCACAAAGATTTTGATGAAAACTTGTTTTTCTGTAACTACATTTGCTGGGAACCTCACAATTTCCAAAATAGGAACCAGAGAAGTTACCTTTCTTCCAGATATCACTAGGTTGTTCATATCAGACGCAATCAGTGAAAAACCTGCAATTATTGTACTGTGATAGGAACTCGCCAGATAGCTATGATCAACCACCATACGATCCCTGGTCCCTGTCAAAACAAATGATGTGAGAATTGATACTATGGTTTTTTTTCTTTTTCAAGATAGCATATCCAACATAAAGTTGTTGAATAGCTTTTCGTCTAGCTATAAAATAATTGAAAAGAAAAACACGATCTAGTTAGCACAGCCTTTCCTTATCAAACAAAAAGGAAAGGTGGTTTTTGACATTAGCACTCTAGCCCAAATAGAATATAACTTTAAATTCGCAAGGCTCAACATGAGAAACTCTGCTGAGTGTCCATATTTGCCAAAGAAAATGAAACAAATAGAGAAAGGGGCCACGATGATGTTGAAACTATGGGAAGAGGAAGACTAAAATAGCAAAAGTCACTTTGTCTGTCCACAAAACCATATCAGTTGTAAGAAATATGAAAACCAAAGGGCATAACCTTTGTGGCTGCTTTGCATATAGATTTGTTCATTCAATAAAGGAGATTCATGAACTTACCTGTTTCTTTACAGCTAGGTGGGGTTGGCTACATGGATTCTTTGATACCATAGCTTGATATTGTACCATATTAGCAGTTAATTCCAAAAAAGCCATATCATGTTTTTTAATTTCCTCCAACACTTTTGTGGTCTTCTCCTCCCTCTTTTAATGTATTTGTCATCTAGTTTCTCACATCTTCTCAATGGAACCTCATTAGGTCACCTTTATCCAAACCACCTTACGCATGTTTCTCTCATTTTGTTTTCTATCGTGTTACCACAACTTTTGCTGACTACATTGTGTATATCGTCATTACTTGTATAACTATACACACCTCAACATCATGTATTCATTTCCACTACTACCATTTTTGGGTACGTGATAATGATTGACTGCCAACACTCAGAACAAGCTAATGGACTATCATAAATAAATACATTCACATAATCCCATGAGAAAAAATCATGCGCATATAATGCCAACACTCAGATCAGCAGCTACAGAATACAACTATCCTCCACTAGCAGGTGTCTTGGAAGCATTGAAAGGTAGATTCTGTTCTTGTACAGAAACTTATAATGCAACACATTTTTTTGAGACGAAGAAAGTTTTTCTTATATAGTTCAGGAAATTTTGTTGCAGAGCAGACAAATACAACTTTAACAGAAAAAACAATGGCCAGTGAACCACTAACATCACGAAAATGTTCATTTTTCAAGTTTCACATTCTTTTATCAAGAATTTCCTTTTGTTGCCTCGAATTTATAATCCTACATGAAGAGA
This sequence comes from Brasenia schreberi, assembly GCA_036023115.1. NCBI lineage: Eukaryota > Viridiplantae > Streptophyta > Magnoliopsida > Nymphaeales > Cabombaceae > Brasenia > Brasenia schreberi. The sequence goes on from JAYKKT010000082.1 coordinate 17,317,076, forward strand.
GCATGCCAGAATTAGTAAAAGTTTTTCTTCTCTCAAAAGATTTATTCAACAACCCCACCTCCAGCTGCCAGACCATTTCCAAGAACATTTGTATAAACATGTATAGAGACAAACCATCCTCAGCTAATGAAAAAATTAGCTAACCTTTTGGGGGAGACCTCTTTGCAGCTCTAGAACCAGAGCTTTTATTCTTTCTTCCACCTTCATGCATGGCAGTGGTATGTTTCACTACGAGCAAAGCTTCTGACTGAACCAAACCCAAGCTTCTTTTAAAGGTAAGACGCCGAAATGTTGAATCTTTTGGTCTAGTGTGTTCATCGATAGATTCATCTTCTTCATATACAACATCTTCAACAATTATTTCACCAGTCATGGCTGATGTGGCCTACAATACTTAGAAAATATCAAAAGAAGATCATGCAAATGAATAAAAAGAAAAGCATGCTTGAGCAATCAATTGACTAGCCTGAAGGAAACAAGATGCAACGCCACATAACAATGCCTAACCAATAAAATGCATGGAAACGCATCTACTAAGAGAGTATATCAAGAGAAGCCGAGTTAGGACATGACTATTTGAATCGACAAGCGATGCTCCTAAGAACTCTTTACAATTGGACTGATCTTGAGAAATCTACCTACAGCTGGATAGAATAGAAAACTCAAATTCCATCAAACCCTTTTTTGGATGACAACTGCCAAAAAGTTCAGAAATAGTAAAACAAGCAGGACTTTCAAGATTTAAAGTCAATTACACATGCCATTCATATTTTCTCCACAAACATGGATACATGCACCAGATGGAGTAAATGATATTCATGAGAAAGTTCTGTTTCACGTATAACATGGCTCAGTAATGCATCGCAGCACCAAAAGTGCTAGTCTAGTGCACACAGTTGGTGTTTCTGAGTAACCCACTCTACATCCACCAGGTATGTCACAAACTAATATCGAACAAAAGGTCCATGAATGGCAGATATGACGTAAAGAAACAAAGATGTCAAAATTCTAGAAACTAAGACTTACAACAAAACAAACCTGATGGACAATCGTTCTATGCTTGACACCATCATTCGCCATCATGAAACTGAAGCATACGAAACAAAATTTTGTAAGTGCAAAAACATTTCAGTTCAGTGCAACATACAAAACCAACACCAAGTGAAAAGAAAAAGGAGCATGGTCATACCAAACACCAGAACAAGTTAACTAAATCAGGAAAAAGGAAAAGAGAAAAATAAATTCTTCAGAATTGATGGATCTTCAGTTCAGTTGCTCATGTATCTATAAGATCTCAATAGCAAAACATGGACCAAAAGCTCATATTGATGAAGACAGGTCAGCAACATTCCCTTGTGATTGAATCTATTATTAAATGGAAAAAGGCCGCGAGTGAAGCAAAAGCTAAAATTTGAGAGGACTTATGTAAAAAAAACTCAACTCAAAAGATGGTGAAAGATATATTTTTAGGATAGCTAGGGCTAGAGATAAGAAAACTAAAGATCTTAATTATGTTAGATGCATAAAAGACGAGGATGAAAAAATTCTAGTGGCAAATGATGATATAAGAAATAGATGGAAAAACTATTTTTATAATCTTTTTAATGAAAATAAAGATGTTAGTATTAGTTTAGGAGATTTAGCCAAGTCATAAAAGTATATAAACCACAATTTCTACCGACGTATTCAAAAGAATGAAGTCAAAGAGGCTCTTAAACATATGAAGAGTGGTAAATCGGTAGGACCAAATAATATTCCTATAGAAGTTTGGAAAATACTAGGAGAAATAGGAATCACTTCTCACAAGACTATTTAATGAAATATGGAAAAACCAAAAGATGCCCGAGGAATGGAGAGCAAGTACACTTATACCCATATATAAGAATAAGGGAGACATTCAAAATTGTGTGAATTATCGAGGTATCAAGTTAATGCTATAAAATTATGGGAAAGAATTATCGAACGTAGGTTAAGACAAGTATCAAGTACAACAGAGAACCAATTTGGATTCATGTCAGGCAGATCTACTATTGAAGCGATTCACCTTTTGAGACATCTTATGGAACATTTTAGAGTAAAAAATAAAGACCTTCACATGATATTTATTGATCTAAAAAAATCTAATGATAGGGTACCGAGGGAGGTTCTTTGAAGAACTTTGGAAAAAAGAGGTATCCTATTGACATATATTAACCTTATAAGAGACATGTATGATGGTGACAAAACATGTGTGAGGACTCATAAGGAACGACAGACTTCTTTGAAGTTAATATTGGGTTACATCAAGGATCAACTTTAAGTCCATACTTATTTATAATGGTGATGGATGAGTTAAGAAAACATATTCAAGATGAAGTACCTTGGTGTATGTTATTTGTGTTAGAGAATTGGGGCCGAGTGGCCTGGCCCTGGGGCCCTGGCCCCTTGGGCCAGATGGCCCTGGGCCACTAGCCGTTGGAGACTGACTATAGCCAGCCCCCCTTTATCCCCTCTTCCTCTCTTTATCTTCTCTCTCTTCTAACTTCTTCTACTCTATAAATACCACTTGTAATCCATTGTAAATTCAAGTATTTTGTAGCTAATGAATAAAGATTATTTATTCAAGTTTGTGTTGTGTTCATTCTCTTTTTCGTATGCACTTGTTGCTCTCGGCTATTGCCTTTTCTAAAGCTTCGTGATTATTACTTTGTGGTATTGTCCACTCATCAATCTTCCGCAACTATATTAAAGCATCACCTTCATTACAATTTGCAGATGATATTGTATTAGTGGAGGAGTCTAAGGAAAAGGTTAATAGAAAATTGGAACTACGAAGACAAACATTAGAAAGCAAAGGCCTCCGACTTAGTAGAATAAAGACATAATATATGGAATGTATCATTTGGTTACCTTAGAGGACATAAAAATTAAATTTGGCACACATTGCATTTCCAAAAGAAAAGATTTAATTACCTAGGGTCACCTTTTCAGAGTGGTAGAAGAATTGATGGAGATGTTACACATAGAATTAATGCTGGTTGGTTATAATGGAGAGGAGCATCAGGTATTATTTGAGATAAGAAGATACCATTAAAGTTAAAAGGTAAATATTATAGAGCATCAATTAGGCCTGCCATGTTTTATGGTTCTGAGTGTTGGGCAGTTAATCATCAACATGTACAAAAGATGTCTGTGACAGAAATGAAGATGTTGAGATGGATGAGTGGTCATACAAGAAAAGACCGTATACATAATGAGGTTATTAGAAACAAATTAGGAGTGGCACCAATAGAGGATAAAATGAGAGAATATCATTTAAGATGGTTTGGACATATACCATTTAATGAGGTAATTGCTTTAAATTTATAAAATGCAAAGTTTATACAGATTGAGCATTCAACATTGAACAATTGCATCCAAATTTACATATTTTGAATCAAAAAAATGGAATTCATTTACATCTTACAAATTATAATCAGGATCATCAATTAAATAATCTTTATCTTCTCCTTGCTGAAGATCCTCATCATCAGCAGCAGCAACACCTTCTGCTTGGAAATCAAATTCTTCATCTCCTTGATATTGTTGTTGCACTCTTTCTAAATTAATCCATGCAATGTCTTCTTCAGTTAGGAGAGCATTTTCTTCACTATCTTCTATAATCCAATCTTCTAATATATTAAAATTATCCAAACTTAATGGATCAAATTGGCATTCTTGTCTATTTACTTTTTTTAATTGCCTACAACAAACAAAGATAAATACAACAACAACAAACAACAACTAAGCCTTTTCCCATACTAGACGGGGTCGGCTACATGGATTCTTTGTTTCCACAGATCCCTATCGTGTGTCATGTTAGCAGTTAACTCTCAATAAGCTAGATTATTCTTTATTGTTTTTTTCCAACACTTTTGTGGTCGTCCTCTACCTGTTTTAATACTTTCCAAATTTAGTTTTTCTAACCTTCTTAAAGGTTCTTCTTTTGATCTTCTTTCTATATGTCCAAACCATCTTAAACGATGTTCTCTCATTTTATCCTCTATTGGTGTCACTCCTAATTTGTTTCTAATAACCTCATTATGTATACGGTCTTTTCTTGTATGACCACTCATCCATCTCAACATCTTCATTTCTATCACAGACATCTTTTGTAAATATTGATGATTAACTGCCCAACACTCAGAACCATAAAACATGGCAGGCCTAATTGCTGCTATATAATATTTACCTTTTAATTTTAATGGTATCTTCTTATCACAAAGAATACATGATGCTCCTCTCCATTTTAACCAACCAACATTAATTCTATGTATAACAAACAAAGATAAATAATTAGTAAATAATATAAACAAGTGAAGTCAAACAATTTATTAAATTGAACATTTAAGTAATACAATATTACCTTTCACGAAGACGCATGTTACAACGAATAAAAACTAAATCATTTAGTCTCTTATGTTCCAACCTGTTGCACTTCTTTGTATGGATGTGTTTAAAGACACTCCAATTCCTTTCACAACCCGTTGCATTACAAGTTTGGATCAAGACTCTTACTACAAAATCTCTAAGGTTCGGACAATCAGTTCCAAACTTCTTCCACTAAACATCTGTACAAAAAGACAAACATTATAGACATAATCCACAATAATATAAGATGAAACTTAAATACGAAGATAAACAATTTACCTTCACGCATCGTAGTGCGGTTACGAATTGCTATAAGCAAACCCATCAAGTGAAGAGTATTATCATAAATCTTCATCTCTCGATGTATAGCATCTGCAATGCTCTCATTAGGGACAATCTATCAATACAATCAATGATGTCTCGATTAACCTCACCATCCCTTTTGAAGGTTGCTGAGTACCTGAATGATGGGTTTAGATAATATGTTATTGCATGAATAGGCTTATGCAATTGTTTATTCCATCTATTATCAATTATTTTTCACACGGGCACATAATCTCTCTTTTTTCCATTAAAAATATTTCGAATAGTTCCTTTTGCCCTATCCATGGCTTCACAAAGGTAGCCAATAGATGGTTTCTCCTCGCTTTCAGTCAATCTCAAAACCTTTATTAATGGACATGTAATCCTCAACAGTCTAACACATGCATTCCAAAATGTACTCCAAAAAACTGTCTCGAAAATCTCATTCAACTTTTTATTTCTTTTGTTTTGAGGCAACTCTGCAAATTGTTACCACTCATCTCAGGAGAACATCCTCCTCAATGCTTGCTTCTGTCTCACAATACTCTGTACAGATAAAAAGTTTGTTGCAAACCAAGTTGCAGCTATTCGAAGAACCTCTGTACCTTTTGTATATCTCCTCATCGTATACAAAGCAAATGCATGGTTGTAGATGAATTTGGTGACATCTTGACAACACTCAGTTGCTGCCTTTATCTCATCCATCTGTCCAATATCCTCAAGGATGAGACCTAAACAATGGGTTGCACATGGGGTCCAGTAGAAAGTCCCATAAATATCAACTAACTCCTTCCCAACTACTTTGTAGTTAGTTGCATTATATGTAATCAATTTGACTACATTCTCTAGCCCAATCTCTTGTATAACCTTATCAAATTCTTGTCATAAAATATCCGCAATGTGCCTCTCCTCTGACATATCCAAAGATCTCAAAAAAACAAGTCATTTAGGACAGTAGAAAAGAAAGTTTAGCAAGGTCCTTCCTCGCCTATCTATCCATCCATATGCCATGATAGTACAACCTATCTCCTTCCATCACTCTCTCAATGTCGAATAATATTTTTGCACTTTAATGATGGTCTTATCTAAGATCTTTCATCTCAACTTCTAATAAGAAGGCATCTTCTATATTGGACCGATGTTAGCAATTGCACCTGTCATTGCTTGAAAATGAAAACTGTTTGCTGCATTGAATGGAATGCATGCATCATAAAACCATCTGGCCACTGCAAGGTCTGCCTCATCTCAACTATTCTGAAGCCATAGCAGCACGAATTCCAAGTTGAACACCAGGTGTAGAAGGAGGAGGAAAAAATGAATATATGATAGAAGAAGCTCTTCCTCTACTCCTTTCTGAACTTCCTCTTCTACCACCTCCAAAGTCTTCAACAACCCTCTTTTCCCGCTATGTGCTCGTGAACTGCTACTACCAATCTTTGTTCTAGCATATGATGGCAAACTAAGTAAATCCAAATCCAGTAGCATCATCATCTTCTTCAGACATCTCCAAATCATCCTTTTGTTCTCTCCTTTCGTGTATACGCTCAATCATCTGCAGACATTTCCATTTAATACCTTCTGGCAAACTTCTAACTCTGCCTGTGCATGGAGCAACTTCTTTCCTAGTACCTCCTGGGTGGTGTTTCAACCTTGAAATTCCACCACTAACCACCCTCTCACGAAATAAACATCTAAATTAGAACCCTCAACTAGTGTACCCCACTGTCATGCCAAATCATCAGAACGAGAATGGGAGTCTCTAACACCCCTTCCTGCCACCTCAATTGAGTATTTTAATTCAATAAAAAACCTGAAAATAAAAGCACTTCGTAAATCCTCAATCGTCAAACAACACTCAAATAGAGTGCCTCCCACTTCATGAATGCAATAAAAATCATATCCACACACTTAATAACTTCATATTTTGTAATTAAAAAAATACAAATACAAATAAACAAATAAAAACAAAAAATGAAGAAAAACACTAAAAATATACCTAAATCGGAGATAGGAGGCTCGCACGAATACCGTAGAGCACGTTTTTGGAGCCTTGAACACCAAGGAGGCGAAGAACGGTTCTTAGGGAGCTTAGAGAGGTCTGAAGAGAGAGAAAACCAGCAAAAAATGCGAGTTTCAGTTCGGCCAGGGACCCTTGTACGATACGGGCGATACGGTGCGATAACTTGTGTTTTACGATACACTAGCCTGTATCGTACGTATCGCATCGTATCATACGATACGGTGCGATACGGACAACACTGGTATGTTCTGTAATGAGGTGAAGAATGGAGGTATTTTTTGCATGAAATACTATCATGTGAAAACCAAAAAGGATGCAATTACTTGTCATCGGGTGTCTAAAAGTGTAAAGTATGAAATTCATCAAGTTCTAGAGCTTACAAAGAAAAGGAAGAGATTACAACAAAGAGAGAGCAGAAATAGATGGTTGTGATATGTCTCAAGATGCTTCTCAAGAGATATACAATTATGAAATTCATGATATATTTAGAAAGCACGAAGAGACAATTAAGGAGAGCACGAGAAGGTAAGATAAAAGAAAGGAAGATAAGGCGAGATAAAGGAAAGAGTGTAGGTTCTGGTGGCAATAACAATGGGGTTAGTTCTTGTACCACTATAAGAGCCAATGTTCGCTCGATGACGGTGAGGAGTGGTAAAGGAGGCACTAGAGGTTGTGAAATACATTTATTTTTTTCTCAATGTACGACTCATGGAGCTCAACTAGATGGCTTCAAAAGAGGTAATTGAGAAAGTAGATTTAAACTATGCATAGTTTTTTATGAGAATTGCTTCTCTTTTAATGTTGTAAATTTATTTTTCTTTCAAGGCACGATAGATGCTATTGCTAGTGTAGGATCAGGTTATGAGGTCCCTACTTATTATGCCTTGAGGGTAAATTACTACAAAAGTAGATTGATATTGTTTACGAATTAAGTTATGAATTTAGGGAGTCATGTGTTCTATTATGGCTAATGGTTGGACATATAGCCCTCCTAGATCATTAATGAACTTCTTGGTCTACTATCCACTGGGAACATTATTTTTGGAATCCTATGACCTATCCCATATTGATAAAACTGCAGATAATTTGCTCCCTATTTTTTATGATATCGAGGATGTTAGCGTTCAAAATATTTTTTGATTCGTCACTGATGTAAATACCCCATGTGTTGCACATTGCATAGACTTAATACTTGAGGATTTAAGTGCAATGGATGAAATTACAGAGACAATCAATACAAGCATAAATATTATTTATAATCACTCATTTGTATTGTATTTTATGAGAATCCACATTGGTAGAAGAGAGTTGATTAGGCCTTTGTTGATAAGATTTCTACGAATGTTATTAGTGTTAAAAGTCTTATCATATAAACAAGGCATTAAAAAAATATTTACATCTGATAAATGGGACTCTATAAGTTGGTCGAGAAAGAGGGGATTATTGGAGTGGCCCTTACTTTAATGCTAACAATTTTTGGAGAAATGCAACACATTTTTTTAGGATGATTGTGCATTTAGTCAAAGAAATGCGAATGGTAGATAATGAAGATAGGTCTGTTATGCCTTATATATGATGCTATAGATAAGACCAAATTTAAAATACAAGCAAACCTTGACCGCAAACGGTCACTTCTAAAGAAGGTTTAGAAGATAATTTATGCACATTGAAACCGGCAAATGCATCATGATTTGCATGTTGCTGCATGTTTTCTTAATCCCTTTATTAGATTTTTTCCCAACTTTATAGAAGATGAAAAAGTTAAGAAAGAAATATTGAATACAATTAACCTTTTAGAAGATTCATCAACTTGTTGCAACATCCGTTTAGAGCTATATAAATATAATAGATAGTGTTGAAGATTTTGGAAGGTTAATCGCAATACAACTCCGCTACCAGATATAGGGCCAATCACAATACAAATCCGCTCCGAGATATAGGGCCAATCGCAATACATCTCTGCTCTCAGATATGGCTAGGTATAATTTGGTTTCTTGATAAATTATCATTACTTTTTATTCTTATAGCTTTTATTGCTTCTTAAAACTTAATCTTTAATTTATTATGTTTTATTTTAGATGAATGGTGGACTCGATTTGGTGTAGATACACTGAATTGGTCGAGGTTTGCTTGACACGTATTAAACTAAACATGTAATTTGAGTGGATGCGAGAGGAATTATAGGTTTTTAAATGCATTCACACAAAGAAGAGAAAAAGATTAGAGCATGCTCATTTTCATGATTTGGTATAATTTGCATACAATATGAAGTTAAGGCAAAGCTGAAAAGTTAAAGAATGTTAAATGTTTGTTATTCCTTACCATAAGTAGTGATTTTCTAACTTCTAAATATATTATATTCTTCTTTTGTTTTCTTTATAGATAAAATACAAAGGGATGCAAGAAGGACAAGGAAGGTGTCATATGACCCACTTAACTATGAAAATGTTAATATTCTTAATGATTGGGTCGAAGAAGAAGAGTCTCATATTATTTTAAAAGATACATACTAGAGAGCATAAGATGGAAGTAGAGATTGGAGATGATGATGCAAAAAGCGTTGAATTAGAGGACCCAATTATAGAAGAAAAAGAGGGAGATCTTGGTGACGGTGACAGTGGTGATGACAATGATGATGGCGAGAACCCTCATTATAATGTTTATGATGTATTTGTTTATTATGATCCACATTTTGTGGAATGAAATACTTAAATTGAATTGTTGTAGTTTATAACTTTGTATTTGCATTATGTAAATTGTAATCTTACCTTTGTGAACTTTTAGAAGCTTGCTAGTATATTATTAACTTTAAGTTTAACTTTTTTACTCTTTTAGAGTGTTGGTATTATTGTTTATTGATTGTTAAGTTCAACTTTTTTACTCTTTTAGAGTGTTGGTATTATTGTTTATTGATTGTTAAGTTCAACTTTTTTACTCTTTTAGAGTGTTGGTATTATTGTTTATTGATTGTGAAAATGCTATTGTCTTGCCATGCCAATGTTTAACTGCTTATTAATTGCATTTGATTTTTTTTATTTTAATTTTTCCTATTTTTTGGATTTCTTGAATTTTTTAATGAATTTTTCTTTATTATTCAATATTTAATGTGCCATATTGTACGATTATGCACGATTATGTGTATCGGTGCCATGTGCGATACGGGCACCAATATGCTAATTACAACATCGATTTTCTTTGCACAAAATATTTTTTGTTATTTTTAATTACTTTTTATTCATTACCACAAAAAAATTGAATGGCACATTAAACACAAAAAAATGTATGGCATGCATTTTACAATTATCACATATCGGACCTTTTAGACACAGGACAGGTACACTTCTTACGAAACTTATTGTTCGTGCAAGATAAGGAAAGCATGAGTCCTTCATTGCAAGTACAGCACTCATAAATGACCCAAATGAAATAGCAAGAATGAATGGCCCTCCGCCTTACAGTAAGACAGGCGCCAGTAAGACAAAAAAACTACAAAAGGAACGGAGGGTCATACAGTATTTGTGCACTGTTGTCAACTTTTCCAGGAGCCAACTTCTTAACTAGTGGAGAAAGATCATTCTGCAACATTAAAGCAGCATTTTTGGCACAGAAGAGAACCAAGAAACATCTCGTGGTTTGTTTAGTATGGTTGACTGTCAGAAAGCAGCAAGTGAATTAACTCCGTTAAAAGCTAATACCTGGATATCATTCATACCCGCAAGTCTATGCTGAGTGTCCAGGAAGACCTGAATTGGAGAGCGTACAGGCCAATAAGAATCTACTCGGACACTGATATAAAAATATAGATAATAGATATAAGAAAAATGAAAAATATCCAAGTCCAAGCAGGAAGCAGACTTACCATGATCAGGCGAGATGCTTTTGCATTTTCAACTATTAACCATTGTCCTTCTTCTGAAGTAAAGAGCCATTCATGAGCCCTGGTCTGCAGACAGTTATGTCAGCTATGCATCTCAGAAAGGGAACCAAAACCAGTTCCAACATAAAATGCAGCTACAGGGGAAAAAGGGAAGGGAAAAACATAAGAATACAGAATGTTATGGACATCCGGATTCGGATTTGATTAGAGCCTATCAAGTCATTAATGTAACATCCTAAGAAGTAACTGTTTTCTTTTGTGGTTAGGAAATAGAATTCTACTTTTTATTGTAAGCTTACATGGATGACGCAAAAAAATCTTTGTTCAGCTTAAGCAGGAATAGCCGAACACTTCACTAAAATATGTTCATGCATAAATATGCATGAAGACATTATCTTTGTTCATGATTAAATGCTGCAAAGTAGCATGAGCTCCGCACAGATGGCTATTTCTTGTACATCCAAATACCAACTAGAATGGGTTATCTAGTTAGAGAAATTAAATTACAAATTTTAACACTTGGAATAATAAAAAGAAGGCCATGAAAATGAAAATTACTTATGTGATGAAAAGTATGAGTACCTCTGGAACCAAAAAGACTCCACAATGATACATTGGAGTCTCAGATGCTGGCTTGGAATCTAACACTACAGCATTGTAACTGAAACGAGAACACTTTTTACTGCCTAAAGTGAGACGGAAGCGACGACCAGGCATTATCTGTTCCAGATCTCCCTTGACCCTGATATCAAGATCTTCCAAACAATAGACGATATCAGGGTCATCCAACATACTTTCACTTCTTATTTTGTTCTCAGCCTCAATTGCTTGCAAGAGACCATGAACCTGCAAAAAAACATAACCTCATTTATGTTATTCAAAAATCGATGAGTTCAAAATTCAACACCACCATAAACACAGACGGATAAAACAAGTAATACCAAAAACAAAACCAAGTCTGTTTTGGGATAAAACAAGTAACATACCAAAGTAACCAAACCTTCTAAACACTAAATAGGGTCCACTACGGCACTACGTGAATTCTTAGAAAGAATTGTGATGCAGCTCTTATCATACTAAAATTTAACTCGGAAAAAGTAACATGTTTTATTGTATCCTTTCAAGTTTCAACACTTCTCAGTTCTCAGGACTTGCTCTTGTTGAAGAATATGAGTTTAGAGTTAGTTTTAGCACATTTGATGTCTTAGGATAGTAAATTTGATGTTTTAGGTATTATTGTAATTGTCCGAAGTCGTAAGGGCATTTTGGTAATTTTATGTACTAGGGGTATTTTGGTCAATTTACGTTTTGCAGCTCCTTATATAAGGGTTGATAGGTTGTATTAGGGTTTAAGTTGTTGTGATTAAGAAAGAGAGAGAAAGAGGGGGGGCGGCCTCCATTGGAGGTCCGCCCCCTCCTCCGATCTCCACATTTTTCCTCTTCAATGTTTCTTTTATATTTGTGATGTTCAATCTCCGTTGAGCAACTACGTTTTCCAACATGGTATCAGAGCCAGTTTCGATGAAAATCGTGGGTGAAACGAAAGAAAAACGAGAATCGTGGATTAACTATTAAGTGCAAAGTGCACGCTTGAGAGAAAAAGAGATTTCGTGGATTTTTCAGACTCACTCCTCATCTGCTTAGAAACCCTAGATCGGATCAGCTTCTCTTTCCGAGTCTTCCGGCTTCTTGATTGCTTGAGGGCGAAACTCTGACAATGGGGGACTCTGAACACCCAAGCAACCAAAATGCAGAAGATGTTTCCTATAGCGTCGCAGGCAACCTAGAGTTTGATGACAAGAACGTGTTCTCATTGGAATCCAGAGATATGAATTCAGCTGATAGCGCTATTTTCGGGATTCAAGGAGCAGCTGATGTTGCTGCTGAAGAGTTAGTTGTCATACAGGATAAATATGCAGCGGATCATGATGCACAAGCTGTTGCTCATGGTTCTGAGAATGGCGTAAGTGTGGCCGAGGCAAATTATGCATGGCAGCCACTCATGTTAGTGAGAATGGAAATGGTCGAGCGGAAGCAAAAGTCACAGACCAGCAGTTTAAGGAGGCTCATGCAATAATTTCCACCTGGAACGCTATGCTTTCTAGGTATGTATGATCCAGCCGAATTTCAGATGCCCAGAGCTTGTTTGCTGAGATGCCTCAACGAAACGTGGTGTCTTGGATGGTAATGCTGCATGGATTTTGTAAATAGGGATTCATGTGGTCTGCAAAATTGGAGTTTTATTTGATGACGTGCCAGAATTTTTGGTCTCATGGAATGCCATGATCTCTGGAATGCATCATAGGAATTTCGAGTCTTGGAATTCCATGATTTGTGGATACACGGAGCATGGAGTAATGGATGAAGCAAGGAAATCGTCTAAAATGATGCTTGAGCGGGATGTCATCACTTGGACAAGTTTGATTATGAGTTATCTTCGAATTGGTGAGGTTGATGAACCCTTCCGTTTGTTCAATTAGAAACGTGGTCTCATGGACTGCTATTGATTAATGATTCATGTGAAGCTTATTACAAGTGGGATATTGGGAAAAGCTATAGACCTGCTTATGTCAGTGCCGACACCAGATTGTGTCATGGGCAACGCTGATTGTGGGTTTTTCCCACATTGTTAAGGTATTGGACTGCAATGATATCTGGCCATGTTCAGAATGAGCTATTCCCTGAAGCCACGGGCTTATTTTCTCAAATGTAGATGCATGGAATCAGACGTTGAATCGCACATATGCATGTATTCTTGGTGTTGTTGGTTCAATGGATGATCTCGGTCAGGGGAAGCAATTTCACGCTAAAGTGTTACAGACACAATCAACGCTGGCTACACATCTTCAAAATGCAATAGTTGCAATATATGCAAAGTGTGGTGCCATAGAGACTCCTGTTCTGTATTCTTGAGCATGTCATATCGAGGCATATATTCTCTTGGAACTCAATGATCATGGGATGCAAGGATTACATGATGCATTTTCCTTTTCGAAGAATCGTAGTTCACAGGATAATGTTTGTCATTCATCCAAAAAGTGTTTGATGAAATGTTTCAGAGAAACTTCAACTCTGCAGGACAAGTGTTCGATGAAATGTCTAAGAGAAATATTCACCTACACATCAAGTGTTCGATGAAATGCCTAAGAGAGATGTTTACCTGCATATCAAGTGTTTGCAAAAATGCTCAAAAAGAGATGCTTACCTGAGCATCAAGTGTTTAAAGAAATGTCTTGAGAGCCATTCTGGTTTTTTGGTCAATGAGCATCCTGACAACTCGCGCCGAGGAACATCCAAGAGTAACATTCACTATGATCGGTCACGTAACTCTTGTTAATTTTGGCCTTACTCTTGTTTTAGAACCAACTCATGTCCCACACATAAATGTTGTTGGCGGTGCAGCTTGGCTTCCATATTGTGTATCCATTAGGCTGAGGTACACTTTCGGTGAGACTACACACATGTCGCATCTGGGAATGGAAGGAAGTCATGGCGGCCGAGCTTACTGGTCTCGGTTGGAAGACTGGGAAAGATGTAAACAAAGGATGGCAAAGTTGATGTTGCAGCCAGAGATGCTACATGAGATGATCAGCCACGATGGCTGAGTTGATGTTGTAGCCATAGATGTTGCTTGAGATGATTAGCCAGGAAAGCTCAGTTGATATTGCAGTCAAAGATGATGCTAGAGATGATCAGCCAGGAAGGCTGGGTTGAAAATGTTGCAGCCAAAGAAGCTACTGAAGATCAGATCAATCATGAAGACAGATGAAGAATGTTGTAGAGAGATGAAGAATTTTTGGCAAGTTTGGAGTTCGAAGTATCTCACTCCCAACTTGAAGGGGGGTGTTGAAGAATATGACTTTAGAGTCAGTTTTAGTACATTTGATGTCTTAGAACAGTAAATTTGATGTTTTAGGTATTATTGTAATTGTCTGAAGTCAAAAGGGCATTTTGGTAATTTTATGTACTAGGGGTATTTTGGTCATTTTACGTTTTACAGCTCCTTATATAAGGGTTGATAGGTTGTATTAGGGTTTAAGTTGTTGTGATTAAGAAAGAGAGAGAAAGAGGGGGGGCGGCCTCCATTGGAGGTCCGCCCCCTCCTCCCATCTCCACATTTTTTCTCTTCAATATTTCTTTTATGTTTGTGATGTTCAATCTCCGCTGCGCAACCACGTTTTCCAACATCTCTCTTTTGAAATGTTCCATCTAATCCCAACACATTTGTCGTGTACTATGTTATTAATAACGCGCTATAGCGTGTTATAGCATTTTAGCGAACTTCGGACCACTATAGCACGCTTTTGATTACGGGTGACCTATTTGGGCGCAATTAGCGCACAATGGAGTTGGAGTTTGGATCGGGCAACCAGAAGTAAATAAAACCTAATGTCGTTCACCCTTGATATCTCTCTCCCGCCTTTGTTGTATCTCTCTCGCCTCTCGCCATTTCTCTCTCTCACTACCTCTCATCGTTGCTCTCTCCGCCATCAATCACACAGACATCGTCGGCCGCCACCACCACCTCCGCTATCATCCGCCGTTGTCATTTGTCGCATGTAAATTGTCTTCCTTTCTCTCTTCTCTCTTCTCTCTCCCCTTTCTCCCTACTCTCTCCCTGTCTCTCTCTTTCTCCGTTGCCCTTGCTATGTCTCTCTCTCCCTGTCTCTCTCTTTGTACCAACGGGTTTCATGGAATATGGGATGGATGTACCAGGAAAGGTCCTTGTACTGCCACACTGATGAAAGAACAAAATATGCGACAGAAATTAATCATATTTTTGGGTTCAAATTATCTTCGGAATGATTGGAACTTCGGTTTTACTTTTATCTCTTAATCGAGGACTATAAAGCTTCATTATCAAACATTCAAGCAATCATTACTTTGAATCCCCAATACAGAATGTTTGATGGTCGTGTGGCTGCTTCACAGCTTCACACCCTTGTTCAAGAGCATGTCAAGCCGTGGACAGCTTCTGATTGTTGGTTGCAACTCTATGATCGGTGGTCTTCAGTTCATGACGTTGGCTCATTCTCTGTAATATGTCAAGCCGTGGACACCCTCGTCTTTTTTGTTATGCACATGATAGGGCTGTACAAAAACAAAGAATCCATGCAGCTGACCTCGTCTAGTATGGGAAACAGTTATTGCATTTGGAGGAGTAAAGTCTTGTGTGCAAGAAAAAACAACTTTTGAAATAATGCATATTGCTTTCTTACAAACTAATGAAGATTTAGTCATGAATAGTTGGGTGAAAGCCATGAAACCAGACCATTTAATCTTATGATTACTTAGGTGAACTTTGCTGGAAATTGCTCTGTGGTTGATGTTCAATGTTTGTATTCTGTTATCTTGGTTTGTTGTTGAAGTGTTCAAATTTTACAATTTATTTGGAGAGGTTTTCTTGCTGTTAAATCCAGTTTTAGTTAGTTGCATTCATATCCTATCTGAACATAAGATTCGTATTGGTTCTTGGAATATCGGAACATTATCGGGTAAGCTAATGGAGGTGGTAGATACTATGATTCGGGGAAAGAATCATATTCTATGTTTACAAGAGACAAAATGGGTTGGAGAAAAAGCAAAGGAGATAGAGGATACACGTTTTAAATTATGGTACTCAGGTAAAGAAAAGGCCCGAAACGGAGTTGGTATTATCATAAATAAAGATTTAAAGGAGAGTGTAGTAGACATACAACGATATGGTGACCGAATCATCACGTTGAAATTAGTGTTAGGAGCAGAGATTTTGAATATAGTTTGTGCTTACGCACCCCAAGTAGGACTAGAAGATAGTATAAAGACTAATTTTTGGGAAGAGTTAGATAAGGTGTTTCAAAAGATTCCACAAAGGGAGATGATTTGTTTAGGAGGAGATTTAAAAGGACATGTCGGTAAAGAGGCATTAGGATATCAAGGGATTCATGGAAACTTTGGTTTTGGGGATATAAACGAGGAAGGTAGGGAGATTTTAAATTTTGCTATGTCATTTGATCTCTTTATAGTCAATACAATCTTCAAAAAACGAGATGACCATTTAATTACTTATAAGAGTCGCTTATCACAAACACAAATAGATTACTTTATTTGTAGAAAAAAAGATAGAGCGCGTTGTAAAGATTGTAAGGTAATTCCAGGAGAAAGCTTAACCACCCAACATCGACTTTTAGTTATGGATTTACAAATAAAAAAATGGACAAAGAAGAAAAGAGTGCGTCGAGCTATTCGGACTAAATGGTGGAACCTCAAAAGGGAGAAAGAAGATATATTTAAACATAAAGTCCTTCAAGGAGATGTTTGGAATTATGTTGGCACACCCTCTGATATGTGGAACAATATGGCTATACATATTAGGAGAGTGGCGAAAGATGTGTTAGGGGTATCTAAGGGAGGTGTACCGGCACAAAAAGAAGCTTGGTGGTGGAGTGAAGTAGTACAAAATAAAATCAAGGCAAAGAGGGCATGTTACAAATTACATTATGCTAAGAAAACTAGTGAAACTTTAGAAGCTTATAAGAAAGCAAAGAAGGAAGCAAAAAAGGCCGTTAGTGAAGCAAAAGCTAAGATTTGGGAGGACTTATATAAAAAACTCAACTCAAAAGAGGGTGAAAGAGATATTTTTAGGATAGCTAGGGCTAGAGATAAGAAAACTAAAGATCTTAAGTATGTTAGATGCATAAAAGACGAGGATGAAAAAATTCTATTGGCAAATGATATATAAGAAATAGATGGAAAAACTATTTTTATAATCTTTTTAATGAAAATAAAGATGTTAGTATTAGTTTAGGAGATTTAGCCAAGTCAGAAAAGTATATAAACCACAATTTTTACCGACGTATTCAAAAGAATGAAGTCAAAGAGGCTCTTAAACATATGAAGGGTGGTAAATCGGTAGGACCAAATAATATTCCTATAGAAGTTTGGAAAATACTAGGAGAATTACGAATCACTTGGCTCACAAGACTATTTAATGAAATACGGAAAAACCAAAAGATGCCCGAGGAATGGAGAGCAAGTACACTTGGTGATGGATAGGGTACCGAGCAAGTACACTTGATATCACCAAAAGATGCCCGAGGAATGGAAAGACCTTCACATGATATTTATTGATCTAGAAAAAGCTTATGATAGGGTACCGAGGGAGTTTCTTTTGAGAACTTTGGAAAAAGAGGTATCCCATTGACATATATTAACCTTATAAGAGACATGTATGATGGTGCAAAAACATGTGTGAGGACTCATGAAGGAACGACAGACTTCTTTGAAGTTAATATTGGGTTATATCAAGGATCAACTTTAAGTCCATACTTATTTATAATGGTGATGGATGAGTTAACAAAACATATTCAAGATGAAGTACCTTGGTGTATGTTATTTGCAGATGACATTGTATTAGTGGAGGAGTCTAAGGAAAAAGTTAATAGAAAATTGGAACTATGGAGAGAAACATTAGAAAGAAAAGGCCTCCGACTTAGTAAAACAAAGACAGAATATATGGAATGTAAGTTTGATCATTTGGCTAGGAAAGTTTTAATACCTAGGGTCAATTTTCCAAAGTGATGGAAGAATTGATGGAGATGTTACACATAGAATTAATGCTGGTTGGTTAAAATGGAGAGGAGCATCAGGTATTCTTTGTGATAAGAAGATACCATTAAAATTAAAAGGTAAATATTATAGAGCAGCAATCAGGCCTGCCATGTTTTATGGTTCTGCGTGTTGGGCAGTTAATCATCAACATGTACAAAAGATGTCTATGACAGAAATGAAGATGTTGAGATGGATGAGTGGTCATACAAGAAAAGACCGTATACATAATGAGATTATTAGAAACAAATTAGGAGTGGCACCAATAGAAGATAAAATGAGAGAACATCGTTTAAGATGGTTTGAACATATAGAAAGAAGATCAAAAGAAGAACCGGTAAGAAGATTAGAAAAACTAAATTTGGAAAGTATTAAAAGAGGTAGAGGACGACCACAAAAGTGTTGGAAAGAAACAATAAAGAATGATCTAGCTTATTGGGAGTTAACTGCTAACATGGCACACGATAGGGATATGTGGAAACAAAGAATCCATGTAGCCGACCCCATCTAGTATGGGAAAAGGCTTAGTTGTTGTTGTTGTTGTTGCATTCATATCCTATCTAATTTATGTAATAAAGTTTATTTTGGTTTGTTATATCATGATGCAAGATGATTGCTTTGCTGCATTATCTAGTCATGGCCTTTTGAGCATTTCCTTCAAGCTTTGTCCGGTGTTTGTTTTTCCTCACCCCCCCTCCGGCCTTTTTCAGCACTAGAAGATAAATATGTCATAGTTTCTCTTGATGTGAAACTGAAACCAGAAAATCTTTTGATATTTTAAAAGCACTATTTACCAAATCTTGTTCACATTTTTTTCCCAATATGTTTGCTCGTCTGGAGATGTTAAAATGTGATTATTAAGTGCAAGAGCATGTTTTTAGAACAATTTCAGCACAAGAGGAAAAGGGGACCAACTGTCTTTTAATAGATTTAAAGTGGATCCCTTTTGATAAAGTACTAAATTTTGACTTCGGTTGTATCTTTCTTATGTCTCTGTGTTTTTAAAAAAATTAGAAGTAGAATTTGTTTATTTAGTTTGATTCATATTTATGAAAGAAGTAGTTGTGTTTATATATAATTTTTTAATCATAAATAAAAGTGTACCGCCAAATCCGCTATATCCCCGCTACCGCTATATCAGAGTCGACCGCTAACAACCCATAACCGCTATTGATAACATAGGTCATGTAGACAAAGCAAGTACCGACATAAGATTGATAAGCAAGGAAATGGTTAGAACTTACCTGACTTCCACCCATGTCAATAACAGAACAATCTAAAGATGGAACAATCAGATCCAATGTACTGGATTTTGCTCTTGTTATGGCCAAGAGAAAGGTTCGAAAGCCATGGTTGCTGGAACCTTCCTGAGTTATTGACTGTATATCAATCTTCCACCCAAATCTGAACATGGAGAAAAGCAATTCTGCAACATTGGGTTCAGATATGCAATACACAATTTAGGTATGTAAAACACAAACATTATCGTTCTAGTTGTTGATATGGTGTAGCAATGAAAATACCTACAACATGAGACTCAGCAAGTGTAATGCAAACGTATTTCCCTTCAGAGCTCAGTACTCTCTTCACCTGAATGTGCAAAATCACCCCATGAGTAGATCAGTGCCTCAAAAAATAACCACATTGTGATCCCCAAGCATTAAAATCATACATGCAGTGAATATAACTCATTACTCAAATACCAATGCTCAAATTGAAGTCCCAAAGACCTCTGAAAGATATTGTTTCCCAAGCTCAGGGCCATGTTCAGGTTCCATCAAAGCGTCGAGCCCTCCTTTGTCGACAACAGCATCAAAAGATCCATCTGCAAACTAGCATAAGAAAATTGGGTAAAAGACATGACTTTTACAGCTATGCAGTTATAAATAACTGCATCATATCTTCCACAAGAAACAGCCACAAACTATGACAAACTGCAAGAAAAGAAAAGAGTAGAGCACTGATCAGCTTTTAAGGCACACATCCTACTGTAAGGAAACAGTCCTTCAAGTTGCTCAAGGAATCTCAACTAATTGTCGAATGAACAAGACCGAAAATAGCCACAAAACCAGTTCACCAAAATTTGGTGTTTCAATCCTCAATGTAAGTCAAACAACAAGTCAAATATCAAAACAATCAAAGATCAAACAAATGTCACGGTGCTGCAAAACAGCATATTGAAGTATATAAGACCTCTATTTAAAGAGCAAGAAGAGTTATGGTAGTTAGAGAGAAGAAAGAAGAGTTGCTGCTTAGCTGTCAATACTAGCCGTTGGGGTCTAGGAAGGCCCCCAATGGCTATGTGTTACATAATGCAAACAAAGGCCCTAATGGCCCGTTCTATTACAATTTAACACCCCAAACTTATGGTATGTATACCAAAAATTTGTCTAACAAAAGATAAATCGGGTTGCTATGTGTTAAATAATGCAAACAAAGGCCCTAATGGCCCATCCTATTATAATTTAACACCCCAAACTTACGGTATGTATACCAAAAATTTGTCTAACAAAAGATAAATCGGGTTGTTGACAAAGATTTGGTGAAAAAGTTTGACAATTGCATCTGACATAATACATAACATAGAGTAATCTTCTTGAAGCATTCTTCTCGAACAAAATGACAGTCAATTTCAATGTGTTTCATTCGTTCGTGGAAGGTGTCGTTGAAAGTGATACATGGTGCTCTTTTTATCACATAACACAGTGGTATGTTTGACTATTATAACGTGGTACTTATATCCTTAAGTAATACAATGATCTAGGAGATTTTTGTGGCAGCAATAGTAATGACTCGGTATTCAGCTTCTGAAGAGGAAAGTGAAACCTTTTGTTGTTTCTTACACTTAAGGAAATTAAGGATTTACCTAAAAAAACACAATAAACAGTAGTAGAATGTCTTTAATATCTCCACCCCAATCGATATCAATATACACAAATAGATCAAAAGATGAAGAAGTATAAAATAACCCCTTGTTCATATAATTCTTTATATGGCAAACAATTCTCATAACAATACTCATATGAACAGTGGTAGGTGCTTGGTGAAATTGACTAGATGTATGTACTGCATGAGAAATATCATATCAGGTTATAATAAGATAGGTTAGAGCACTTATCAATTGCTTGTAGGCAGTTAGGTCATCCAATTTTTAATTGTCTGAAGCTCTTAAGTTCTTAACTTTGTGCCTAGGATCTCGGGTGTATCAACTTTTTTGTTGTCAGTGATTCTTAGCCTATCAATTATCTCATTTGCAAACTTAGTTTGTAACAATAAATACCCTCTATTATTTCTAACAATTTTTATGCCCAAAAAATAGCTAAGAAAGCCAAGATCTTTCATCTCAAACTCTTGATAAAGATCATGTTTAACATAGTGCAACTCTTGTATCATCAATTCCATTATAGTAATACTGATACCAGATTTCTTTCAAACAAAATGGTATCAGTATAGCAAGTTAAAAAGTTATGCATATGCATAAAATCTTTAAAACGATCAAACGAAACAATGAGAACTTGTTTACGACCATACAAAACTTTTCTAAGCTTAAGAACATGATCCTTAGGAATATCAAATCCAAGAGGAGTCATATAAACATCTTCATTCAATTTTCCATTCAAAAAAATATTTTTAACATCAAGTTGAAAAATGTTCAAGTTTTTTATAGCACTAAGAGTTACAAGAATCCTTATAGTGGTCACTCTAGTAACAAGGACAAATGTTTTCACATAATCAATTTCATGTTCTTTACTATAACCCTTGACTACCAATCTAGCTTTATATATTTTTATGTTTTCATTACTATGAGTTTTAATTTTATAAACCCATCTACATCCAATAATTTTCTTATCCTTGAGATTGGGAACCACGGACCAAATTTGAGCTTTACCCAGTGCATGCAGCTCTTCATGCAAAACATCCTCCAATTCTGAAATACCCTTGGCTTGATGGTAGAGTTTATGCTCTTTTACTTGTAAAATAGTTGGAAACAAATTATTTCGTTGAGATTTAAAAGATTCATAAGATACAAAGCGTTGGAGAGGTTTTGAAATTCAAGGTTTTAATCGTAAGGTGTTTTGATCCCTAAGTTTTCTAGTGTAATGCAACAGAAAAGGTTTAATAATATATTGTGTATCAAAAAAAACATCATATTCTAACCATGTTGGATAACATAAGATTGTCTTCAAGATCACTGTCATAAGTGTCACTATCCTCTACAAAACAACAAGAACTAAGCATTTTCCCATACTAGACGAGGTCGTCAACATGGATTCTTTGTTTCCACATAACCCTATCATGAGTCATGTTAGCAGTTAACTCACAATAAGCTATAGATCATTCTTTATTGTTTCTTTCCAACACTTTTGTGGTTGTCCTCTACCTCTTTTAATACTTTCCAAATGTAGTTTTTGAAACCTTCTTATAGCTTCTCCTTTTGATCTTCTTTCTATATGTTGAAACCATCTTAAATGATATTCTCTCATTTTATCCTCTATTGGTGTCACTCTTAATTTGTTTCTAATAACCTCATTATGTATGTGGTATTTTCCTGTATGACCATTCATCCATCTCAACATCTTCATTTCTATCACAAACATCTTTTGTACATGTTATGATTAACTGCCAACACTAAAAACCATAAAACATGGCAGGCCTAATTGTTGCTCTATAATATTTACCTTTTAACTTTAATGGTATCTTATTATCACAAAGAATACCTAAAGCTCCTCTCCATTTTAACCAAATGGCATTAATTTTATTCGTAACATCTCCATTAATTCTTCCATCACTATAAAAAATTGACCCTAGATATTTAAAACTTTCCTTCTAGGAGATGCAGTGTGTGCCAATTTTAATTTATGTGTTCTCTGAAGTAACCAAATGATCAAACTTACATTCCATATAATCTGTTTTTGTCCTACTACGTCATAGGCATTTGCTTTCTAATGTTTCTCTCTATAGTTTCAATTTTCTATTAACTTTTTCCTTAGACTCCTTCACTAACACAATGTCATCTCGAAAAAACATACACCAAGGTACTTCATCTTAAATATGTTTTGTTAACTCATCAATCATCCAATGTGTATCACTATCCTCTATGTTCAAAAAAACATGTGAGGAAGATTCTTTATTATTTTAAAAAAATCTACTTTCATAATAATAGTTATCTTCAAGAAATTTCACATCCTTAGAAAATATATAGTTTATCACTCATATGATCAAAATATCTATATTCTTTTTTATTGATTTCATATCAAAGAAAACCGCATTCAATAGATCTAGGTGACAACTTCTCACTTTTATCGATATAAACAAAACATATACAACCAAAAACCCTAGTCTTTCATAATAACAAGAGATATTATATAATTTTTTCAAATTAAAAATATTTTCTAAGACAGATTAACAGCATTCTATTAATGAAATATGAGAGTAGTTTCCACCCATAAGATTTTTTTTATGTAAAATCTCATTTGTTTCAAAAAAAATTAAAAATCTTTTGATAAGTATTCTCCTCCTGAGTTGAATCTAAAAAATCTTAATAGTAAAACCGAATTTATTTTTTACTATATTCAAATATTTTTCAAATACTTTGATTTATGTCACAATAGATATATTTAAGTAAAGTGAGCAAAATCATTTACAAAAGTTACATAATATTGTACTCTTTCGAAAACAATAGGAGTAAGTTCCCAAACATCGGAATGTATCAATTCAAAAGGTTTACTTATCACAAAATTTATTTCAACAAAAGAAAGATGATGTATTTTCCCAATGATACATTCTTTACAACCAAAATTATGAATGCCACTTTTCTTTAACAAAGAAAAATTATATAGTCTATGCATGTCCAAGGTGTTTATGTCAAATTGTAATATCATGAACTACATTACAAGATTCAATATTTCGCATAACTAAACTATCTATTTGGTATAATCTACTTTCTCTATAGCCTGACCAATCACCATCTTCGATAGGTGATCCCACACAATTCTTCTATGAGAAAGTGATTATATAGTATCACAAATTTGAGCAACCAAAAGAAGACTTAGATTTAACTTAGGTATAAAACTTACATTTTTAATTTTGAAATCTTCTTTTTTAAAATTCCTAATTTTTTTAATTTGAAGTTTTGTATCATCGACCGTAAAGACGTTTACAAAAAATATTTGAAGGATTTTTCAAAGATTTTTCAATCATACAAAACGAAGCACCTGAATATAAAAACCTAATGCGTATCATATCGCGTATCTCTGGGCTCCACGATATGGGCGTATCATATCGTAGCATAGCGTAGCGTACTTTAATATTAAAAAATCAAAAAATATTTTAAAAATTAAAAAAAAAAAGGAAAAATCAGAAAAAAATTAAGAAAAATCTAGTAATTGATTTGAATTCATATAATGCAAAGTTTAGTACAGAATGAGCATTCAACATTAATCAATTGCATCCAAATTTATATATTTTGAAACAAAAAATGAAATACATTTACATTTTATAAATTATAATCAAGATCATCAACTAAATAATCTTCTCCTTGATAAAGATCCTCATCAGCAGCAGCAACAGCACCTTCTTCTAAATCAAATTCTTCTTCTCCTTGATACTGTTGTTGCACTCCTTCCAAATTAATCCATGCAATGTCTTCTTCAGTTAGGAGGGCATTTCCTTCAAAATCTTATATAATTTAGTCTTCTAATATATCAAAATTATCCAAACTTATTGAATCAAATTGGCTTTCTTGTCTATTTACTTTTTTTAATTGCCTACAACAAAGAAAGATAAGAAATTAGTAAATAATATTAAGTTATTAACAATTGAAGTCAAACAATGTATTGAATTGAACATTTAAGTACTAACTAATACAACATTACATTTCGCAAAGTCGTATGTTACAACGAATAAAAACTAAATCATTCAATCGCTTATGTTCCAACTTGTTGCGCTTTTTTGTATGAATGTGTTCAAAGACACTCCAATTCCTTTCACAACCCGTTGCACTAAAGGTTTGGCTCAGCACTCTTACTGCAAAATCTCTAAGGTTCGACAATCAGTTTCAAACTTGTTCCACCAAACATCTGTAAAAACAGACAAACATTAGACACATAATCCACAATAATATAAGATGTATTGATTTAAGAAACTTAAATACGAATATAAACAATTTACCTATACGCATAGTAGTGTGATTGCGAATTGCTACAGGCAAACCCATCAAGTTAATAGCATTATCATATATCTCCAACTCTCAATATATAGAGTATGTTGTCCTCTCATTAGAGACTAATATGTCTATGCAATCAATGATGCCTCGATTAACCTCAATGTCTCTTTTAAAGCTTACTAAGTACCTGAATGATGGGTTTAGATAATATGTTGCTCTATGAATAGGTTGATGCAATTGTTTACTCCATCTATTATTAATAATTTTCCACACATGCACATTACCTCTCTTTTTTCCATTAAAATTATTTCTAATTTCTTCTTTTGCCCTATTCATGGCTTCATAAAGGTAGCCCATAGATGGTTTCTCCTCACTATGAGGAGATCTCAAAACCTTCATTAATGAAGGTGTAATCCTCAACAGTCTAACACATGCATTCCAAAATGTACTCCAAAAAACTTGTCTCGAAAATCTCATTCAACTTTCGATTTCTTTTATTTTGAGGCAACTCTCCAAATTTTGTCACTCATCTCAGGAGAACATTCTCCTCAATGCTTGCTTTTGTCTCACAATACTCTGTACAGATAAAAAGTTTGTTGCAAACCGAGTTACAACTATTCGAAAAAGCTTTGCACCCAACTTGCTAAATAGCCTTTAGAAGTAGATTCATGTTAAGTGCTTTAGTTAACATATCTACACATTGACTGTCTCACTTCACATGTTTCAACCGAAATTTTTTCGTATGTACCGTATAAAATGACAATCTATTTCAATATGTTTTGTTCGCTCGTGATATACCGGATTTGAAGCTATATGTATTGTTGCTTTAGTGTCACAAAATATAGAAATAGGTTTTTCTGCAAATAGGCCAATTTTTATTAGTAGAGATCGCAACCACTTTCCTTCATACATTCTTGATGCAATCACTCTATTTTCTGCCTCAGTTGTCGATCTAGCTACAATCGATTGTTTCTTACTTTTCCATGATACTATTTTGCCTCCAACCAGAGTTATAAATCATGTAGTTGATTTTCTATCTTCTCTAAAACATGTTCAATCAACATCTGTATAAATTTCAATATTTGTGTGACCAATAGCTTTCTAAGTAATTCCATGTCCAGGAGTCGCTTTCAGATATCGTAATATATGAAAATTTGCATTCATATGGTATTTGCATGAACTGACTTACTATGCTTATTGCATATGCTATGTCTAGACGTGTAATAGTCAAATATATAAGTTTTCCAACTAGTTGTTGGTATCTAATCACATCCAATTTGTCAGCTCCATCCTCCATATGCAACTTATGGTTAACATCCATTGGAATATGGACAGGTTTACAATTTTCCATCTTAACAACTCGTATTCTTTTATTTAAGAAAATATCAGCACTTGAGTAGGCTACTTCAATGCCCAAAAAATAATGTAATCTTCCAAGAACCTTGATATCGAATAGTCAATGAAGAACTTGCTTTAGTATGTGGATTTCCTCGATGTCATCACCTGTCACGATAATGTCATCAAGATATACGAGTAATAATGTCAACTTAGCTCTATTTTTAAAGAATAGTGTATGGTCACTCACACTCTTTTTTTATACCCCAAACTTATAATACTTCTGCTGAATTTTTCGAACCATGCTCTAGGAGACTGTTTTAGTCCATAAATTGATTTCTTTAATCTGCATATTTTTTTTATTTGGAAACCCAAGTGGTAACTCCATATAGACTTCTTCTCTCAGCTCCCCCCTGCAAGAATGCATTTTTCACATCAAGCTGCCACATCATCCAATTTTTTATGTAGAAATACTTATAATAATTCGTTTAGATGTAAGCATTGTTACTAGTACTCAACTCAAAAGAGGGTGAAAGAGGTATTTTTAGAATAGCTAGGGCTAGAGATAAGAAAATTAAAAGATCTTAATTATGTTAGATGCATCAAGGACGAGGATAAAAAAAATTCTATTGGCAATAAGAAATAGATGGAAAAACTATTTTTATAAGCTTTGTAATGAAAATAA
The DNA here is from genome assembly GCA_036023115.1 of Brasenia schreberi. NCBI lineage: Eukaryota > Viridiplantae > Streptophyta > Magnoliopsida > Nymphaeales > Cabombaceae > Brasenia > Brasenia schreberi. The sequence continues at coordinate 17,344,437 of JAYKKT010000082.1, forward strand.
AGATGTTAGTATAAGCTTAAGAGAGTTAGCCAAATCAGAAAAGTATATAAACTACAATTTTTACCAATGTATTCAAAAGAATAAAGTCAAAGAGGCTCCTAAACATATGAAGGGTGGTAAATCGGTAGGACCAGATTATATTCCTATAGAAGTTTGCAAAATACTAGGAGAAATAGGAATCACTTGGCTCACAAGACTATTTAATGAAATATGGAAAAACCAAAAGATGCCCGAGGAATAGAGAGTAAGTACACTTATACCCATATATAAGAACAAGGGAGACAATCAAAATTGTGTGAATTATCAACCTATCAAGTTAATGAGCCATGCTATGAAATTATGGGAAAGAATTATCGAACATAGGTTAAGACAAGTATCAAGTACAACAGAGAACCAATTTGGATTCATGGGATGGAGATCTACTATTGAAGCGATTCACCTTTTGAGACGTCTTATGGAACATTTTAAAGCAAAAAAGAAAGACCATCACATGATATTTATTGATCTAGAAAAAACTTATGATCGAGTACCGAGGGAGGTTCTTTAGAGAACTTTAGAAAAAAGAGGTATCTCATTGACATACATTAACCTTATAAGAGACATGTATGATGGTGCAAAAACATATGTGAAGGAATGACACACTTCTTTGAAGTTAATATTGGGTTACATCAAGGATCAACTTTAAGTCCTTACTTATTTATAATGGTGATTGATGAGTTAACAAAACATATTCAAGATGAAGTACCTTGGTGTATGTTATTTGCAAATGACATTGTATTATTGGAGGAGTCTAAGGAAAAAGTTAATAGAAAATTGGAACTATGGAGAGAAGCATTAGAAAGCAAAGGCCTCCGACTTAGTAGAATAAAGGCATAATATATGAAATGTAAGTTTGATCATTTGGCTACTTTAGAGGACATAGAAATTAAAATTGACACGCATTGCATTCTCCAAAAGGAAAGTTTTAAAAAACTAAGGTCAATTTTTCAAAGTGATGGAATAATTGATAGAGATGTTACACATAGAATTAATGCTGGTTGGTTAAAATGGAGAGGAGCATCAAGTATTATTTGTGATAAGAAGATACCATTAAAGTTAAAAGGTAAATATTATAGAGCAGCAATTAGGTCCGCCATGTTTTATAGTTCGGAGTGTTGGGTAGTTAATCATCAACATGTACAAAAGATGTTTGTGACAGAAATGAAGATGTTGAGATGGATGAGTGGACATACAAGAATAGACGTTTAAGATGGTTTGTACATATAGAAAGAAGATCAAACGAAAAACCTTTATGAAGGTATGAAAAACTAAATTTGGAAAGTATTAAAAGAGTTAGAGGACGACCACAAAAGTGTTGGAAAGAAACAATAAAGAATGATCTAGCTTATTGTGAGTTAACTGCTAACATGGCACACGATTGGGATATGTGGAAACAAAGAATCCATCTAGCCGACCCCATCTAGTATGGGAAAAGGCCTAGTTGTTGTTGTTGCATGAATTTTAAATTTCATGGTTTCAACACACTACTTATTCTGTGATGCTTCAAAGAAATTTTTTGGAACTTTATATAGCTCAGCTTTTAACACAAAATTGTAATAATTAGATGATAATTGATCATAAGAGATGAATTGAGAAATCGGATACTAACCACATAATCTTTTTTCTTTTCGAAGTGCTATGGGAACAGCAAGTCCTCACCGCTTCTTTCTTCTAAGATTTCATTTGAATTTGAGGAGGTTTCTCTCCCTTATTCGTAGTGTCTATTGGACGGGGCATAACTATATTTCTCATTTCTCTCCCCTTTTGTATACACTTGCATCTTTTTTCTTTCTGGCAATTGATCATTTTCTCCAAGAGAACTATCTTTATCTAGTCCTTCACTTGCAATGTTCATTGGTAGAAGTGTCTCTTCAATGCTAGAATTAGGCAAATTAATCGATTTTTTCAAGAATGGAGTAGTTTCAAAGAATGTTAAATCCATGGAAATATACTTTCTATGAGAATTAGGATCATAACCAGTGTTTTTCGTATCGCACTGTATCATACGATACGGCACGATACGATATGGTGTGTATCGATACGGGCGATACGCCCTGTTATAAGGGTCCCGGCCCGACAAAAACCCACGATTTTTCGTGGGTTTCCTCTCTCCTTTTGGATTCCTCAAGCTCCCTAAGAGTCGGTTTTCGCCTCCTTGGTATTCAAAGCTCTATAATCGTGCCCTACGGTGTCCGTCCAAGCCTCCAAACTCGAATTTAGGTATATTTTGAATGTTTTTTCTATTTTTTCCTTTTATATTTGTTTTTTTTGTTATTTCATTTTTTTTAATGACAAAATATGAAGTTATTAAGTGTTTGTATATGATTTTTATTGCATTCATGAAGTGGGAGACACTCGATTTGAGTGTTATTTGAAGATTAAGGGATTTACGAAATGCTTTTATTTTCAGGTTTTTGTTTGAATTAAAGTACTCCATTAAGATGGCAGGAAGGGGTGGTAGAGACTCTCATTTAAAGTCTGATGATCCAGCATAGCAGTGGGGTATACCAGTTGAGGGTTCAAGGTTAAAAATCAGATATTTATTTTGTGAAAAGGTGGTTAGTGGTGGAATTTCAAGGTTAAAACACCACCTAGCAGGAACCAGGAAAGAAATTGCACCATGCACAGGCAAAGTTAGAAGTGTGCCAGAAGGTATTAAATGGCAATGCTTGCAGATGATTGAAAGCATAAGGGAAAGGAGACAACAAAAGGATGATTTCCAGATGTGTGAAGAAGTTGATGATGCTACTGCCACTGGAGTTGGATTCACTGATAGTTTGCCTTCAGATGCTAGAACAGATATTGGTAGTAGCAGTTCGCGAGCACCTAGCAGGGGAAAGAGGGTTGCAGCTGAAGACTTTGGAGGTGGCAGAAGAGGAAGTTCAGGAAGGAGTAGAGGAAGAGCTTCTTCTTCTAGCATACATTCGTTCTTTCCTCCTTTCACTACACTTGGTGCTCAGTTAGGAATTCGTGCTGTTATGGCTTCAGAACAACTGCATGATCAAGCAGACCTTGCAGTGGGCAGATGGGTTTATGATGCATGCATTCCATTTAATGTAGCAAAAAGTTTTCATTTTCAAGCAATGGCAGATGCAATTGCTAACATTGGTCCAGGATACAGGATACCCTCTTATCAGAAGTTGAGAGGGAAGATATTAGATCAGACTGTCATTGAAGTGCAGCAATATTGTTCGACTTTGAGACAATCGTGAAAGGAAACAGGATGCACTATCATGGCAGATGGATGGACCGATAGGTGAGGAAGGACATTGCTAAACTTTCTTATATATTGTCCTAAAAGACTCATGTTTTTGAGATCTCTAGATATGTCAGAGGAGAGGCACACTGCAGAGATCCTACGAGAAGAATTTGATAAGATTATACGGGAGGTTGGGCTATAGAATGTGGTCCAATTGATTACAGATAATGCAACTACCTACAAAGCAGCTGAGAAGGAGTTAGCTGATATTTATGGGACTTTCTAATGGACACCATGTGCAGCCCATTGTTTAGATCTCATCCTCGAGGACATTGGTGAGATGGATGAAATAATGAGTGTTGCCAAGATATTACAAAATTCATTTATAACCATGCATTTGTTTTGTGTATGATGAGGAGATACACAGAAGGTACAGAGCTTCTTCGCACAGTTGCAACTCGGTTCGCAACAAACTTCTTATCTGTACAGAGTATTGTGAGACAGAAGCAAGCTTTAAAGAGAATGTTCTCCTCAGATGAGTGGCAATAATTAGCAGAGTTGCCTCAAAACAGAAGGAACAGAAAGTTGAATGAGATTGTAGAAACGGTTTTTAGAAGTTCATTTTGGAATGCATGTATCAGATTATTGAAAATTACTTGTCCTTTAGTGAAAGTTTTGAGATTGGCTGACAGCGAGGAGAAACCATCGATGAGCTATCTTTATGAAGCCATGGACACGGCAAAAGAAAAAATCAGAAATAACTTTAATGGAAAAAAAAGAGATTATGTGCCCGTGTGGAAAATAATTAATAGTAGATGGAATAAACAATTGCATCAGTCTATTCATGCAACAGCCTACTATCTAAACCCATCATTGAGGAACTCAGCAACCTTTAAAAGGGACGATGAGGTTAATCGAGGAATCATTGAATGTATCGACAGATTAGTCCCTGATGAGAGCATAGCAGATGCGATACATCGAGAGATGGAGATATATGATAATGCTCTTCACTTGATGGGTTTGCCTGTTGCAATTCGTAACCGCAGTACGATGCGGCCAGGTAAAAGGTTTATTTTCATATTTAAGTTTAATCTTACATTACTGTGGATTATGTCTATAATGTTTGTCTTTTTCTACAGATGTTTGGTGGAACAGGTTTGGAACTGATTATCCAAACCTTAAAGATTTTGCAGTGAGAGTCTTAAGCCAAACCTGTAGTGCAACAGGTTGTGAAAGAAATTGGAGTGTTTTTGAACACATCCATACAAAGAAGCGCAACAGGTTGGAACACAAAAGACTAAATGATTTAGTTTATATTCGTTGTAACATGCGCCTTCGTGAAAGGTAATGTTGTATTACTTTCAAATTTTCAATTCAATATAGTTTAACTTCAGTCTTCATTTGTTAATATTATTTACTAATTGTTTATCTTTGTTTGTCGTAGGCAATTAAAAAAAGTAAATAGAGAAGAAAGTCACTTCGATCCAATAAGTTTGGATAATTTTGATATATTAGAAGATTGGGTTATGGAAGACACTGAAGAAAATGCCCTCCTAACTGAAGAAGACATTGCTTGGATTAATTTGGAATGAGCGTAACAACAATATCAAGGACGTGAAGAATTTGATTTTCAAGAAGGTGTCGCTGATGATGATGATGAGGATCTGCAACAAGGAGAAGATGAAGATTATTTAGTTGATGATCCTGATTACAATTTATAAAATATAACTGTGTCAGTAATGTGTATTTCATTTTTTGAATTCAAAATATGTAAATTGAGATGCAATTGTTCAATGTTGAATGCTCAATCTGTACTAAACTTACAGTATATGAATTTAAAGCAATTACCTGATTTTTCCTGATTTTTTCTTGATTTTTTACGGATTTTTACTAATTTTTATTGATTTTTAATTAATTTTTATATTATTTTAATATTAAAGTATGATACGATACGATACGCCCGTATCATGGAGCCCAGCGATACACGATACGATACGCATCAAACAACACTGATCATAACAAACATATCATTTCTTTTCACAAGAATACCAAATAAAAACACATTTAATTGCCCTTGGATCAAGATTATCTCTACATTGATTATGAACATGAACATAACTAACACAACCGAATACTCTGGGGATAAGGTGGAATGGGTTAGCTTCAAGCTTAATCAATTTGAACGAAGACTTTCCTACAAGAACCACAGTAGGAATTCTATTAATGACATGTGTACTACGTTGAGGACAGCCTTCCCGCTTAAAAACTCTGCACTTGGGACAAAGCCCGCATTGCAAGCAGTGGAAGCGAGCCGGCTTCAACAATGTGGTGATGTTTCCTTTCAAAGCAACTCCATTTTGTTCGAGAGTGTCGGCACACGACAGTTTGGTGAAAAAGTCCCACGTAAGCAAGTAACTGAGAGAATTTATTAGAAGTATATTCACCACCTAGATCACATCGAAAGCACTTGATAACAACATTATGTTGAGTTTTAACAAAAGCACTGAAACATATGATAAATGCCAAAAAAAATTCGTAACGATGTTTCGTCGAGATAAACCCCGATAATAACGAGTGCAATCATCAATGAATGATACATAATATCTAGAACCACTTTTGGTAGCAACCGGTGATGGTCCCCATACATCAGAACGGATTAGCTCAAATGAAACGACTGATTTTGACTCACTACAAACAACAACAACTAAGCCTTTTCCCATACTAGACGGGGTCGGCTACATGGATTCTTTGTCTCCACAAATCCCTATCGTGTGCCATGTTAGCAGTTAATATTGATTTTGACTCACTACTAGGAAAATTAGCCCTATGATGTTTTGCCCTTTAACATACATCACATTTAATAACCACATCACTTGGGATTACAAAAGGAACTAACTCTCGAATTTCCAAATTCTTATCTCTTCTTCTGCAGTAATGGTTGTTAATGCTTTTTTCTGTATTGAAATCTAATGTCTACGTAGTATGTATAGCCCATTTCTTAGTTCACCACGTTCAAAGGTTCTTCCCATCCTCAAATCCAGAAACACACAACCAAATGGAGAGAATGTAACTAAGCAATTCATATCTCTAACCAAGGAACTTACTGAAGGTAGGTTTATTGAGAATTTTAGAATATATATCACTGAATTAAGCTTGAGATTGTCTCCCTAAATTACTCCTTTTCCTTCTATAGGAATTAAGGAACCATTTACTACTTTCACATACTGTGGAGTTGAAGTCACTTCGTACAACATGAGATTAGACTTATTCCCTACCATATGATCGGTAGCCCTTGAGTCTATTATCTAATAATAAGAAGACGTTGAATTTTTAAGAAATGAGTTACCACTGATATTATAAGAAATAGGAAGACTTAATTCATTCTTTGAAGAAGAGGTTGAAGGTTGGTCGGTGGGTTTTGATTTCTGCAATTTGTTTCTTCAATTATGTCATTTCATCTATAGGACTTATTTCTGTTTTCTTTTCAGATGTAGCTGCCACATGATTGTCATAATCTTTATATTCTGTTGGTTTTTCAATAATTTCTCAGGAATGTTCCCGTGTGTGTCTCTTTTTCCCACAATGAGTATGCTATAGTTTGTTCTTATCATCAAAATTTTGATTTTTGCCTCTTCCTCGACCTCTGATTGCGGATTTCTCGACTTTTTATGTTCTCTTTTCTCTAAATTCTTCCGATCTTCTTTCCTTAATAAGAGAGAATATAATGTTCCAAGTGATGAAATTTCTTCCTTGCGTAGGATATTTAGATTGATTGATTTATATTTAGGTGAGATACCCCAAAGTAAATCAAATATTTTTCGAATTTCACCATTTGTTGTTCTCTCTTTTACACAGTGACTGCACTTATTTTCCAAAATGTATTTTTGTTCATTCCATAGTTCTCGCAGTGCTCCATAATACTACTCACTCACCGATCCAGTTTCTTGCGACATTTCCTTATTCTTTCAATGATCTCATATTCTTTTGCTATATTCTTTTGTTTGGAATAAGCTTTTTCGACTGCAGACCAAATATCTGCAGTTGATTCCATATCCATAAAAGTTTTACTAATGGAAGGATTCATGGATTGAACGAGCCATGAACTTACCAAGGCATCATCCTTAAACCACTTTTCAAAATTTGCATTGTCTTTATCTAACGGTGGCTGATTTTGTTTGATAATAGAAACTTTTCCTCTAGATCATAAGACAAGTTCAATGAATCAAACCCATTTTCTATAATTTCTTCCATCTAGTCGAATATTTGTAATTTGAAATGGTTCCAGCTTTTGCTGATTAAGATTCCTCTTTCATTCTTCCTTCCATATTAGTTCGATATTGAATGTGTTTTTCACTTGTTGCTTGCGTTGTCTCTTCCTTTTTCTTAATCGTCTCAATTTTCCACGGTGCCGAGTATTTTCTATCAGCGTCACTGCTCCCTAAGAGTCTACCTCAAGTAATGACTGTCATATTAAATTTTCATTGTCTTCTGTGTTGAGATTTCAGAGTCACGTAGTGGAAGATTAAACAACAAATATCAATAACATGGAGGAGGAAACATGAGAGATCGAATGGAGGGACGAACCTCCAATAGAGGCCCCCTCTTTCTCTCTCTTTCTTACTCAAAACCTCTTAACCCTAATACAACCTACCAGCCCTTATATAAGGAGCTGTAAAACGGAAAATGACCAAAATTACCTTAGTACAGAAAATTATCAAAATGCTCTTAGTACTTCGGCAATTACAATAATACCTAAAAACATCAGAAATTATAAAACTAGCACTAAGAACACTAAATATGCATATTCTTCAACATCCTGCACCGAAGGAAGAAAACACACAAATGTCGAACCCATTAGAGTGAGATGAGTTTTCTGATCTGTGGAAGTAGTTTACCACATGTTTCTACTGTGGCCGAATTCCTTTTTTGACTTGAAAATTATCTACGAAGGAAATCTTCAATCATAAACTTGTTGATTCTGCTACTATAAAAAAATTGTTGTCGATTGTGCAGACTGATGTCGACTTTGCAGTCTTGGCACACTACTATCAGATTCTAAATGTGGGTCGACGATGTTGTACTCATGAATATGGGTCAATGATGATGTCCTGGTCTAATTCTATGTTTGGGTCAAAGTGGAATATGTGTTGTCCAGATTTTGTCTTTTCCTCAATTCAATGGCAGATTTGGTTGCTGCAACTTCCTTCAACACGTCGTTGCTTCAACATGTCCCGCTCTGATACCATGTTTAGTAATTACATAAAAATACATTAGGATTAATGGAGAAAGATTACACAGAAGATGGAAGTGCAGTCGGCCTCCATATGTTGGTCGCCACCCTATTCCCTTTCTTCTTGTATATCTAAAAACCTAACTGCTAATAGGGTTTCACTCCTTTAAATATCAGCATTTCATAGTCTAATTTACTAAAGTGTCATTAATGAGGCTTATTTAAAGCTACCTTCAAAAACGTACTTAAGATATATAAAATAGAAAATTAAATTGCAAATTCAACAAGTTTTGTAGATGGTCTGCGATCATAATATGGTGTAATTCATTCTTCCATGAATTCAACACCAAGGACATACAATAGCATTCTTCTTGGTTCCTGTAAGGTGATGTTTAATACGAGAAATATTATCATGTTTTAATGCATTGCAAAACATGCACTCATTCACAAGCCTATTGCCTTCATACATTAGAGTGCAATATTTTCATGATGAATCGACTCTATCGAAAGCCATTAAACAAGAGTGGACAATCAATAAGAAGAAAAAAGCTTTTTAGAGGTTAAGAATCACGAAATCTGTAAAAACTTCAAATTTTTAAAGTGAAAAATCGAGTAGAATGTAAAGGAAAAGAGGTATGTAACGGATTTGAAAAAAACACTAAAGATGGAGAGTTGGATTAGGTGATACACTTAAGAATCTTTTAAATAAATCATGAAATCAACAAAAACAAGGATAAAAAGAGGACATGGGAGCAAGGGAATTACGTGAAAAAAAGTTTGAGAAGAATCATAAATGATTTCCGTAACTTCGGATTTTCGAATTTTATAAAGAGAAATCAACGTCGACTCGCACGATATGGGGTGTATCGTACGATGCGGTACGGTAAAGCCTTATATCATACGATACGGCACGATAAATCGCTTTTTACGATATATATCCATGTATCGTACCATGTACTTATATGATACTCAATAAAATTATATCATACGATATGATACGCTTTTTATAACATAGGTTTTTACCCAACTTTGATAGCATTTTGGGTTAAGAATACACCTAAAAGACTCATTTTTACTATTTATTTCAATAAAGCAAGAATTTTAACGTTACCTCAAGTCGTGAATGTCAAACATGCAATATCATAAACTTTCCAATTTTGACACGCTTCGTGATATCTTGATTTCTTCAAAACGAGGCTATGATACCATGTAAGGAAACGATCCTTCAAGTTGCTCGAGGATTCTCAATCAATTATCGAATGAATAAGATTGAAAATAGCCACGAAACCGATTCACCAAAACTTGTGTTTCAATGCTCAATGTAAGTCAAACAACAAATCAAATATCAAAACAATCAAGGATCAAACAAATGTCAAGGTAATGCAAAACAACATATTTATTAAAGTATATAAGAGCTCTATTTATAGAGCAAGAATAGTTACAATATTTGAGAGAAAAGAAACAAGAGTTGTTGTTGGGCTGCTGGTAGCCGTTGGGAGCCCCCAACAACTATTAGAAGATGGTCAGGGACCTGATGGCTCTGTCTATCTGTCACAAAATAAAACGCGGCCCCTAGTGGCAGGTCTTATTACAATTTAACACCTACATGGTCACTAATCACTATCCAAATGGGCCAAACCCATCAAAATGGATTTTATATGTCATATATACATCATATACAACTACAATACACCTTCCATAAGAAACTTCTTAGTTTGGCATTAGCTATGAATAACTTCAATGAGAAAAAAGGGTAGGTCACCAATCAGCTTTAGGGCACACATCCTATATGGTCACTATCCAGACTCCAAACTCATCAAATAAAGAATAATATTTATTGTTTATTGACTGTTACATATAAATTCTGTGCTAATGAGAACAAAAGTAATAAAAGTAAATCCCAAGGGCATGGCAATCTCAATTTAGGCATTTTTTTCAAGTATTTGAAGAAAAGGATGGGATGCAGAAGACATACAAAGAAAAGTGGTTCTTATGGATTTTATGTCATACATATATGGATATACATAACTAAGATATATCTTCTGTAAGAAACATTTTATTTGCCATTAACCATAACGAACTTCAATCAGAGAAAAGGATAGATCACCAATCAGCTTTAAGGCACATATCCTACATGATCACTATCCAGATTCCAAACTCATCAAAAAATAACACTTATTGCTAGCTGACCGTTAGAATTAAATTCTTTGCTAATGAGAAAACAAGGTATAAAAAGTAGAATCCCGAAGGCATGGCAATCTCAAATTAGACATTTTTTCAAGCATTGGAAGAAAACAATTGGATAAGGGAGACATACAAGGAAAAGCAGTTCTTGTGGGAGATAATGATGAAGCACAAATTCCACTTCTTACTTCATAATAATAATAATAAGAGAAAACATCATAAATGTAACTTGTACTATGGGAAGCTTTCAAATTGGTATCCTAGACTTTTTTGTCCTATTTTATTCTAAAAAGATGCATAACAATTAACGATTATTCTAAGAAAGTAAAAAAAGTGCCAGTGAAATCTATCTCACAAATATGAATCAATTTAAACAATAAATTCTAGATAGGCATCACAAGTAATTCTCAAACATCATTGTTAAAAACTAAAAGTGCAATCCAAAGGCCAAAGACACAAAATTATTGATCATCATCTCCAGTTCTCCACTATGAAGATAGACGTAGGATAGGAATCACATACTTAAATTAAATAGCTGAAAGACACTACACTAACAACACAAGAAAAGCTGCAATTAGGAAAGTGTAAAGTCTAAATGAGTAGATAGGTATCATAGGTTACCTTGAGACCTCTATTTCGTTGTCAAATTGATGAAGATATGGACCAAGAGAGAGATACAAGGCTAATGATAGAGAGAATCCAGGGAAGGAGAGAGACAAACAGAGACAAAGAGTCGCCGGTACGAGGCAAAGGAAGGCGTGATGCAAGATAGAGAAAATTCATTCCGTAATCTAGCTTCAAATAAACTCCGTGCATGTAAGGGATCACACCCTTGCATGGCCGATCCCAAGCCCGAATAAAGGAGGAGGGTTGCGTTAGGCTTATGATATCCATCATAAAACTTTGTCGGACTTATTTACCATGGATTCTACAAATTATGATAGGGCTATGTGGAAACAAAGAATTCATGTAGCTGACTCCATCTAGTATAGGAAAAGGCTTAGTTGTTGTTGTAGCCTAGCTTCAAATAAGATAGCATTGTTTGCAACAAGTTAAGTGTGCATCTCAATGTCACTGTTTTATATATAAATTTTGGTGTAAGATTTATATCCTTAATCTATATGCCTAATATAAATGCTTGGTAGATGTTTGGATCTTCCAAGGTGAAAGTAAAGTTTGTTTGCATGCACTAGAGACCGTCTCTAAATAAGTTTCAAATGAATTAGTATATTAATGCTTGATGCCAATTCAGAAATTAGACGGCCAAAAGAGACACTATATACAAGCGTGTAATTCGTACTTGAAAGTAGGCTTACTAGAACATCCACTTGATGAAAATTGGCAACAATGCTAATAAAACCTTTGTCCTTACCACATGATGAGACATCGCATGTGGCAAGAACGATGCCTTATTACTTACCACTTACATATGAGAGAATATATTCTTGGAAGACCTTAACATTACTAATATATATGTATATATTAAAAATCTAATATATTTGTCATATCTATAAAAATCTCAATCATTCGTCTTAAAAGATGAATGATTGAATTTTAAAAATAAAAGTACACATGTAATGTACTTTTTGAAGGTATACGCTTTTTAACGGAGTCGTTTCTATCTAAGATGAATCGTTAAGAATTTCAAAGATGGTAAGTATATAGTGGCAAACAATGATAAAAAACAATAATTGTATACTTAAACTTATAGCATTATGACCAGTGTTATCCGTATCGCACTGTATCGTATCATGGGTCACCACGATACGATACACCATAGTGTATCGCAAATGTGAACTTATCGCACCATATCGTGCGATATGGCCCATATCGTGCGATACGGCCCATATCGTGCGATACGGCCCATATCGTGCGATACGGCCCTTATCGTGCGATACGGCTCGTATCGCACAATACGCCCAGGGACCCTTGGCCAAACGAAAACCCACATTTTTGCGGGTTTTCTTGGTTTGTTCAGAGCTCTCCAAGCTCCCCTAACGTGGTTATTGGCCTCCTTGGTATTCAAGGCTCCAAAAACATGCTCTACGGTGTCTGTGCAAGACTCTTAACCCGAATTTGGGTATATTTTTAGTGTTTTTCTTCATTTTCTCCTTTCTATTTGTTTTTTTTGTATTTTTTGTATTTTTATTTTTTTATTTTTTTGATGACAAAATATGAAGTTATTAAGTGTGTGGATATGATTTTTATTGCATTCATGAAGTGGGAGACACTCTATTTGAGTATTATTTGACGATTGGGGATTTACGAAGTGCTTTTATTTTCATGTTTTTATTTGAATTAAAGTACTCAAATTGAGATGGCAGGAAGGGGTGGTAGAGACTCTCATTCTAAGTCTAATGATCCGGCATGGCAGTGGGATATACCAATTGAGAATTCCAGATTAAACATCAGATGTTTATTTTGTGAGAGGATGGTTAGTGGTGAAATTTCACGATTGAAACACTACCTAGCAGGGACTAGGAAAGAAGTTGCTCCTTGCACAGACAGAGTTAGATGTTTGTCAGAAGGTATTAAATGGCAATGTCTTCAGATGATTGAGAGTATACAAGAGAGGAGACAACAAAAGGATGATTTGGAGATGTTTCAAGAAGATGATGATGATATTGGATTTGGATTCACTGAGAGTATGCCTTTAGATGCCAAAACATAGATGGATAGTAGCAGTTCACGAGCACCTAGCAGGAGAAAGAGGGTTGCTGAAGACTTTGAAGGTGATAGAAGAGGAAGTTCAAGAAGGAGTCGAGGAAGAATTGCTTCTAGCATACATTCATTTTTTCCTCCTACTACAACACCTAGTGCTCAACCTTGAATTCGTGCTGCTATGGTTTTAGAACAGTTGCATGATCAGGGAGACCTTGCAGTGGGCAGATAGTTTTATGATGCATGCATTTCATTTAATGCAGCAAACAGTTTTCATTTTCAAGCAACGGCAGATGCAATTGCTAACCTCGGTCCAGGATACAAGATGCCCTCCTATCAGAAGTTGAGAGGAAAGATCTCGGTGAGGTTAATGAGGCATCATTGATTGTATTGATAGATTAGTCCCTGATGAGAGCATAGCAGATGCTATATATCGAGATCGAGAGATTGAGATCTATGATAATGCTCTTCACTTGGTGGGTTTCCTTGTAGCAATTTGCAACCGCACTGCTATGCGTCCAGATAAATTATTTATCTTCATATTTAAGATTATTAAATCAATACATCTTATATTACTGTGTATTATGTCTCTAATGTTTGTCTTTTTCTACAGATGTTTGGTGGAATAGGTTTGGAACTGATTATCCGAACCTTAGGGATTTTGCAGTGAGAGTTCTGAGTCAAACCTATAGTGCAACGGGTTGTGAAAGGAATTAGAGTGTCTTTGAACACATCAATACAAAAAAGTTTGGAACATAATTGTTTATCTTTCTTTGTTGTAGGCAATTAAAAAAAGTAAATAGACAACAAAGTCAATTTGATCCAATAAGTTTGGATAATTTTGATATATTAGAAGACTGGATTATAGAAGATAGTGAAGAAAATGCCCTTCTAACTGAAGAAGACATTACATGGATTAATTTAGAAGGAGCGCAATAACATTATCAAGGAGACGAAGAATTTGATTTCCAAGCTAAAGGTGTTGCTGATGATGAGGAGGAGGATCTTCAGCAAGGAGAAGATGAAGATTATTTAGTTGATGATCGTGATTATAAGTTGTAAAATGTAAATATATTTTATTTTTTTATTCAAAATATGTAAATTTGAATGCAATTGTTCACTGTTGAATGCTCAATCTGTACTCAACTTTGCATTATATGAATTTAAAGTAATTACCTGATTTTTCCTGATTTTTCTTGATTTTTTCAGATTTTTACTAATTTTTCTTGATTTTTTAAATAATTTTTGTATTATTTTAATATTAAAGTATGATACAGGCAATCCCAAGCCCGGAAAAAGGAGGAGGGTTGTGTTAGGCTTACAGCGCGTATCGTGGAGACCAGCAATACGATACGCGCAGACAACACTGATTATGACACATTAGGCGACACTATATAATACATGTAGGTATACATATATATATATATGTATGTATTTATATATATATATATATGTAATATATGCTATGATGTTATAAGTTTAAGTATACAATTGTTGGTTTTTATCATCTTTGTGTGCTATATATATTTAGGGACACGTCTACTATCGGTAATTGAGGAAATTTGTTCTTATAATAATCAAGTTGTACCTTTTCAGTATAAACAAAAGAACCAAGCCCAAGAGGATCTTCTACCACTTTAAATAAAAAACTCTCATATTATCCAAACGCTACTTAAGGTCTTCACTCGAAATACTCCCCCCCCCCCCCCTCATGGGTGAGTGGGAAGCCTTAACTGATCTTCTTAGAGAGTGGAATTATTTTGAGTTGCCGTCCTTGTCATAAATCATTGATTTTGGTATCAAAGCATGGTTCTCCTACTTTATAGGTAAACTTTATCAAAAAAAGGTGAGGTATTAACCAACCTTGTTCCATAAATTTTAGGAGGTCCTTAGTATCCCAATTATGAATACCCTTCCAATGTTTCCTATTCCTAAACCCCAAAGTTCTTAGTTTGTCAAAAACGATAACATCTCGAAGTATATTCGTGTTAGGCCTATCTAGGAAGACCCAACCAAGAACAAAGTAGTTTTTCAAGAAATGAGGCTTATGTCTTTAATCTATATGCATGACATGAATATTTGGTAGAATTATGGACCTTGCAAGAGATAGTGAAGTTTGGCTGTATGCAACGGAGATCGTCTCTAGATAAGTTTCTACTGAAGTATTAATGTTTAACGCCAATAGCAAGTGCATGACTTCCAAAAGAGACATTGAATACAAGGCTTGTAATTCATGCTTAAAATGACACTTTACCAGGACATCCACTAGTCCTAAACATACGAATTTGTAGCCTTTCTTTGTGTAGGAATCAACATCTTAAGAAAGAATGGTCAGAACAGAATTCTAATGCCACTTCCTTGGATTGCCAATGACACTTTGACCTGCTCAACTAATTTTTGGATCTTCATCATATGGTTTAGCAGCATATAAAGATCATTTCTTAAGACTTGGGAATGATACTTCAGTATGATCTTCAGATATTTCTACCTCTTAATCAATTAGTGCAAAATGGATTTTTCGAAGTCTTTGTGTTGACCTTATCATTGATACTGGTTCGAACATATAATATCTGCCATCCTATAGCATGAATATATGCACTCTTTCCGCAGAGCCTCTTCCATCATAGCCATAATCATAATCATTTGGAAGATTGGAACATCTGCCAACTCCATGTTTGTCCTTCATTTGCATCCATTTAAGATCCCAATATAGCCAATATTTTCCCTCTCATGGGGGATATTTTCTGACATACACATTTCTCGTGAATGGAAAAGATCATCAAAGTTTCTTCTTGCACTACATCCCTTGGTTGTTTATCCTTGACTTCCTCCAGGAAATCAATTACTTGGTTTAATTCAGCTTCTATATGAGATTGTTGAGATGGTAGCCAAGAATCGAACAATATATCACCTTTCTGGAGGATATCATCAATGTGAATTTTCCTTCCAAAGTTATGAGGCACTTTATATAGTTGGCAAAAGACCTGGTAGAATAGTTTAGTGTAGGGATTACACACTTCAAGTTCAAACCATACAATACTGAGGTATGAACTAGGGATTACACACTTCAAACCATATAGTACTGAGGTATGAACTGATTGAAACACTCCTCCCCAAGAAGTAATTTCACGAATAGGAAATGGTTCACCTTTTCATTCCTCAAGTCTAAGTCACTTATCCCCATGACAGTAACACCGAATGCTAAAGATTAAGACATCAAACTCAATTTCAAGTCCTAACAACAACAATGACAACTAAACCTTTTCTCATACTAGGCGGGGTCAGCTACATGGATTCTTTGTTTCCACATAGCCCTATCATGTGTCATGTTAGCAATTAACTCAACATAAGCTAGATCATTCTTTATTATTTCTTTTCAACACATTGTAGTCATCCTCTACCTGTATTAATACTTTCAAAATCTAGCTTTTCATACCTTCTTAAAGGCGCTTCTTTTGATCTTCTTTCTATATGTTCAAACCATCTTAAACAATATTCTCTCATTTTATCCTCTATTGGTGTCATTCTCAATTTGTTTCTAATAACCTCATTATGTATATGGTCTTTCCTTGTATGACCACTCATCCATCTCAACATTTTTATTTCTACCACAAACATTTTTTATACATGTTGATGATTAATTGCCCAACACTCAAAACCATAAAACATGGCAGATGCTCTATAATATTTCCCTTTTAACTTTAATGGTATCTTCTTGTCACAAAGAATACTTGATGCTCCTCTCCATTTTAACCAACCTACATTAATTATATGCATAACATCTTCATCCATTCTTCCATCACTCTGAAAAATTAACCCTAGGTATCTAAAACTACTTTCAAGTCCTAAGGTCTTATATATTTTAATAAAGTTTGGGTTCAGACACTTGGTGGGGATTTGATTTACGTAGTAGACCAAGAACACATACATCAACAGTTTTGTGCTTAAACATATAACATGATGGCACACTAGACGATATCGTACATGTAGAGTGAATCTAATATGCTTGCCACTTTATATACTTACCCATCCTTTAAAATCTTAGTCATTTATCTTAGAGATGAATACTTAAGCTAAAAAGCAAAAAATATACGGATAAATCAAGTACACCTTCAAAAAGAAGGTGTGTACTTTCTAGTTTTTAAACACTATCCTTCATCTCTTAAGATGAATGATTGAGACTGGTAAAGATACAACAAGTATATTACACTATATATAAGAAATATTAAAGTACTTCATGAGTATATTCTTAGAAGTAAATGGTCAAATCGTTTGGTCAAGGTTCGCACCAACAAAGCATCGTTCTTGTGACATGTGAGGTCTCACCATTTGGTAAGTGTGGAGTCTTATTAGTATTATTCTCAATCTTCCACCAAGTGGATGGTCTAGTAAATGCTCATTTGAAGTACGAACTACAAGGTTGTATTTGGTATCTCTTTTGGATGTTCTAACACTTGGATTGACATCACGGATTAATATGTTAATTCACTTTGAACTTATTTAGAGACATTCTCTATTGCTTACACCCAAACGTCATATCTCCTTACAAGATCCAGAGATCTACCAAGCAGTCATGTTATACATATAATTAAGGAAAGAAACCTTGTACCAAATTTGTAATGCAACTATGGCATCAAGATGCACATTCAACTTGCTGCAAACAATGGTGTCTTATGACTATGGAATGAATTTTCTATTATCAATGAATAAAAATATTTTGTAAATTGGAATGGAGATAGAGGATGAAGACTATTTGCAGGGATACCCAACAATAAGTAAATTCCTGCAACATCAAAAATACAAAGAGAAAAAAAGATGGAGATCATTGTTTTCTGTATAAATAGAGTTGCATACAAGTTGACAATGACAAATGCATTTGGTACCAGAGCAAAAGAAACTACACTTTGCTGCTTGTGGCTCGAAATTTTGGACAAGATAGATCTCCACGATTCAGCAGCGAAGATAATGATGTTGGAGAATGGAAGAGTTCCCTCAAGAAAGAAAAAGGAAAAGCAGCTATTTATCTGTTCGACATCCAACAGTTGGGATGAAAATTAGAAGCACAAAGAAAATGACATACGTTTTGGGTTGGGCTTTCAACTCAACCAAAATTTGGCATACCTGCGCCATATCTTTATCTTGTGCCCCACACTCATACTCGTCATACTAGGTGGAGGTACAAAGGACCCTAAGACTCACCTGGGATTCCAAAAACTCATTAGTCATATCCTCTTAACATTTTCATGTGGAATGCGACCATTCATCTTTCATGATCCTTACAGCCCTCAAGGTAAGTGGCAATGTTCGAAGTGAATAAATAAGTTAACAAATATCAAACCACTGAGCACCTATCAAGCACGCTTCCAGCTCAATATGGTCGAAGTCAAAACATATTCCAAGTTGCGGAATATTGCATAAGGATGCATTCTACACATAGACCTTTGAATGAGGTTTCCAAAATCGAACCAACCTGATTTAAGAAATTATCAAATTCCAGCAAACGGAACCAAAAAGCACAGCTAATAAGAAAAAGATGAAGAAGGACAAGATTCGCAAATGACAATATGATCATCGTCAGAATCAGATCTTGATAGAGAAAAGGGCAGAAATGAGCTTCAGCTGAGAAAAGTAGCCAAAGTAAAGAGGCCGATGAACCAACGGCCTTAACTGATTTTGTCACACAATTTCCCAACAAACACGCGGGTGGGGGAACTCGTTCACTGAACCAAGCATGTTCGAAAACTGCTATTCAGCAAGTTGCTTTGAATTCAAGTTTGATGCAGCAAGAGCAAAAACATCCTAACTCCAAAAAAGGTTTCCAAAAGGCTAGGCATTATGAGATGATCGCTCGGAGATCCATCTTTATCTACCAAAACGTTCAACTCAGGATAGTTTCGATCAAGAATTGGAAAGCAAAAGAAATACGAGGAAGGGACCACAAAAACCTGAAGATCTGTCATGTCCATAACGCGCCACCTCATGTTTGGGCGCGACCGTAAGTGTAAACGGAGCATGTCGGAGATGACGACCCTGGAGAAATCGACGTTCGTGATGTTGTGGAATCCGGCGTCGTAGAGGCACTCGGAAAGCCTGGAGTTTCCGCATCCGGGCACCAGAATCCGGCATGTCAGTTCGTCCCTAGCACTGTCTCCGGTGGCGGCATAGGACGAGAGGGAGCGGAGCTCATCGAGTAGGTGAACGTGGAGTCGAGGCCACTCCGAATACCATT
Source organism: Brasenia schreberi (assembly GCA_036023115.1). Taxonomy (NCBI): domain Eukaryota; kingdom Viridiplantae; phylum Streptophyta; class Magnoliopsida; order Nymphaeales; family Cabombaceae; genus Brasenia; species Brasenia schreberi. The sequence continues at coordinate 17,363,979 of JAYKKT010000082.1, forward strand.
CGAAGGGGTCATGGATACCCTTGATGGTAAAGAATTTGTCCCAATTTTCTCTGCTCGTGAAGTCCCCCAGCGTCTTCAGCAACTCCTCGTCCATCTCTCTCTCGCTCTCTCTCGAATGCCACCACAGAAAACCCTAATTTGGTTGTGAGACAACGCAAGCCGTCGAAGGTGGGTTTAGCATTCACACATGCCGGGGTTTAGCGCGGCGGGCAAGCGAAGGAAATACGTTGGAAGTGTGAATTGTTCATCGAATCGGGCCCGGTATAGATGATCTGCAACCGGCCCCAACCTGGTTAAACTGGATCGAAAAGAGTAGAACTAAATCCAACAAAATACGGTGTAATGGGTCTGGTTATTCGTTGACTGGTTATTTATCGTCTTAGACATCGCCAGTTTGAACACGAAACAGTGATTCGAACCAGAACCGGTCAAACCGTGACCAGAGCCGAAGACCCCCGCGGTTGAGTTACAGTTCCATGATTGAGCGAACTGGATTGGAACTATAACCAAAACCATGGAAGAACTCGACATTTCTGGTCTGGTTCTACAGGCAGTCCAAAACCTCCCTAAAACCAGCAGTCCAAAACTACAATCCCAGTGGTTCAAACAGTAGTTCCAGATGGGACCCACGGTCACTGCAGCCCCACCTGCACCAACCTTTGGAAAAAAATTGATTTCAAATAAACATGGGCGCCTAATGGTGGTCGCCCCCCCAATCAGCTAATTGGTTTATGCTAAATCATCGGAGTCAATACAACAACAATAATTAAGCCTTTTCTCATATTAGATTGGTCAGCTACATGTATTTTTTATTTCCATAAGCCCCTATCATATGCCATGGTAGCAGTTAATTCAATATAAATCAAATCATTCTTTATTGTTTCTTTTCAACACTTTTGTAGTCATTTTCTTTCTCTTTTAATATTTTCATAATCTAGTTTTTCATGTATTCTTATGAGAGCATCATTTAATCGTCTTTATATATGTTCAAACCTTCTTAAACAATTTTCCCTCATTTTATCTTCTATTGGTACCACTCCCAATTTGTTTCTATTAAACTCATTATGTGTAGAGTCTTTTCTTATATAACTGCTCATCTATCTCAGCATCTTCATTTTTGCTACATACATTTTTTCACATGTTGATGAGTAATTGCACAACACTCAGTACCATAAAACATAGCATCCCTAATTATTGCTTTATACTATTTACCTTTCAACTTTAATGATATCTTTTTATCACATAGAATACATGATGCCCCTCTCTATTTTAACCAACTGACATTAATTATATGTGTAATATCTCTATCAATTTTTCTATTACTTTGAAAAATTAACCCTAGGTATTTAAAACTTTTCTTATGAAGAATGCAATGTGTTTTAATCTTAATTTTTATTATCATCTAAAGTATCAAATGATCAAACTTACATTCTATATATTTTGTCTTAATTCTATGAAAGCCTTTACTTTCTAGCATTCCTCTCTATAGTTTTAATTTCTTATTAACTTTTTTTTTTTACTTATCCGCTAACACAATATCATTTGCAAATAACATACACCAAGGTACTATCTTGAACATATTTTGTTAACTTATCAATAACCAATATAAATAAACATGGACTTAAAGTTGATCCTTGATATAACTCAATCTTAACTTTGAAGGAGTGAGTCATTCTTTCATAAGTTTTTGCACAATTGTACATGTCTTCTATAAGATTTATGTATAGCAATAAGGTACCTCTCTTTTCCAAGTTACTCTAAAGAACGTCTCTGGCACCCTATTATAAGCCTTTTATAGATCAACAAATACCATGCAAAGGTTCTTCTTTTTTACTATAATTTTTTATAAGATGCCTTAATAGGTGAATTGCTTCAATAATGGATCTATCGAGCATGAATCCAAATTAGTTCTCTTTTGTACTCGATACTTATCTTAACCTACATTTGATAATTATTTCCCATAATTTTATATTGTTTTATTAATTTGATACCTCAATAATTTGTAAAATTCTAAATGTGTCACTTATTCTTATATATGAGTATAAATGTCTCTCTTGTTCTTATATATGAGTATAAGTATACTCGTTCTTCACGAAGTATGCATCTTTTGGGCTCTTCATATTTCATTAAATAGTCTTGTGAGTCAAAGTGGGGCCAATTTCTCCTAACATTTGCTACAATTCTATAGGAATATTGTTCGATCCTATAGATTTAACAACTTTTATATATTTAAAGGCTCTTTACTTTGTTTTTTGAATATGTCGATAGAAATTGTAGTTTTTATAATTTTCTCATTTGGCTAACTCTCCTAAGTTACTATCATCTCTATTTTCATTAAAAAACTTATAGAAATAAAAAATTTCATCTATTTTTGATATCATCATTTGCCACTAGAATTTTTTTATTCTCATCTTTTATGCATTTAACAAAAGTAAGTTCCTTAGTTTTTTTATCTCTAGCATTAGCTATCCTAAACATATCTCTTTTACCTTCTTTTGAGTTATGTTTTTTTATATAAACGCTCTCAAATTTTGGCTTTTGCTTTACTAACGATTTTTTTCACTTATTTTTTTGCTTTCTTATAAGTCTCAGTTTTACTAGTCATCTTAGCATAATGCAATTTGTAATATACTTTCTTTGCCTTGATTTTATCTTCCACTACTTCACTCCACCACTAAGTTCCTTTTTGTGTCATTGCACATCCCTTAGATTCTCCTAAGACATCTTTTGTCACTTTTCTAATATGCATAATCATATGTTTTACATATGAGAAGGTTTATCTATATAATTCAAAGCATCTCTTTGAAAAAATTTCTTTTAAATATATATTATTTCTCATATTTGAGGTTCCACCATCTAGTCTTAATAGTTATATACACTCTATTATTCTTTGTCAACATTTTTACTTGGAAATCAATTACTAAAAGTTGATGTTGACTAGTTAAGCTTTTTTCTTAAATTACCTTACAATCTTTATATCACGATTTATCTTTTTTCTAAAAACAAAATAATCAATTTATTTTTGTGATAAGCCACTCTTATAAGTAATTAAGAAATTGTATTGACTGTAAAGAGATCAAAAGTCATAACAAAATTTAAAATCTCTCCACCCTCCTCATTTATATCTCCAAAACCATAGTTTTCATGAATACCCTGATATTCTAATGCTTCTTTACCTATATGTCAATTTAAGTCTACTCTCAAATAAATCATCTCTCTTTATGAAATTCTTTGAATTACCTTATCTTACTATTCTCAAAAAGCCTTCTTTATACTATCTTTTAATCCTACTTGGGGTACATAAGTACAAAATATATTCAAAGCCTCTACTTTTAACACTAATTTCACTAACCATATTGTTGTATGTTTACTGCACTATCCTTTAAATCTTGATTTATAATAATACTAACTCCATTTCAACCCTTTTCCTTTCCTAAGTACTACATTTTAAAACCTTTATTCTTAATTTCCTTTATTTTTCCTCTACCTATTTTGTCTCTTGTAAACATATAATATTAATCTTTTTTCGAATCATAGTATCTATCACTTTCATTTAACTTGACGATTAATGTTTTGATATTCAAAATATCAATATCAATCTTATTTTTTAGGACTAGCTTCCTTACCCCTCCTATCCGTCAATGCTAAAAATATGACGACCCTCAATGTAACTTGTTTACTATATTTGGTAATATATATTTTATATAATATAATATTTGTTTCCAAAAAACCTAAAATTAGTAGTTACAAAAGTATAACTGGAACAGGCCATAGACGAGTTTGGTACAAGGTTCCGAGTTAATCAGAATTGGCCATTCCTATATAGACTCATACTACAATGTAGGGCCAATTTCGACCACAAAGATTTTTTGTTTTTGTTTAGTTACAAAGTCCTTTGCTTCAAATGGGGCATGAACATGGTTGGGTCAAAGAACCAAGATATTCAAAATCTGGATCTTTAACAAAACAGTCTCATTCCCACTTTTGTACTATGTAGGACTTGCAATTCGTGTCATATTCATGTTAGTGTCGAACTCAAGTATGACCTGGCTTTTTGTGATGTTTGGATGGTCATGAACAAGGACTTTTGGGTCATCCATATCTTGCTTTTCATTTTGTGATTCCTATCATCAAAAGATGCAGGTTCTTGTATGATGTTTATGTTAGGTCGACCCTGCAAATTAAACGACAAAATAAGTTTTGATACCTAGATTCCATAATTTTCAATAACAATTTCTGCCAAATAAGATGTAATCAAATATTAAAAGGAATAACAAAAAAGAATTAGGGCAACAAATTTAGCGTGAAAACCCTTACAAAAAAAGAAAAAAATCACAAGGCCAAAGAGGCCCCATAATCTATTTTATAAAAGAAAGTAGGTACAAGTGAGCGGTTCATAATAGAGATCAATGTGGATTATAAAATAACTCACTCAATGTGGACTATGAAATACTTGAATGCCACCAAAATATTATCAAAACAACTTAATATACAATTGAAAAAGATCTCAAATGTGGATTATAAAATCGGCTAAAAAGGTAGTCGGTGAAGAAGAAAGAGCCCATGATTGAGAAGTTTGTCGTTCAAAAGATGATGCTCATGTGCCTTTTTAATCTCCGAAAAGACTTGCAACTTTGTGTACACCCCTTTCTTCTCTCTCTCAACCATTTGCACACGTGCATAATAAAACTAGGGTTTTGACCTTTCTTTTTTGCATTCACATGAATGACCCAAATCATGTCCTTCCCTCTCAAAGCTCACATGCACCATTTGATGCGTTTAACATGGGACACCTTTAGGCTAGATACAAACAGATATTTTCCCATCAAACTTCCTTCATCCAAAGGAAATCACAATCTTTACTTAGATTAAGAATATGCAAACTTCATGCCTACTAACTTTCTACAAAGCTCATGCTTCTCAATTATCACAACCTTAGTCAACATATTTGAGGAATTGTCATTAGTGTATACCTTTTCAACTTCTAACAAGTCTTTTATGATTGATCTAACCCAATAATATCTCTTATTGTTGTGCTTTGTCTTAGAATGAAAAGTAGAATGCTTCGTGAGACAAGTAGCATTATGATTATCACAATATAATCAATACCTTAGTTACATAAAACCAAGTTCTTGCGTAATCTCTTTTATCCAAAGCAACTCATTGATACCTCTACAAATAACAATATATTTGGCTTCAATACTCAATAAAGCAATAGACTTCTAAAGTCTAGATCATTGAGGGATTGCTCTCCCTTCAAAGGTTACCATGTAGATTGAGGTAGACTTAAAATATCAAGAACACCTCCCAAATCTAAGTCTATGTTCACAAGTTTTTGCTTCTCATAACACTTAGGCTCTGTATTATCAATAAGCAAAATATACTTAAAGTGTACTTCCTAAGGCATGCCTAGAGGATCTTTGGGCTGCATCCACATTTGGCATTGTTGGCATTATGACACATCATCTATATGCCCCACTCTATTTTGAGGAGTTACTCTATCAATATTTAAAGGGATGTAATCTACCTCAAACAAACCACTCCATTGACTTTCTTTATTAATATCCTCTATTGTATGATTTTCTACAAAAATTATATTTTTACTCATGACAATTTTGTTCTTAATAGAATCATAGCACATATAACCCAATTCATCATCTTTATATTCCAAAAAATATAATGTCATGTTTTTGGTATCAACTTTATGCTTTTTATCCAAATACTTTGTATCCAAATACACTTAGTTCAATATAGACTACTTGTTGCCAAACCATACTTCATTCATAGTCTTATCCTAGAATGACTTGGGTAATTTGTCTTGAGAATGTAAAGCTCTAACTTGCTCCATCAATGTACGATTCTTTCAGCTAGGCCATTCAATTGGAGTGTCTTAAGAGTAGTCTTCTTATGCGTTATGTAATGTGCTTCACATTAAGCATCAAATAACCCTAAATATTCATCTCCATTATCTAATCTTATACATTATTTATCAACCTGCCTCTCAACCATTACATGAAACTTCTTAAAGGCATCTGACACTTGGTCCTTTGATTTCAAATATAAACCCACAACTTCAACAAATATTAAAAATATATAGAATCACCAAGTGTCTAAGTATGTATAGGACCAAACACATCTAAGTGAACCAAATCTAAAATATTTGATTTTCTAGAATGAGAAGATATGAAGGAAAACCTATTTTGCTTACAAGCTATAAATCTTCACACTCACTTTCTTTTTGATGTACTTCATATGAACATGTGATAAAATTCTTCTTAGGAAGAAAAACTATAACCTTTTTACCTATATAGCTAAGTTGCTTGTGCCACAATATTACATTATTAAAAGCCTCAACTGCACCCAATAAGAAACTTAACACTCGCATGCATAAAGTAAAAGTAATCTTCTCACCGCTGCTCATAATAAGATTACCCTTAATAAGCTTACAATGGTCATTTATTAAGTGTCCACTAAAACTATCATCATCAAGTTTTTCGCCTAACAATAAATTTAGGTGCAAATCAAGAATATCTCACATCCCAAAAAACCAAATTAGCACTATTATTTGTCTTTAACTAAATAACTCACATGCCAAAAGCTTTAGCTTGGCAAGAATTTCTCATCTTGACACCCCCGGACTTTGTTTGAGTATAAGAGCTAAACAACTCCGTACTTAATGCGGCATGAACCGAGGCACTATTATCTATTACATAAGTATTGTCATCAAATACAAGGTTTACTACCTTGCCATTTACAGGAAGAAAATATTCTATGACTACTACAACCGTCTCATTGTTACCCTACTTTCTTTTCTTGTTCTTATTTTATTTCTTTAACTTGTTATAAAACTTCTTCATTTGGCTTTTGTTATCACAATGATGACATTCAATATTCTTGTATTTGCATTTTAACTTCTTTATGCTCTTATCTCCACCACTCATACTATCTATTTGCCTATCTTTGCTTCTAGCATTTGTGACCAATACATCTCACTGTGAAAACAAGTCATGTGCCTAACACCTTAATTCTTCACTTAAGAATCCTTTTAGCAAATTAAATAGCAATCAACCTTTAAGAGCAAAATTAAAAGGAGTAGCACTAAATGTTTTCAAAGAGTTAGACAAAGTAGTCAACAACCAAAGACCCGTTTTAAAACCTTTATTGGCCATCTGATCTACAATAGCTTGAAATTCATTCAAGTGTCAGTTACTAAACTCCCATTTATGTACTCCAACTATATCAATTTCTTCAATAAAAACAACTTGTTATTACATGTCTTAAAGGTATAGATTGACTCTAGCTTCTTCCAAACGGTCTAAGCATTTTTCCTATGTACCACATGAGTGTAGAGATTCTCATCTATCGAGTATCGAATAAAAACATTAAACTTGCTCTTGTGACTCTCATTATTTACTTGTTTTGCCTTGTATTTTTTGTTTCAGATAATGACAAGTGCATAGACTTCACAAGTAACAAATCTCTCATTTTAAGAGCCTAAGAATAATAATTAGAACCATTCAAGATAATCAATGATAAAACAAGTGTCGCACCAAATTCTACAATTTGACAATAACAACCTCTGCCAAACAAGATTCAATCAAATATTAAAAAGAATAATGAAAAAGAATTGGAGCATCGAATTTAAGGTGAAAACCCTTTTAGGAAAGAGGGAAAAGTCACAAGGCCAAAAGTGGTCTAAAAGCTTCACTTTATAAAGGAATAGGTATAAGAAAGTGGTTCACAAGAGATATATAACAAGAATGATAAAAGAATGGCAACATAATACCACCAGAAATTAAAAGAGAGTGGAAATATATCTTGCCCAATATGGATTACAATGTCAGTTGAAAAAGAAGCCTCTGAAGGAAAAAGATCCCACAATTGAGAAAGTTGGCCTTCAAAAGATGATGCTTGCACTTCTTCAATCTCTCAAAAACAACCACAACTTTATATGCACCTCTTTCTTCTCTCTCTCTCTCGATCGGTTGCACCCACATATAATAAAACTAGGGCTTCAACCCCCTCTTTTTTTGGGGCGTTCACATGAATGACTCAAATTGAGTCCTTTTCTCTCATTGACTATGTTTTAATATATGATGTTCTTAGGAAAAATATGTAGAGAGTTTATATAGCCATAGAAATTGGATCTATAAGCTTAAGAATTGTAACAAATGTTTACAAGATAATTAATATAAAGTTGGTCTTCTTGTATTTTTACAACATATGTTGGATCTGTTGAAGACACGTGATATTAATACATTAAATTCATCATAAGATAGGATTACTTATTAGGGTATTTTGGTCATTCAAGTTATAAAGTCATTGTATATAAAGTCTTTAAGTTGTTACTTTATTTTAGGTTTTTCAAAGACGTGAAAGAGAGAGAGAAAGTCGATGCCCACAAGAGGATTGATCCTCCGCTCTTGATTATCTTGATATTCCTTGAATAAAATTCTTTTTTATTTAATCTTGAACATGGTATCAGAGCCTAAATAGGTTGTAAATGACAAGAAGTTGCCACTGAGATACCTCTCAACAACTGCCACCCACATGGATGAGAGTGATACTTTACTCACTACTAATATCAAGCTTGATGGAAAAAATTATCTGAAATGGTCTAGATCCATAAACTTGTGTTAGGGCAAAGGAAAGACAAAATTCATAACTGGACAATACATGAGGCTAGAAGTAGGGAGTTCATAATGGGGAAAAATGATGCATTGGTTGCAACCTGGTTGATTAATTTTATGATGCCTAATGTGAGACATTTCTTCCTATACTTGGAAACTCCTCATGAGATCTAGGAAGTAATAAAAGAAGCCTATGTAAGAAAAAAATATGGCAAAGGGTTATGAACTCCTATGAGTACTACATTGAGTTGAGAGGACTATGGGACAAACTGACATATTTTACAACTGTGCAATGTAAAAGAGTGTGTTAAGGAAGGAAAAAATAAATAAAAAAGAAGGGTATTCGATGTGTTACGTGGTATTTCTTTAGATTATGAAAATCAAGGCCAACATTCTTGTGAGGAAATTCCTATTCTTGGAACAATATATACACTATTAAATAGAGAAGGGGATGGAAGAAACCTGAGAGAAATGATGTTGAGAATATTAAGAAGACAACATTTGTTAGAAAAATTTATAATCAATCTACAAGAGGTAGAGGAGGAACTAGAGGCCGAAGACATTGTGATATTGCTGTAAAAGAGAGAGTGATGCTAAAATATACACACTGTAGGAAGTCCAGGCATACCAAAGAACAGTGTTGGGAACTTGTTAGTAATGAAGCATCTTTAGGCCATAGAGTAGGCTCACTGAGTCATTCATGACATCATCATTATCAACATCTTCACAGAAATATCATGCCACAGTGGCAACAATACAGGGTGATCGAGCTGAAATAAGTGATAATTTCTCTAGTGTCACTTAAAATAGATATTCGGTTTTGATTTAGGTGGAACATAACATATGGTGAGATCTAAAAAAGTTTTAATTGATTATCAAGAATTGTACGATTTGGTTAAAATTGCATACAAGTCATTTATATTAGTAACTAAAAAAGGAAAAATGTGGACATTGTTAGGACTTCTTGATCTAATATTATATGTACCTCAAATTTGAATGAATCTTTTATTTGTTAGTGCCCTAACAAAAGGACTGAATTGCGATGTATATTTTTCTCGTCTTATTGTACATTTCAGGAAAGGGAGACGAAAAAGATCCATGGACTTTGTAAGAGAAGTGGAGGCCTATAACTATATGAGGTGATCATTTGGCATCAAAGATTAGCTAAACTCAACAAGGAAGAATGCTTAGAATGTGAGCCTTGTCAATTAGGCAAACATGTTCGAGTAAGTTTTCCTAGAAGTGTATGGAGAACTCAAAGTCCTTTTGATTTAATTCATTAAGATGTATGAGCCATTTTCTAATTATTGCAGTTATTGGACATATATACGTTATTTTGTATATTGATGATTATTCTCGATTCACTGTTATTTATTATCTAATGAAATCAAATGATAAAGTTGCTGTAATAATTTTTTATTTCATAAATTTGTTGAGAAATAATTTCAGGCACAAGTCAAGGCGATTAAATCAGACAATGGTGGTGAATTCACTTTAAGAATCTTAAAGAACTATCTTTCATTATAGGGAATACTTCACCAAACATCCTGTGTATAATCTCCCCAATAAAACAGAGTAGCAAAATGCAAGAACCGTCATATATTGGAAACAATCCCAACATTGATGATCGAAGCAAATTCTTATTTTTGTTTACCTTATAAATCGTGTTCCATCATCTATTCTTCAAGGAAAAGTACCTATGAAACTATTATTTCCAAAAGACAAACTTTTTCATATCATTCCAGAGTTTTTGGATATGTTATGTGCATGTACACCTTAATGGTAGGGATAAATGGGATATGTATTTGTTGAACTTTCACCATTACAAAAAGGGTATCGATGCTATGATCCCTGTACTAAGAAGTTCTTTGTTTTTAAAGATGTTACATTTCATGAGAAAGGAGGATAAAAGAGAAATCTCCAAAGCAAATATATATAAGAGGAGCAAAAAGAATTTTTTTGGCAGAAGTTAGTCATAAGAAGAGGCTAACAATGTAGGACCAATCTTGCACCAACAACTCTATCAAGTGATTTAAAACTACCTATCACAATACGGAAGAAAAAAAGAAGCATGCATATCCAATTAGCAATTTTATTGACTATAGAGAAATGTCAATAAACTATAAAATATTTATAGAAAATGCTAATGCAATAATAATTCTAAAAAATTGGGAGAATGTAGCGTTAACAAAAGAATGACAACTTGCTATGAAAGAGGAGATTGATGTACTAAAGAAAACAACAACTAGAAAATTATATCAATGTCAAAAGAAAGAGAAGTAGTAGGGTATAAATTGGTATATATTGTAAAATACAAAACATTAGGAGAAATTGATAGATATAGGCTAGACTCATTGCAAAGGGATATAGTCAATCTTATGAGATAAATTATAATAAAACATTTGCCTCAATATCAAAGATAACATCCATACGTGTTCTTATTGGCTTAGCAACCAACAAATGATGTAAATTGTGACAACTTGATGTAGAGAAAGTCTTTCTTTAAGAAAAACTCAATGAAGAAGTATATATTGAAATTTGAAGGGATTAAAGCAAAAATATGGATAAGATAAAGTGTTTAAACTTAAGAAAAACATATATAGACTGAAGCAATTGCCAAGGGCATGGTTTGAACGTTTCAATAAAGGAATCATTGGACTTGGGTATTCTAGAAGTAAAAATGATCATACACTATTCACAAAAAGGAAATGAAATATCTTTACTAATAGTTTATGTAGATGATATTGTTGTGACAAGAGATGATGAAGAAGAAATTTAAAATTTGAAGAATCAATCACATCAACTTTTTGATTTGAAAGATTTGGGTTGCTTCACTATTTCGTAGATATAGAAGTGTTAAGATATAAAAAAGGGTATCTTCCTTACTCAACAAAAATATGTAATAGACTTATTAAAGCGATAGGTGTTAAATGATCAAAACATGTGATATTTCCATGAGCATTAATCATAGATTTGAAATGAATATAAGGAGATAAGTGAAGCTAGAAGATATCAAAAACTTGTAGAAAAATTGATCTACTTGAAAATCACATGACCTGATATAATATATGCCATTGGGATCATTAGTAGATTTATGCATGCTCCAAAATAACAACATATTGATGCAATATTTAAAATTTTGAGATACTTGAAAAACACTACTAGGAATGGTATCTTATACTCTAATCATGGATATCATAATTTGGAATTGTAAATAGATGTTGATTGGGTAAGATTGATTGACGACATAAAGTCTACAACAGGATATGTTGCACTATTCATAGGAAATATAATTTCTTGAAAAAGTAAAAAATAATCTCTAGTTACAACATTCAGTAGAAAAGCAGAGTAGAGGGTAGTTGCCTAAGGAACAAGTGAAGGACTATAATTGATTTCATTGATTACTTAATACAAGTCAAAGTAAATGACAATCAAGTAAAAATATAAATAGCTACAAATTGTGTCCATCATGAAAGGACAAAACATATGGACATGCACTGTCACTTTATGAGGAAAAAGCTGTCAAACAAGACACTAAGTGTTCATTATGCAACTTTAGAGAATCAATTTGTTTATATCTTAATCAAGACAGTAACTAAGAGTACATTACATCGATTATGCAACAAGTTGGGAGTTATAAATATATTCCACCTAACTTGAGAGGAGTGTTTTAGATGTAGGATATTAACACGTTAAATTCATCATAAGATAGGATTACTTATTAGAGGTATTTTGGTTATTGTATACAAAGTTTTAAGTTGTTGTTACATTATTTTAGATTTTTTAGAGATGTTAAAGAGAGAGAAAGTCAGCGCCCACAAGAGGGTCGATCCTCCTCTCTTGATTGTCCTCATATTCCCTCAATAAAATCTTGTTTTATTCAATCTTGAACAGGATCGAGTAGGAATAAGAGAAAGATTCATTGCTCACATTGAAAGTATAATAATAGACCACTTCTTGACAAAGTAGTGAAGCATCATCTTATGGGAGATGGGTTCACGATGAACTACACATTATGATGCTTTCATGATGAGTTATCATGACGAAGCGTTTTAGACATGATATAGGTGATATGATAAATATGGTGCAAGAAGCTTATAACTCCTTAATACCAGAGGTTTAAGATGAAAATAACAAATCTGTGAGGAATATGGAGGAGATAATGGGAAATACAAGCAAACCATTGTGGCAAGAATGTCAAAAATACTAATTGTTATCTTTAGTCGTACACCTATTTCAAATTAAATACATACATGAGTTGTCGAACAAGTACATCAATGACCTCTTAAAGATGTTTGGGGATATTTCTCCAACATATTATATGATACCAAAATCTTGGTATGATGTAAAGAAGTTATTAGCTGATTTGGGTATGAACTATATCAAAAATAGATGCATTTCATAATAATTGTGTTTTTTGTAGAGGAAGAGAAAATTAAAACTATGGTAGGGAGAGGTCTTAATTCTAATAATGAAAAGGAGAAAATCAAATGCTCTCATTGTGGCAAAACCAATCATATCAAAGAACAATGTTGGGACTTAATTGATAGACCCTCAACATACCGGAACAAGTCCTACTATATGGATGCTTAAGAGAATGCTAAAATGAACACTATCATGGAGTTGTTGAAGTGTATTGAGGAAACTCCATACGTTGAACGAAGTTCTATGACTTGTGGAAACTTTATTACCTCTAAATCTTAGATTATTGACTTAGGTGCCACTAATCATACGATTCCTAGCTATTCATAGCATGATACTGGGGAATCTCATTGCTATTACTGAAACAAGCATGAAACGTATGCTTGTACCTCGCTTATAGTACGATTCCTAGCTATTCATAGCATGATACTGGGGAATCTCATTGCTATTACTGAAACAAGCATGAAACATATGCTTGTACCTCGCTTATAGTAGTGTCGCTTCACTTCGTTCAGTCTAAAGACCTTCGTTCAACGTATTTAATGCGCCGCTTCACTTCATTCAAACCTAAAGTACCTTCAACATACTTATCTTGTGACAACCACAACTTTCTTGCTTTTCAGTCATGCTTTCTTTCCATGCCCTTTCTTCACCGGACCCAAGTCCTTCATATCAAATTGCTAAGTGCTTTCTTCAACTTGTCAATCTTGCCAACATCCTTCCCAACTAGAAGGATATCAAAAACATAGAGCAAAAGAATGACGAAATCAACATCCTTGAACCTATTGATGTATACACAATGATCCTTGTCCTCTTGTACCCATGGCTCAACATTCAACCATGCAATTTCTTATACCATTGACGAGGAGCTTGCTTCAAAGCATACATTTCTGAAGCTTGCATACCTTCTTTGCCTTGACGAGAAAAAGTGGGTGCTGCAGCTACCATTGTTTCCCTAACCAATAATAAGTTTGATTAGCAGATGGATCTAGCACCCATATTAATGGGAAAGGCAACATGAAGACCCAATATTTTTCTTATCATCCTTACTTTATGTTCCTATTTTTCAATGAATTTATTATCAATCAACTCTATGACAAAATCGCATAATAACATTTTCTGCTTCTTGTTGTACATTTCAGGATCTAACAACGAAAAAGACTCTTAATCATAGTAGATTGAGAGAAGGGCTCTACATTCTTGAAGAAACAATCCAGCATCATCAACCCCACATTCCAAAGTAGTTGCAACACTTTCCACAGAAGATAAGTTGAAGATGTGGCATAATTGTTTGGGTCATTTGCCAGTGTCAAAACTTCAGTTAATAATTCTCGAGTTGTTTCTCGAGTCAAATAAAGTTGTTCTTGAGTGTAATGTGTGTCAAAAGTCTAAATACCATTGAGTCAGTTTTCCTCCTTGTGAGTCAAAGGTGTGAAAACCTTTTGAGTTAGTCCATTCTGATATTTGGGGTCCTTTCCTTATGGTCTCTATACATGGTTATAAATATTTTGTCTCCTTTATTTATGATTGTACTTGTTTTACTATAATCTATCTAATAAAATCAAAAAATAAAGTTTCTACTATATTTCCTTCTTTTCACAAATTAATTAAAACTCAATTTGATTGTTCCTTCAAAAAATTTTGATCAGGCAATGGAGGGGAATGTGTTTGGCCATTTATAAGAGTATCTAAAAAACCACGATATCCTGCACCAAAACTCTTGCTCCTATACTCCTCAACAAAATGGTGTTAGAGAAAGAAAAAATAAAATATTTTGGAAGTTGTGAAAACCTTACGTATTAGATGTAATGCTCCAAAGAATTATTGGGGATGCACTTACTTTTGTCCATCTTATCAATAGGATACCGAGCATAGTTCTCAATGGAGAGTCACCATATAAAGTCATAAAACCTGTGGACAAGTCATTTCATATTCCTCCTTAAGTCTTTAGTTGTGTATGTTACATGCACTTGTATTCTCACCTCATAGACAAACTCGATCCTAGAGATATAAAATATGTGCTTATTGGGTATTCTTCCTCTAAAAAGAGATATTAGTGTTATGATCTCATCAATAAAAAATCTTATCTCCCTAGATGTTACATTCATTGAATCTACTCCTTACTTTTGTTCATCTAAAGATTAGGCCCCAAGTGTTCCTTCACTAGTTTTACTAATCAACCCTACCATTGTTAAACCTGTTTTAGGGAAGTTACTGGAAATAACCCAACAACAAAAAAAATACAAGTCTATACATGTGGAGAATGGAATATAGTGATACCCAATCCTTAGGTGATCATGAACAATGGGTCTTCCATGGCTATAGATCATAATGATCTTGACCTCCCCATTGGACTTAGAAAAGGTAAGAGACCATGCACTCTATATCCTATTTCTAAGTTTGTTTCTTATCACAACACCTCTTCAGAATATCAATAGTTTGTGAAAAATGCAGATTTATAATCTATACTTAGAGACTTTGCAGAAGCTTCTACTTCTTTGTAGTGGTGAGAGGCCATGACATATGAGTTCCAGGCTCTAGAAAAGAACTATACATGGGACATTTTGAACTTACTAGAAGGACAAAAGTCAATCGACTACAAATGGGTGTCTATTGTCAAATACATGATTGATGAGAGTTTAGAACGATATAAAGCAAGGTTAATAATAAAGGGATACAACCAATCATATGACATAGACTATGCCAAAACTTTTGCTCAATTGTAAAACTAACCACTATTAGAGTGATCATAAGTCTTGTTACAAATAGGAGATGGGATATGTGATAGCTAGATGTCAAAAATGCCTTTCTACATGGTACATTGATCGAAAAAGTATATATGCAACTACTTCTATGGTACTGTAGCAAGAAGGGAGAGAAGAATCAGGCAATGCGATATAAGGCCTAAAAGAATCACCAAGAGCTTGGTTTGAGAAGTTCAATGATGATATTGTTCACTTGAGATACTCCAAAAGCACTAATGACCATACTTTATTTATTAAAAGAGAAAAAGAAATATCTCTTTTGATAGTCTATGTAGACAATATTATTGTTATAGGTAAAGATGTTCAAGAAATCACATTTTTGAAAGCTAAAATGCATTAGATGTTTGATTTAAAAGGCTTGAGCAGACCATTACTTTCTAGGGATAGAGGCATTATATTCAAGCAAAAGTATAGTTTTAACATAATAGAAGTACACTATGGACCTGCTCAAGGATACAAAAAGATAGATTGCAAAGACAATGAAGTTCCTATGGATCCAAATTCAAAGATATATCTTGGAGATGATGAATATTACAAGGATGTGGGTTTGTATCCATGATTAGTGGGTAAGCTAATTTATCTTACTATTACTCGCCCAGATATAGTGTATGTTGTGGATATGGTAAGTGGATTAATACATGCTCATCTAAGAATCATATACAGGTTGTCTACCATACTTTGAAGTACTTGAAAAGTTCTTTAGGTGGGATACTCTATGCTAACAAACGACATCTAGAGATCAAAATTTTCTCTAAAGCAAATTGGGTAGAATCACTTATTGATGAAAATCTACCTCAAGTTATATCACCATGATTGGTGGAAATATTGTAAAGTAAGAAATAAGTAGTGGTGGCTAGATCGAGTACTGAAGCAGAGTATAAAGCAATTGCCAAAAGAATATGTGAGGGCTTGTGGGTGAAATCCCTTATGACTGAGTTGAGCATAAGAACAAATAATACTATTCCACTTTATTGTGATAGTTGTCTTTAATCCAATATTTTATGAAAGGACTAAGTATATTGAAAGTGACTATTATTTTATTTGTGAGAAAGTTGGAGCTAAGGTGTTTGAGATGATATACATCACGTGTAAAAAGCAATGTGTAGATTTACTTACAAAGGCAATCAACAAATCAAATTTTATCCATATTCTCTACAAGTTGGGAGTTATAAACATCTTTCTCCCAACTTGAAGGGGAGTGTTGAGAAATGTTATGTCCGGGTCCTACACAAGTTTCATAAGTGTAGTTACTTACGTTTTTAACTTTTACTGATGGTTTTAATCTTTCTTTAGTATAAGGGTAAAAGAGTCTTTCAAGTTATAAGACTCTAATATAATAATGATTAAAAAACCTAATATGAGTGTGTGAAAGAGAGAGAGAAGAAACCAACAACAACCTCACAACTATAAGCCAAGTTATATTGCTTGCAAAGTAATACTACATTTACTAAACTTTTAATTTTTTGATCCCTTGCATATCTATCCATTTCACTAAGTCCACATAAAAAATCTTAACCAAAACTTCAACCTGTAATTTTAACATATAAAGTAGTAATAATAAAGGGGTGTGCACCAATAACACGTGCCAAGTAGGAAGATATACTCCCAATAGGATTACATACTAAAAACATTCACATTTAAAATACCAATGTATAACACAATTGTCAAATCCATACACACATATGCACATCAATAGATCCACACACACTTACATTCACCCATATACACATATTATTTAGTTTAAAAAATGATTGTCCATATAATGCTAAAACCAAGGTTGCATGAGTAGTTTGAACCTCTTCAATGCCCCTAAGGTATATGGTGAAAATGATAGCACTTCTTTTGTTGGGTCAGTTAAACATGAGAAGGTGCCAATTCCTCAAAGCGGCAAAGACATACTATTATATATGGAAAAGGCTCATATAAAGATTCTTATAATATTCAAGTTGGATGAAAAAAAAGAGTATATGGGCATAAGATATGTTTCACATATTAGAAAGCTTTACTGGTACGACATAGTTTTTATGTTATGGATATTAAAAGAATATTTATGATAAAATCTTATCAATGCTTATAAAGAAGGATGAGAGGACAGATGATAAATCAAGTCATGTCTTAATTTAGAGTATATGGGCATAAGACATGTTTTGCATTGAAGTGAATGCATAGATGAACCTGATATAGTTATTTGGCCACAAGTTGTATATCAATTAAGAAAAGTCGAGAAAGAGAGCTTTTTAACTGTATTCCTAAGTATTAAGTTGCCTGATAGATTTGCCTTAGATATATCTCAAAGGGTACATGTTCATGAGTACAAAATAGATAGCATAAAGAGTCATGATTGTCATATATTAATGCCATGTTGTAGAAATTTTGTCGGTGATTGCTTTGAATGATCCATATATTTTTTGAGAATTATGTGTTTTAAGACAATCATTATGAGAACAATATAAATACTAGAAGATGCTATACCAAGGATACTTTGTAAATTAAAGATGATCTTTCTTCCCTCAATGTTTTTATATTATGGTGCATTTGACTATTTATCTTCCTAAAAAGGCTAGACTTGATGGGCTAGTGCAATACTAATAGATGTATCCCATACAAGGGTATTTGTATACATTCAAGAACTATGTATATAATAAGCATTATCGAGAAAGTTCCATTGTTGAGGGGTATCTCATGGAAGGGTTGACATACTTTTATGTTGGATATTTAAATGAAGATATTGAGACGAAGTTAAATAAACCAATATGGTATGAGGATGGACCGATTGAGAAGTGACAATCACTTTCTTAATTAATGATGATTTGATAAAAATACAAAGATTTGTTCTTTTCGACATAGTGTGGATCGAGCCTTACTTTGAGTGAGTGATACAAAAAGTTTATCGATGAAAATAATTCATTACTTTATTATTATATCTTTACTTAATATCGTTTGCAACATGCGTGAAAGGGTCTTGTTAGATGAAGGCTACATCGATAACAAAAACATTGAGCTTACTCAACATGAACAATTTGTTGAGTGGTTTTGCAACTACGTAAGTATATTAATTAAAAACATCTATCCATATACCCTTTTAATTCATTGAAATATGTGTTTGTATAATGATTGCTCTATGTACAGGTACTATGCAATATGTAAATGTTTCTCAAGATGTATAGAGAGTCTAAGAGTAAGGCCTTAATCTTCAATTTGGCTTTATGACTTGTTCTACAATAATGTCTACAAGTATGAATGCTGAGTCCTACAAGGAATGTGTTCACTGTGATGTTACAACGTTGTCTTGTGAAATATTTGGATACTTTTATCATAACGTTTGACTATATATGCATATCCTTTAGTTCTTAGCATAGTTTGTGATGTAGGGGCAACATTCATCCTTTTGTGTTTTTATTTTGACACAATGGAAAGTAACCAAGTATTTCCAAAGCAGTTGATTGCTGCAACTGTAGTAGGCATGCATCTTGGGCACTTGTAGAACCAAGTTCATAAATATTTGCATATGATGGGGCAGTTTTGAGCATATGTTTGAATAAAAAACCTGATTGTGTTGCATGAGTAGCAAGTTACAGAGGCTCTGAATTTCAATATTTATCCAACCTTTTCATGTAGTTTACATATTCTTTGAGGTCTAGGGTCATTGCACAATTTTTGCTTAGATATTAAAAGTATCAATATGGATGACTGCATCACTGTTAATGGTGAAGAGGAAGAAGATACCGATGACGGCTCTAAATATTGTTTTGTGTATACTCGTTTGTAACTATTTTGTTAATAGTGTTACCTTTGGATGGCCATAGTATATACTCTCTCTTTTTTTCAAGAGGGGCCAAAGTACCTACTTTGGATGATAATTTTGTGAGAAGCTTGCAAGAAGTTGGATGACAAATGGGTTTATTTAAATTTGGTAGAATTTGATTATTTTGCCTTTGCACTTCTCTGGTTTAGTAATAGTTAGTCGCCTCTTTAACAGCTTATGTGTATTTCAAAAAGAATTAAGATTGTTGTCAAGAGCCAAGATTGTCCAAGAGGTATGGCATCCCCTTCATTACTTGACGTCTCGTGAGTTTTGAGTCTTCATCTCGAGGAAGGTAAGTTTCATTGTAAAAGCTTTCCATTTTCATTAGGAAAGGTTTGGTAAGTCGAGGAATAAAAAATAATTGGAAGAAAGCTCTTGAAAAAAAAGCACGAACACCATTAGAGCTATCATGCTTTTCTTGGTTGGGTCAACAAGGGATAACATTCTTCTGCTGTTCTCTGCACCATCCAAATGTTATATGGTATATCTTCAATCAAATTTACTTTAGTTAGAACTTTTCCTGGTTCTTGCTTCTAGCTTGATTTGGTCTGACTTAAATATATCTATTTTTTTAACCATCTTGGTTAATGAGACGGGGCTTGGAAAAACAATTATGCAGTCCTACATTGTTTTATGGGAGATAAATGTTGCTTTAACTGTTTCTAGTCAAATATTCACTGTCTCAAATTTGTGGGCTGAAAACATTTTGATATTGCATATTACCTTAATTGCAGTGTTGTGAAGCATTTAAGTTGCAATCAAATATTTAAAAAAATTAGCAATTATATTCACTGAAAGCAAAAAAGGTTTCGTTTGACTGTTTACTAACCCATGCTTTCATGTTCATTAGGTTTATTTAAATTATTGTTTGATGAATAGTCCTACCTTGTGAACTGCTTGTGTTTGCACTTTCTGTTGATATTGTGGTTGTAGATGTGATGAAGCCTAGTCCCAAGCCTGGAAAAAGGAGGAGGATTGCATTAGGCTTCCGACAGCCAGTGTAAAACTTTGTCAAACATAACATGAATTCTACAAAAAAAAGTAAAGAATCCATGTAGCCAACTCCATCTATTATGGGAAAAGGCTTAGTTGTAGTTGTAGTAGCTGTGCTGAAGCTTCTGACTTTGTATAGAGGGATCGGTTACCAGCTGCTCTAAGCAAGTCCTGTGTCTGCTAAATGTCAGGCTTTTTTTTACCTTGGTTTTGCTTTTTCAGCAAGTGGAGTCTTTACTTTGGTAATCTTAAATGATCCCTTAACACACTTTTTGTGTATCTGTGTGTGAGTGAAAGAGAGAGAGAGCAGTCTCATGCATTTCTTCAGTAATGGTACTCTGGTAACAGAAGGCAGATTATTGTGGATGACTTTAACATCGATACTTTTCTGCATGTTCACTATCATTGGGAGCAGGAAGGTAAAGTCTGAACTTGCGTGAGCAGATTCTACAATCATATTTGACATAAATTTCAACCCCTCAAATTGATACCAAGTTCTAATAGCAACTGCACTCAGAGCATTAGTCCACCTAACAGAGCTCTCAATTTCCTTAGAACATTTCATAACATTGGATATGTGTGGGAAATGATGTTTGGTCTGCATATTTAGTTAAATGTTTTAGTCATGAAGGGCCAGTGTTACTTGTAGTGACAGAATCTATCATAACTCTTTATGCTTTATGTTGCTTGTTAGCAAATTAGAAAATACAAGAGTTTCAACAAGTCTAATGTGACTGTTGAGTTTTGAGATCCTTAAGCAAAAATCTTGTAATGTTCTGAGATTACATAATGACATTTCTCATAGATTATCACAGTCATCATGAGCCTTCGCCTTCTGAAACATGTTAGGAAGTGTTGCTGCTATGGAGAAAATCCATCTAACATAAAATTCTGAAGGCAAAGCTTCATGTCACAGGCACAAGTCAGTTTGGCCAACTGAACTATATAGGATATAATATGAATGCAATCAACATGCTCTAACTTAGAACTTACATGATAAGGTAATTTGAACTGGAGTTAAATTTCAACCGGGAACATGAAATCTACATAAATTTCAACTGGAGTTGAATTTAAAACTGTGCAAAAAAGCTATGATGTCACTAAATACTCGTTGACTGCAATTGGATAAGTGATTTCAGACTGCTCTAGTGCTCGATACACTCATCATAAGTGAATTCTCTGAGAAGCCAAGGTTCTTGCTCCGTAATAAAATATCAGTCTCAAAGTCTGCTACTGTTGTTGTCTATATAGATCAGTCGTAGAGATTGATGTAGGTACTTTTGAAGTTGTATTATATTGTTGTCTAGTCTTTCATCATCAGGGTCATTGCTCTTGTTCTGCGTACTTCTTTTGATTTGGACTCATTCTGCTTTTGTTGAATCTCACTCAAGTACTTGTGTTTTTTGTGAACTATTTGGCATACATTTCATCCTCTATTTCTTATATGAACTTACACTACGATAAGACCAAGAAATTGTAGGTAAATTGCTGGACCTTTTAGAATCACCCTATGCTACAAGATATGTTCTTTCAGAGGAGTAGGTATAAAATTTCTCGTTTCAATGCTCTTTTGATTATTATGAAGTGCTTAAAAGAAATTAATACTCGTGTGTTTTGTCTTTCCAGTCTTCAGAGAAATATGACCCTTCAATTTTTGTTTACTCATTAATTAATTGATTTTAATGTGCAGGATTTTGTTTGGAGGGCATGTTTGTCAGGTTTGATGTCCATCTATCACAAGACTTACGATCAACCATGCAATGATTAGAATGAAAACTAGTTCGGAAGAGTCATTAAGAGGATCAAGATAATCTACAATTTTTGCATAAATGCCTTAATGCAGAAATGTTTGGACTTCATATATGAACTTGTTTTGTATTTAGTGTTGACCTAATCATATGATACTAGAAGTATTATTTAATGCTTTTATCATGGACCTCCTTATTGATTGAGTTGTTTTCTTACAATTGTTTATATATATATATATATATATATATATATATATATATATATATATATATATATATATATATATATATATATATATATATATATATATATATATATATATATATATATATATAGCAGTAATACGAAAATATTGCAAGGGATTAGCATGAGATAAGCAATAGACTTTGGCAAAGGATTGGCCATGGAATGTTCCATAGTAAATTAGCAACAGAAATTGGAATGAGACTTCGCAAGGGATTAGCAATGAATTTTCAAGGGAAGTACTCTGTCACTGATTTTCCATCAAAATTATGCAACGGAGAAATTTCATTTCTTTTCCAGTGAAATTCCCTCGCAAAAATGTTTTACAAAGGAATAGCGACTAGCAATGGGAATTTTCATTGCTAATTCTACTCATTCTTGTTGTGACAATGGATAATGACAATCACTATGAAAACATGCATTCATCAATATTAATGTGTTTCAATCAGATTGAATCTTAATTTTAGACGTATTAAAGAGAATCGTGACAATTTTTATTATAACTATTAATTTTGGAGAAGAAACAAAGATTTCACCAACCCTTGAACTTTTGACATTGACCTCCTTTCTTGTAGCATAGATATTTAATGGCTAATCAAAAGTTTTTCCACAAAGACAATGATATTTTAAACATTGAGTTATATACCTTAAAGGTAATTACTTGTACAATTCTCATTACAAGGTGTACATGATAGTGGTAAATATAAAACATGCTTATACATACATTCAAGATGTACAAAAATAAGTATACAACATGGTTGTGTTAATTTCACAGCAATCATACTTGATTACACACAACATTGAGGAGTAGAATCATAGGTTGTCAATCAACATCTTGTATTGTATCGACAACTCCTCTCTTTTATTAATCATGTTGTCTCTAGGGTTAAAGCCATAAGAGACTTAAATACATCTAGCATAAGGCATAATATAAATATGCTAGTAATGAATTAAAATTACATGAATCTTTAAAAACATGATAGCTGATCATAGACAATTATAGACTTTGATTGCATCCAACCGGTCCTCTCAACACTCCCCCTGAAGTTGGGTTAAAGATACTATATACACCCAACTTGTCCATAGTCTTTTATAATATTCCTTTTGGCATTGCTTTAGTCAACATGTATGCCATTTGATCACTTGATCTCATATAAATTAACTTAAATTGTTTGTTCAATATCTTCTCTCTAATAAAATGATAATTCACTTCTATATGTTTTGTTCTCTTATGATAAATCTGATCCAATGCATGGTAGCCTTGCTATCATAATATCTATGAATAGGTAATTGTATCTCTTCTCCCAAATCCTTAATAAGTGCCTGAAGCCATAATACTTCACAAAAGCCATGGGCTACTGATCTATATTCCACTTTTGTACTTTATCTAGCAACAAGTAATTGTTTCTTATTCTTTCCGGATATAATATTGCCTCCAAAAAAGGTTAGGTATCCTATAGTACATTTCAGTCTTCTAGTGAACTTACCCAGTTTGCATATGTGTGCACCTCTAATTCTAGGGGTCCATGATTAGCATGTATTACTCCATAAACTGAAGTTTTCTTTAGGTATTTTATAATTTGATAGACAACTTCCATATAACATATGGATGGTGCATGCATATATCTGCTTACAATACCCACTGCAATGATAATACCAGGTTTGGTGATAGATAAATTAGTTTTCCCACTAGTATATTGTATCTCTCAATATTTTCATATTTTCCATCCTTGTTCTAAGATAATTTCTTACACTTTCACTCATACATTGCATAACTTAAAATTGGTCATTCTGGTGTCCTTAAATAGATCCAAAGTATATTTCATCTTAGTTAGGAATATACCTTTGCTTGAATAGAGAACTTCAATACCCAAAAATTAATCTACTCATAATACCCACTACAAAGGTAATTTTAGATATGGTGATAGTTAGTTAAATTAGTTTTTCCACCAGTCTCTGGTATCTCCTAGCACCTTCATATTTTTCATCTTCATTATGAGATAATTTCTTGTTCACTTTCATTAGTACTTTGCATGACTTAGAATCGGTCATTCTAGTGTCCTTCAACATATCCAAAGTATATTTTTCCTGAGTTAAGAATATACCTTTACTTGAATAGACAACTTTAATACCCAAAAAATAATGAAGTCTTCCTAAATCTTTCAAGTAAAAAAACTTATGAAGTTTTTTAAGCTCTTCAATCCCCTCTACATCATCACCTTAATTATAATGTTATGAATATATACTATAAGGATTGAATCCTTTATCATACTTTATAAACAATGTATGATCATTTGTACTCTGGCAATAACCAAGGCTTATAACCCCTCACTGAATCTCTTGAACCATACACTAAGAAATTGCTTTAATCTATATAACACTTTCTTAAACTTACATACTTTCGCTCTTCCCTATTTGTTTCTCAAACTTGGAGGTAACTCCATATATATCTCATCAAGTTTTGCTACTGGTGCAAAGGTTTCATTGTAGTCCAAGCCATAAACCTAGTTGTAGCCCTTTGTTACCAGTCTCACTTTGTATCTATCGATACTTCTATTTGCTTTTACTTTAATGGTATAAACCCATTTGCTCATTCCAGGTGGTAAGTCCACTATATCCCATGTTTGATTACTTTAAAGACCTCAAGTTCCTGTTTTATAGCTAACTATTGTAAATATTTATTGATATATGAATATTGAAGCGGCCTAATCACAAATCATCAATGTGTCGATCTAATCATCAAGATATCAACACATCGAAATATGAAAGTTTCAAGTCAAGAATACACAACTTGAGTCAAGAAGAAGACAAATCCATAAGTCAAAGAGGTTGTGCAAGACAACTTGTTTATTGAGTGAAGGAGGCTCTATTTATATAGTATCGGTTATAAGAGAGAGAAGAGAAGTTGAAGAGGGCCTCTAATGGCTGGCTAGAGGCTAATGTTGTTAGGGATGCCCAAAGGCTATCTCTTGGCAATCTTGGCCAAGGCTATTATACACGGGCTCTAGTGGCCCGTGGTCCTGTTATAAGGGATTCATGGGCCTCTAATGGCAGTCTTGGCCAAGGCTAGTGTCTCTATTGCATCATATTTAACACCTCATCAAATTTATAGTGTATATACCAAAAGTTTATATAATAAGAAATGAAAGTGAGTAGCAGAGAGGGATTCGGTGAAGGAGTTTGCTAAATACATTTCTAATGTAACATAACACAAACCAATATTTTTCTATAGGCATTCCTCACGAACAAAATGAAAGTTCATCTCAATATGCTTCGTTCATTTATGAAAGGTATTGTTGGAGGCAATGTACATGATACTTTTATTATCGCAAAGCAGGATGGCCAGATATAAAATGATGCCTATGTCCTTTAGTACCTCCATAATCCAAGAGATTTCTGTTGGCCGTAGTAGCCATAGTACGTTATTCAGCTTTAATAGAGGAAAGGAAGGTAAAGCCTTCTCCTGCTTCTCGCACTTCTATGAAATTATCAATTCACCTAAAAACCATAGAAACCAGTAGTAGAATGCATGTTGTTGACAACTCCATTTTAATCAGCATCAATATATACGGATAAATCAAAGGATGAAGAGGAAGTTAAGAGTACTCCATTGTTTTTAGAATTCCTTACATATCGAATAATTCTCATAACACTCGTATGAACAGTAGTATGTGTTTGCATAAATTGACTAGCTTTATGTACTGCATGAAATATATCAGTCTAGTGATAGTGAGGTAGGTGAGAGTCTCTATGAGTTGTCTCTAAAGAGTTGGATATGCTAATTTTTCTCCATTTGTAGCTCTTAACTTAGTGTAATAACCTCAAGAGTATCAACTTGTTTGTTGTGAGTGATCTCAAACCTATCAGTTATTTCATTTGCAAACTTTGTTTGTGACATAAAATATCCGCGATAGTTTCTAACAATCTCAATACATAAAAAATAACTAAGA
The DNA here is from genome assembly GCA_036023115.1 of Brasenia schreberi. NCBI lineage: Eukaryota > Viridiplantae > Streptophyta > Magnoliopsida > Nymphaeales > Cabombaceae > Brasenia > Brasenia schreberi. The sequence continues at coordinate 17,390,536 of JAYKKT010000082.1, forward strand.
AAGTCAAGATCTTTCATATCAAATTCATGATGAAGATCATGTTTAACTTGTGCGATATCTCTTTTATCACTTCCATTGATGATCATATCATCCACATACAAAAGTAAGATAACGATGCCTATATCAGATTTTCTTATAAACAAAGCAGTATTAGTATAGCAAGAGACAAAGTTATGTAAATGCATAATTTTTTCAAAGTGATAAAACCAAGCATTGGGAGCTTGTTTCAAACCATGCAGAGCTTTCTTAAGCTTAAGAACAAGATCTTGGGGATGGTCAAGTTCAAGAGGAGGGGTCATATAAACATCTACATTTAAGTTGACATTGAAAAATGTATTTTTAACATCAAGTTGAAAAATATCTCATTTTTGGATAGCACTAAGGATTATAAGAATCCTTATAGTGGTCATCCGAGCAAGAGGAGCAAACATTTCATCATAATCTATCTAGGAGCAAATATTTCATCATAATCTATCCCATGTTCTTGAGTATAACCCTTGGTTACCAGTCTACCTTTATATCTTTCTATATTACCATTACTATGAATTTTAATTTTGTAAACTCATCTACATCTAATAACTTTTTGATCCTTGGGCTTAGGAACAACAGATCATATTTGAGTTTTATCTAAGGCATTTAGCTTTTCTAGCATAGCATCCTCTCATTCTGGAATGCCCTTGACTTGATAATACAATGTAGGCTTTTTGCAATCAAGTTTTTCATTGAGCTTCAAAAGAGTCATAAGATGCGAACCGTTGGGGAGGTTTTGAAATTCTTGGTGCCAAGTGTGAAGTGTTTTGGTTCCTAGGTCTCCTAGTGTAGTGCAAAGAAAAAAGGTTCAAGAATAGGTTGTATGTCAATCCTTTCATCAAGAACTTCATTTATATCACGTGGATTAATATTAAGACTGTCTTCAAGATCACTATCATCAATTTCACTATCTTTCAGGTTGAAAAACTTTAAGAAAATGATTCTTTATATTTCTTAAATGGACTAGATTTATAATAATAGTCATTTAAAAAAAAAATTACATCTTTAGAAACATAAAATTTATCATTGATAGGATCAAAGCATCTATAATTTTTTTTGTCGATTCCATATCGAAGAAAAACACATTCAGACGAGACAACTTATCATTCTAAAAGGTGTAAAGAAAACATTTATAACCAAATAAGGATAAATATTATACAATTTTTTAAAAAGAGAAATATTTTCAAGACGGATTGAAGGCATCCTATTAATGAGATATACGGTAGCAAGTGTAGCTTCTACCCATAAAAGCTTAGAAACATTACTAGTAATTAAAAGGGTTCTACAAGTTTCTATAATGTGTATGTTTTCTTTCTACTAGCCCATTTTTCTTGTGACATTTTTTTACAAGATTTTTTTATGTAAGATCCCATTCGTTTCAATTTTTTTTCAAAATCTTTTGATAAATATTCTCCTCCTCAATCAGATCTAAAAATCTTAATGGAAGAACCAAATTGATTTTTTACCATATTGTGAAAGATAAATTTTTGTTCAAATACTTTAAATTTATATTGTAGTAGATATATCCAAATAAATCGAGTAAAATTATCTATAAATGTTACATAGTGGTAGGTCCCCAAACATTAGAATGTATTGATTCAAAAGATTTACTTGTTACAAAATTTCTTTCATCAAAAGGAAGATGATGCATTTTTCAATCATATATTCTTTATAATCAAAATTATGATTTTCATTTATTTTTAATAAAGGAAAATTACAGTCTATGCATATCCAAGTGTCCAAGTCATTTATGCTAAAGAGTAACATCATAAACTATATTAAAAGATTCAAATTTTGGTATAACTAGATAATCTATTTTATATAATCTACTTTCTCTATGGCCTTAACCAATCACCTTATTCGATAAGCAATCCTACACCATATAATCCTTAGATGAGAAAGTGACTATACAACCTTATCACAAATCTGAGCAACCAAAAGAAGATTTAAATTTAATTTAGGTATCAAGCTAACATTTTGAATTTTGAAATCTTCTTTTTTAAAGTTCCTAATTTTTTCAATTTCAAGTTTCATACTATTGGCCGTAAAAATATGTTTATCAAAAATATTTTGAGATTTTTTAAAGATTTTTCATTATGAGTCATATCAAAAGAAGCACTGGAATAAAAGAAGACATATATTGAGAAGTAGAGAGAGCATTTTCGAAGATGCTTGCCTTTTCCTTAAGCATTTCTTCTACATAGGTTTTGATGTTTGAAGGTAAAACTCCTCAATCTTTATCTTCTATTGCTCCTACATTTCCATATCTTTGTTGTAAGAGAGGACAAGTAGTCCTAATGCGATCATTTTCCTTATAGTAGTGGCAAATAATGTATTTATTTGGACATGACACCCTTGACTTTTTGCTTGATCAATTACCACCTTTTGGTCGGAGGCTTGTATGTATTGACATATGCTCTCAGCTTGGAAATGGAAAGAAAAACTTCTTTTGCAATATTAATACTTTTCAATCTAGTTTCTTCCAAAACTAGATCGGCCAAAAAAGAATCACCTTTTGGTCTAGGTTTTCTACAAATCAAATTTGATCTAATATTTTTAAATTCATCCCTTAAACCTTGCATAAATAGGAAAAGTATCGTTTGTCTAAGAAATCTTGAAATTCATACATTTTTTTGAAGTTTTCTAAATTTGTAAAAACTTTGAAATTGAGTCCACAATTCAGAAAAATAATTGTGATACTCTCTAATACTTAAGTTTTCTTGCATAAGCATTATCATTCTTTCCATCAAATCTATTTAAAAAATAAAGTCATATTAAGAATCAATATTTTTTAAATATTTCTAAGTTTCAAATGCATTTTCAAACACACTAATTTGGTTTGTAAGTTTTTCATCAACATTTTGACAATTAGTCCATGTTATTTTTTCATTCATTTTCTCCTAAGTTTTTAAGTCTTTTTGTATTTTTCTTGGACTTTAAGGATATCATCATCGTCTAAGTTTTCAAAATCTAATTTTGGTTCTTGAATTGTTCCATCTATGTAATCCCAAAAATCTTTTGATAAAAATATTTTTTCATGGTTCTTGCCCAACTTTGATAGTATTTTGGGTGAATAATGTACTTAAAAAACTCATTTTTACCTTCCATTTCAAGAAACAAACAAGAGTTTGATGTTACCTCTATGTTACAATGTCAAATATGCAATATCACGAATTTTTCAATCTTGGCATGCTTTTCGATGTGCTTGATTTCTTCAAAACGAAGTTATAATACCATGTAAATATTTGTTAATATATGAATGTTGAAGCGACCCAATCACAAATCGTCAACATATTGATCAAATCATCAAGATATCAACACATATAAAAATGAAAGTTTTAGGTCAAGAATACATTACTTGAGTCAAGAAGGAGACAAATCCACAAGTCAAAGAGGTTGTGCAAGACAACTTGTTTATTGAGTGAAGGAGGCTCTATTTATGGAGCATATGTTAGAAGAGAGAGAAGAGAAAGTTGAAGAGGGCCTCCAACGGTTGGCCAACAAGCTAGTCTTTTGAGGTGAGTGCCATTGGGGATGCCCAATGGCTAATAGCCATTGGCCCCCCCAACGATTATCTCCTGGTAGTCCTGGTCGGGGCTGATTATACACGGGCCCTACTGGCCCGTTTACATCATATTTAATAACTGTTGCTCATCATATTTATTAGCATTCACAAAATTCCATGGAATATAAATAGAATCCACATTTATAGCAAATGATTTATAACTAGAGGATGTATTATCAAGAGAAATATATTTACTCATAGGGTATGTACATGTTCTCTTACCTTTCCATAGTATAATAGGTAGATTCAAATCATACTCCTGCTCTTGTATATTGACCTCTAAAGGACTTGAGGGGGTGTACTTTCTTTAGCCATGGTGGCCTTTTCTATTGGTAGAATTATTCTTCTCTCACCTCTGACATACTTTTTTATCTCTATTTTTGTCTTATTGCTTGTCTCGCCACTTTTCACATGATCTTCAATTTCTACTTCACTTTCATAGTTTGGAATTACTAGCATGACTTGTGATGATTTTTGAATGGTCCGTTTATTCTCCCCCTCCATCACATAGTAGAAACTAAATTCATAAAAAGATACATCTATAGTAGTATAAAATTTCTTATTATATGGATCATAATAATGATATCCTTTTTCGAATAAGGAGTATCCAACAAATACATACTTAATAGATCTAAGATCGAGTTTATCTCTCATCTAAGAGCGAATATGAACATAGCAAACATATCCAAATACCTTAGGTTGAACATGGAAGGCTTTATTAGTAGGATGAAGCATCATAAATACAGACTTACCATCTAAGATAGCAGATGAGGCTCTATTAATCAACTATATTACTATAGGGACTGTTTCTCCCCATAGGTATTTATGCGCATGAGATCCCAAGGCCAGAGTTCTTGCAACTTCTAGAATATATCAGTTCTTCCTTTCAACTACTCAATTTTATTTAGGAGAGTTTGTGCATGTGATTTGGTAAATAATTTCCTTATTAAATAATGCTTCATAGTAGAGTACATAAATTCACTCCTATTATCAGATCTAAGAATCTTTACTTGAGTTTGAAATTGATTTTAACTAAGAAATGAAGGAAATAAAGATTCTACCTCATTGTTTGACTTCATCAAATAAATCATTGTAAATCTTCAATAATCATCGATAAAAATGACAAAAGTAGTGGTGACCAATAATAGCTAAAGTAGAACATGAATCCCATAAATCAGAATGAACTATTTGAAACGGTTCCATAGTTCTAGAACATCGACAAACATCACATTCAAGATTAACTTTTCCAGATTCCTACCTATATTAGGTAGGACAATTCTTAACTTAGATAAAGGTAAATGCCCTAATCTACTATGCCAAAGACATAAATCTTCGAGTCTTCTATCGGTCATAACACCATGTACTTGTATAGGGTGAAACTTTTCCTCTATAATATATAACCCCTTCTTGAGACTATCACGTCCAAAGATTTCTCCTATCTTCAGATCCTTAAACACTGCCAGAGGAGAAAAAGGTTAGTGAGTATCTTAAGTTTTTCACCAAAAAAAATAGACAGATAATAAATTTACTACAATGTCAAGCACATGCAATACATGTATAACATTTACAAACATTAATTTCAACTTCTCTTTTCCAACTACTCGAATATAAGAATCATTTGCGATTCAAACTTATTTATTAATATGTAGTTTTTTATATTCATATATACCCTGACTACTTCCTACCATATGATCTGAAGCCCCTAAATCAATTATCTAAACACAAAGCTAGAAGAACATATGCTCCAAATTCATAGTTGGAGGTCTTTTCTCTTAACATTGCGGTAACAACTTATGCTTGATGGTTCATAGATGTGCTTTTCGTATTGGTGAGTCAACTCTCTATCCCTTCTAATCTTTTCGTAACAAGTGCAAGTATTGAGTTTTTTCTTCTTCAGTCTTCTTTTCTAAAACACCAGCAACATAAGCTTTGTTTTTAAATTGAGGAGGTTTACTTATTGGATCACAATATTATTCTATATTTCTATTCTTTCCACAATGAGTACATTTTAGCTTGTCCTTTTTATCTCCTTGAAAGGCACCTCGTCCTCTTTCTCTTCTAGTAGATATCCCCTACCTCTTCCACTCCGTGGAGCTCTTGTGCCTGATAATTATAATTTTTCAAGATTTCTCCTATCTTCTTCTTTGATTAATAGTGAATATACAGTATCCAAGGATAGTAGTTCCTCCTTACCCAACATATTACTTTTTATATTATTATATTATGATGAGACTCCTCATAAGAAATCAAACACTTTCTTCTTTTGTGTTTGTACATTCCTATCTTTCATATACACTTATTTTAAAATATATGTTGTTACTCGTTCCATAGACACCTTACTATTCATAATATTCTCTAATAGTCTTGTCTCCCTGTTTACATCTTCTGATTTTTTTCATTATTTCATGTTCTTTGGTTATATTATTTTTCCTAAAATATGCCTATACTACAACCATCCAAATTTCAGTAGCCCTGTTCATGAACATAAACATTTTCCAATGGAAAGAATCATTGATTGGGTTAACGAAGAGGTGACTAGGGCATCATCTTTTGCCCATTTTTCATAAGCAGGATTGTCTTTAGAGGGTGTTTCTTGATTATCTCTCAAAAAACTTATTTTTTCTCTTGATCTTACTGCTAACTCAATTGAATTGGCCCATTCTTTGTAATTCTGACTATCTAGTTTGATATTGGTTATCTGAAAAGATTTATTCTTTATTTTACTATTTTGTCCCTAATTATAAACATCTATTTCCTTATATTTTCCTTTCATATCCCCTTAATCATTATGTAAAGGTTGTCACTTCAATGCAACCCTTGAATACAAGACAAAAAACTCGATCGTTAGCTTACTTCAATGCCAATAGGTCACTACCGCAACCCTTGATTTTGCGTCATTAATGCTCCAATAACATGATAATTTCGTAGCAATCATATTTAATTATACACAACATTGAGAAGTAGAATCATAGGTTGTCAATCAGCATCTTGTGTTGTATCGACAACTCCTCTCTCTTTTATTAATTATGTTGTCTCTAGGATGAAGGCCCTAAGAAAGTTAAATACATCCGGTATGAGGTATATTACAAATATGCCATTAATGAATTGAAAATACAAAAATCTTTAAAAACATAACAAATGGTCATAGACAATTATAGACTTTGTCTGCATCTAGCATATCCTCTCAGCAGGTTGTACATGACAATGTATACAAATTCTCAATGCAGTAGATGTTTCTTATCATGTTACATTTATTTCTTTTGAGAATTCCAAAATAATAGACCAATTGACAAGCATTATATTCTTTTGTTTTAGTCATGTCTTAGCAACTTCACTAAACTCTTTAAGTTGTATAAGTTTGTGATCATGTATATGTGACATAAGCATAAAGGTAGTATAATTCATAAAGAAAATATTTAGATCAAGACGTAAAAACATAAACGAATTGTGTTTCTTTTACTAAATCACCTTGAGTTCACTTAATACCATTTCAATAACAACATTGAAAATCTCAAAATGATATTAATGAAAGTTTGCCTTTTCATTCTATCTATGCCATGATCACTCTACTAACCCTCTAAAAGTATATCTCATGCCTTTAACCTCTATCTCATATAAAATATCAACTCCAATAAAAGACTCCTAACCACTCCTTTTGTTTTCAAAACTATTTAGTTTTTTAGACAACCACCAAAACTCATGCTCTATTACAATTATTTTAATTTCTTTGTAGTGTTTCATTCATCTTACCTAAAGTGTTTTTCTATGAAAATATAATGATACATAAAACAATCGTTTGCAAAACCTTTTACTATGCATTTGCACTAACTCTTTGCTTCTGCATAATCTCTAACAGGTATAAATTTACTAATCAAATTAATTAAACTGCAATGTTTTTACTCTAATGAATGTTCTTCACATTTTTGTTCAAGAATTTGACGAAAGTAATTACCACTTATGATGAAACCAATTTTACATACTACAATGTGATTAGGTATTGGAAAAATATATTCAAGCAATGTCGTTGTTCTTATATGTTTCTCTATGTATGTAAATTTATTCAGATAGAGCTAGTGAGCAAAACATTGAACATTAAAGCAAATGGGTCTTCTTTCATTGTTTATGTTTTGAAAGCCACGGAGGTTACCTCTTAGATTTTTGGCATCGTCATATCTGTAATCCTAAAATCGATTATAATCCATCCATCCTTGAGATACTTGTTTTTAACCAATAAAGTCATAATTTCAACACTCATAAAACAAAGTAGATGTTTAACAATCTCGTGTTTTTTGTCACACATATTATAATACTATTTCATTGAATATTTAGTTGGTAGGGCTATGATTAAGGATGGGAAATGAAGCAAATGGCTATTACTCAACTCTATTCGACTCAAATAAAGCTCATTTTTGTCTGGCCCATAACTTGCACAAAACTGAAGATGAGTTGGCTTGCTGACTTTCGCAAGACAAACACAAGGAACAGGCTTTCAACATCATTCGGCTCACATAAAATTGTAAATTGTAAAATGGTATGTCGGTAATTAAATTCCCAAAATATATCTATTTTATAATCAACATTAAGTGCCGCTAACAAGAAGATGGCTATGTTTGAGACAGCAAAAAGGTTAACGACCATTTGATAGAGAAAAGAGTTCTCTAATATATTTTCTCCCTTTTCTGAAATCTCTTTTTCTGTTTCAAACATTTTGAGCAGGATACTTACATGAAGAATTGGGTGTTTAACTATATTTGTCATGCAATAGAAAATAAATCTCATTTGTAGCTCATGAATAGTTCATGAACTTTCTCTTTTATCTGTTGGTAAACATGAACTAAATTTTGAGAATAACGAGCTAAACACAAGTTAATTTTTACAGGTAATGGTACCATGTGTTCAGCTCATTCGTGAGCCCCACATATATTCATATCTTAAATAGTAAATACGCCATCTCTTTTCTTTTAGCAAAAGCTTTTTGGCATTTCACTTGTGTTTCATTCACAAAGTTACATTAGGTGCATATATAACTCTTTTAATTTTCACCCCACCAAAGATGGAGCATTTTATTAAACTAAAAGAAATGCACAGAGTGCTCCAAATAGCAAGCAAAAAATGCACTAGTTATACAAGCGCACAAAGTGGGGATTTCTAAGATTTCAAATAAATTATACTGAATTCAAAGAAATAGAAACAAAGACAAGCTGCTTGAGTTTGATTTGTTGGCTTCAACCTTTCATATTAAGCACCTGGACCAACTCCATACTTCCATCTTAGCATTTATTATTTTGTAAGGAGTATATTATTGAACTAGTTATAAAATCAGTAGTTGCTTCGGCAAGCCAATCATCACAATTTGCTTCTTAATTTGGCTGTTCTCTTCATTCTAGAAACCCTTATAAGCATGTTACTTAAATTGGGCCTCTACATTTCTTGCCATTTAATAATTACCAACATTAATTGGGGAGACCCTTCACCTTCTGCAAGACTACCCTTCTTGTTTTTATCATTTCTATTCATTTATTAACTCATAACTACACCTTTCGTAGGAGTGCTCCTTGTAGAAGTACCACAAATAATAAATTAACATGGTGAATTTTTCATCTTCTTTAGAACTCTTCTTCTTGGTTAGATCCTCTAGAATATAAAGCCTTACAAAATTCTTAAGCAAACTAAGTAGTTACTTGAGATGTTACTCAACTTGAACTATTAGTATTTATGAATCCTTAATTGGAGATTGATGTGAAATTTGTTGCCCAACTTGAATAGCCTTCAATTAAGTAAGCATGATATCATGTCACATCACACCTTTATGCTTATCATCAATAAATTGTGAGCAAGCTCAATCTTTTTTATCTAAATGACCATATTTGCAATAAGTACCCAATTTTTCATACTTCAATTTCACATGCATGAGGGTACCATGAGGATTAGAAATACGGGTTTTTTATTTTGACACATGTTGTGTGGCATCTAGCATCACTTTGTCTTTAAATATGTGTGATTTGCTTCTATGAAAACTAGACTCTCCAATTTCCTCAACTGCTCCGACTTTGGCATTGATCTTCATTGTCATTGTTTATAGTATTCCAACAATCTCCACAATTGAACCCAAACTAGAATCAAGCAAAATTATATATGAAATTCTTTCCTCTTTCTTCCACTTTTATAAGTGTATTTTATAAATTTTAAACAACCATTATGATCCCATTAAGACACATCTTTTCCCTTTTATCTTTGAAGAACTGAAATATGTTTTTGCCTAAAGCAGCACGTGGAATCTTATAAGATTGTTTTAAATCACAGTGAAAGCACAACAAGTAATGTGTCAACTAGACTCCACTCAAGTATGCAAGTCCCTCCTTGATGTCTTGCTCCTCTAATAGAATGGTATTCTCCATTTCATGTGAACGAGAGTCACTTATTCTAAAATTGGAAGTGTTTGCAAGTGTAATGACCCATAGAACTCATTCGATGTGGACATAGGGTTCATGCCATGTGGCCGAATTCTGTGAACAGTTGATAATTCAATGGTAGCATAACCTAATAAGATCAAATAACTAGTTCAAGTTGATTTATTTATATATAATCAAGATTCAACATGCGGTGGTCCAACACCAAGAATTGTACAAAGTAAAGAAAAGTCAAATACAATACAATCTATCAAGTCATACCATATCGCAACTAAAGTCAAATCTTATCTTCTAAGCGCTCCAATCATCCTCAATATCTCTACTCACTAGATCATGTAATATTAAATAAAATATGAGCACCACAATTGTGTTCGTAGGTTTATGTGACCACACCATTATGTGACCACACCATAGCACTGACATACTAAAAATATAGAGGTTACAAACCATATATCCAATAAATAATCTATATCATAATTTTTAAATCACAATCATCATTTCAAATATGCATAAATATTTAGGCACTAAGTAATAATGCAGATTTAGTTTCAATCTCAGGACCTCTACTGTGTCCAACCACCAACCATGTTGTAGGAGTCTTCCGAACCCTCCTCATGTTTTGCCACATGGCCTCTTATAACACTTATAATATATCGAACCAAGGACCTTAACGATTGAATCACTGACTCATTAGGTCCAACCCTTGAGTTTACAGGACACAATATCTAGATACCACACTAATAAAGTCATACATTCACTCAATTAATCTCAACAATCCACATATACATTGATCTTAGACAACCTTCCAAACCCAAGAAATCTACCTAAGGTCACCTCTTAGGCTTCATATCTCCACTATGTATATGTCCCGTTTAAATATCAAAATTACTATCCATATCTAGTATCAAATCTGTTTTACTTTATATAACTCTACTCTCATTGACTAGTCCTACATGTTCCCAACCTACACATGATATATAACTCGACATGAGTTGTCTAATCCAAACTGAAAGTAAAACTAGCATAACCAACTAAGTAGACCATATAACTCAAAACCACTATGAGTTAGCATTACCTGGTACAACCATCTACTATCCAACGGTATCCCATACCATTATGAAAAATATATCCATAGTTAGAAATTCAGGTATGAATCAAACTTATCAAACTTTATTCAATTAGATAATCCATAGAATTAGTTATAGAAGACTTGGATTATTGAATACATGATGAGTATTTATAAAGAGAAAGAGAAGAGTAAAAGCCAATAATATTCACTTGCTGGTTGGTGAAGATGACCCAACGACTATTTTACTAGCCATTGGGCCTGCCTAGTATCCCAGGTAGCTATGGTGCTAGGTGACCCTAGTGCCGATGGTCTATCTTGGGTGGCCTGGGTCAGTTAGGAACTGATTACAAATATAAACTTATGGGTCCTATTGGCCCAACCCTATTACATTTAAACACCCCTCCTCAAACTTACGATGTATACCGAAAGTTTGTTTCAATTCTTTTGTGTTAACTCGCATTGATTATTTTAAAAAGAGAATGTTCAACTGTAGAGATCTGTTTCAAATCTTCAGTCTTTTGATTTACTTTAGAAAATACCTATAACAAAACTTATAGAATTAATCTCGAATAAAGGTATTAAGATCTTATAACTAAAAACATGAAAACCTATATTTTCATAGAAATTTTTTAATAGAAAACATTGATCATCTAACTAGGATTATCAAATATAACAAATAATTTCATGAATCACCATAAACTCGTGATATTACAAAAAGTCCTTGATATACCAAACAAGCTTTAAAGTTAAGCTCAAACTATTCAAATTAAACAAGCTTTAAGGATAAACTCAAATCATCCAAATCAATTAAATGCCAAGGCCCTTAAATAACTCACAATCTCAAACGTAATTTGAAGGATAAGATAATCCACAAGATTTTAAATATATATATTCAACTTACAAGAATCTTTTAAACATAAAATATTTGTATCAAAAAACAAGAATTCTTTTAATGCAATTTTTATCATTTACACAAAATGATCAAAATATAGCAAATAAATAGTCAATACTCAAGGTAAAACTCTTTTTGTACATTATTTTTAAATACATGTATCAAGGACAAGACTATCAAGATAACAATAAGTACATTTTTAACATTGACTCGTCTTCAATCAATAGCCAACAACAAGAAGCACCTTAATCATAAAGATCAACAAAAGGCACACAAATATGACATATAACCACAACACGGAGATCTTAATCATATAAAAATACAACTTCAAAGTTATCAAGATCATAAATTATCAAATACTGAGTAATCTCAAAGCAATAGCCAATAATATGAAGCACCTTAATTACAAAGGTCTTCAACAAAATGCCAATAAAAGTGACATATAGCTACAATACGGAGATTGCAATCATACGAAGAGATGCAACTTATTGTCCAACAAACAACAAAAATAAGTCATTTTCCAAATGAGACACCAAACAATTGATCCAATAAATGTTAAAAATAAACAAGTTGGAAAGAGTATATCTGGATGAAATCAAATCTAAATACCAAGCAAGGTCAAATTGGATCAAACAACCAAGTGTGGATATGGGTCTAAGAAGAATCTCATATTTAATACAGAACGGGTTTGGATTCAGGATCAGATTCAAAACCTGATATGATACGTGGCTTAAATGGAGGACCACACAGTCTCTCTCTACATCACCGCCTGCTCATTTTCCTCCGATAAGCCCTTCTCTTCTCTTCTTCTTTCCTTCTCTTCCTCCGCATTTTCCCCTTTTCATCCTCTCCCATCGCATCCTCATGAATATGGCTTCCTCCAATGCCTTCTCTGCCGCTCAATACTCTCCAACACCAAAAAAGGGTGCTACCCAAAAACTTGAGCACTCGGTAATGTGTAGGACAAAGGATTGCAACCTCTTTTTAATGCTCGCAAGACCAAGAAGCATCCTTTCTTCTTCGAAGGCGATTTTGAGATTGACATAAATTTGGGGAAGAAGATACGACCATTGATTCGCGCTAGCTTCAGTTGCTTCAAGAGCCAAAAGAAACTCATCTATTGCCTTGAAAAATCTTCCCACTGCATGGTGAGAATTGCCGCTTCTGAAATGAGGCCAAACGTCCTTGGGTTGCAATTCCGACACTCTCTTGAAGGTAGCCAACACTTCTTTAAACAATTGGTAGTTAGAGTGTTTTTTCGATCGCCATATGCCCATTGAACGCTTCTTCACTTGACGTCGCGGTCGACGTTGTTCCTTATCGCACACTAATCTTTCAAGAAAACGTTATAAACATGATTGGATTCCTCCTAGAAAACTCTCTTCGAGACACCACTCTCTTATTCCGACCCAATTCTCATGACCACCTGGTGTTGGAAAACGTGTCAGCGACATTCTCCCCCTTGATTTTTCCTTCCTTCATTTGCTTCACCTTCAACCTCTTGATGATGATCTCCAAGTTGTCGATGATCTTCCACGTATCATTGAAGGCAATCCCATGGTTCGGTGACGATGCCCACACCGCAATTCAGGGCTTCCGCCCCAATGTAGGAGCAATTGAGGATGAGGGATGATAAAGCGCAATTCCTTTTTATGTAACCACTTTGACCACAGTGGTAGCACCTAGCTTTGCAATCTCTAGCCTAGTGTCCATCCACTGGTAAGTATGCCACCATGAATGACAATCTCCAACAACTTTATCAACTCTAATACCATGTTAGAAATAAAGGTATGAATCAACCTTATCAAACTTTATTCAATCATATAATTCATACAATCAGCTATAGAAGGCTTGATTTATTTAATACGTGATGAGTATTTATGGAAATAAAGAGAAGAGTGAAAGTACAACTCAACAACATTGAGCTATTGATTGCTTGAGATACCCTAATGGCTATTTTACTAGTCGTTGGGCCTCCTAATGACTCCAATAGCCGAGGTGGCCCTAGTGCTAAGTGACTCTGGGGCCGATGGCCTCACTCGGGTGGCTTTGGTCCTGATTACAAATATGAACTTATAGATCTTATTGGCCCAACCCTGTTATATTTTAACAATCCATACCCAATAATATTACTTGCACACACTTGTGCATCCATGTACTAAATAAAATATTTCTAAATATTTTTAACAAACCAACACGTGTATAGTCATTTTGAAACATTAACACACATTTCATAATCTCTTGCATCATTTAAAAGTAAATAAAACTATCTATAACATGCATATACATTTAAAATGGAACATATCCACCCACCTCAACCTTGTTGAAGCTTCTATATGGATCCAAATGTCTAATGTTTATTCCCTTTTATTCACCTTAATTTAGTCTCTAAATCATAATAAAATATAGTATTATGTATCGACTGTCAAAATTGGATCTCAAGATACCTTAAAAACTTAATTTGGGTCCAGTTAAAAGGTTTGGATCCATTTCGTTTATAGAACTGGATCCCAGTTTAAGTTTTAAAGACCCAGACTAGACCCAAAACAGTGTCTCTTCAAACGAGATTGTTCGTGTCTAGTATGGTGTCATAGCCAGCAGACCTGACACGCTTGTGTCAACCCCACCCGATCTGCGTTTTGACCATCCAAATCAACGGTTTTTGGCAAATTTTCTCTTTACCATCACCAAACATTCTTAACAGCTGGTCATTAATGGTCGGCTTCATTGGTATCCTTTCTTTTTCGGTATGCGTTGCGAACTGCTTGCATTTGACTGACGTCTCTATCTTCTCCTAGAGAAAGCGAAACTCGAACGGATAGAGCAGATGGTCCAACTACATAACTTTATATTTTTCATGCTTCTATGGTCGTGCCTCGTGGCACAGCAGCACCCTACTATTGAAATGGTTGATGGTAGAGATATTCCCACAGGTGCCTTTTTCCAATGGTACTATAATTCTATTCTTATCCCTTCATTCCCCTCTTTTGGTCTATCTACATTCCGGGAAATTCATACGCTCCATGGACGGAGCAAAAAGTGGAGTCTTGGTCAGAGCAAAGCCGCTGTTCTATTGCAGACATGGTGGGATAAACCATCCGAAACTAGAGCTGGAAACGCCTCATTTCGTTTCGTTCGATTCTTCATTTCCTTCTTCTCGAATGGGGGACTTCTCCTATTTAGAATCTTTCCGCGGTGTGCTCCGTTTACTATTCTGTCGTACCCTCTTCTTTTTACCACGCGATAGGTCAGCGAAGCGTGAGCGGGCGCGGAGAAGAAAAGGCCAAAGACTTCGGCCTAAGGGGAATGAGCAACGACGAAATGAAAAGATGAGGTGCCCCGAAAGAAGGGGCGAAGGTTTTGGGCCTGTAGCTTTACCCGTCACCCCTTCGTCGGGTGGTGCTTGTGGGGGGGGTGTGCCACCTTCAATCGGGCTTGAAGCTCTCGCCTTACCAACGAGCCGACTTCGGGTGGCAGTTGGTCACGACGACTACCAAAAAGCTCCTATGAATCTGACTATTTCACATGGAGGAGTGTGCATCTGTCTGTTGGGTGTTCTTCTGTCGTGCGACCCGGCGGCTGCTTATGTGCGACCTGTGGCCCGCGCCTCCCATTTGTTCAGGGCGGGCGGCGTGAACTCTGATTCGATCCGGGTATTCAATCCCGCCGCTGAGATGCTCAGTTGACTCCTTCCCCTTGATAGGAAGATGGCTTATTCCCACATTCGTGCATAAGGGTAAGGAAAAATGGATGAACTAATGCGAATGGGTGTCAGCCTCGCTGCTCGGAAACACCCAGTGCTGACCACACGGAGAGAGAAGAAAGCGCAGGTAACGCCAGTTGGCGAAGTGGCGTTAAGCATCCCTAGCGGTACGAAAAGAGAGGTCGTGATGATATCATCTACGTCCGTACCGCTCCTCGTGGAGTAGATCCCGCATCCAACCAACCCTTTGACCAGGGAACGGGATAATTCTCACTACCGCTGGCAGGCCAGCCGGGCCGTGAGCGCGGTGGGAACGGGCTTCCCAAAAAGCCAGCCCGGGCCGGGGTCAGCATAGAATGAAGGGGACGGCCCTAAGTTGGCAAAGCCAATGGGTTGCGGGCGGAGAAAAGCGGACGTGGGGACTCGGGTCGGGGCGCAGCATAACAAAGAGAGCCATTCCATGGCGGGACTCTTTATCCCCTCTTCCTGAGACGGAGCGAGCTAAGGCAACCTCACCTTACCTGGCAGTGTTAGTGGGAACTGTAGGCAACCTTCCTCTTTTCAAAATCTCACTGAAACCTAACAATTTTTGGTGATGTTGGGCTCTATGAGAGTTAGGAAACAAGCCACAAGCGTCTCTGTCCCTTGTCAATCGACCGCCTTTCATCAAATTTTTCATCGAAAAGTCAAAAACGGAAGGAAGCTACTTACCTTAAAAGAAATTCAAGAAATCTGACGATTCTTGATGAAATTTCTAGCTTCCAAACGTTCTTCCCCTTGTCACGGTGCATTCCCCTCACTCTCTCTCTCAAATGCCCTCACTCACGGGCCTTTGGAAGTGGCTTTCATCGCCCCTTCTGCCTCACTTGCGATGGCCACAAAGGAGCCCTTCATGGCCGTTGGGCAGGCAGGTCTCTTGCGGGACCCGGTTCAGGTTGGGTCTGGTCAGACGCAACTCGATCCAGATTTCACATACGCAACTCGGTTGAAACAAAAAACTAAGGAAGAACCAAATAGGCAACAAATAAACGAGTGAATAGATCCCTCAATGGTGATTTTTTTAGGCACTCAGAGCTCTCCTAGACGATTCTAGGAGACCATAATGTACACCCACAATAGGCACACACGAATAATCTCTCTCCCTCTAACTCATTTAATTTCAATATAAAAGTTCCCTTGATTTGATAAATTCATGAAATCATTATGACTATGATATATAAGGCCTTAAATGCAAGAGAAATCGTATTACTTTATAAAAGAATTAAATTTTTTATTATTTCCCATTGTTTAGGTTGCCTAGAAAAATTACCTGTAATAGTGTTTCATTCATTAAATCTTCACATTTTTTTCACGTACTGTGCTATTGATTGACATGGTGATTCTTTAATGTTTTCCTTAAAGTGTGTAAATCCTTATGAAACAAATGAAGGAATAAAGCTAAGTCCTAGAAAAACATAAAAAAATATATGCAATATCTTTGTTTCTTCTTATATTATACTCTTGATCAACTTATTCTCATTAAACCAAGTGGGAACAAGATGACATTTAAAACTACCAACTTCATATAGTTTAACACGGGCACTTTTTTTTACAATATGACGTGATATTGATGGTTCCAACTTACAAAATTAAATGAATCTTCTAATTTTCATTACAAGACATTCATTTATATCTAAATTTGTCTGTCTTTATTTTTTATTTGAATAACAAGGTGAATTGAATCGATTATTGCATGACTTTTATTTATATGTAACATATGCTTTCCATCTAGCAATCTGCTAGGTAACTTTATAACTTGAAAGAGAAATTTACTTTGGCATTTCTAAGTCAATCCATTGATGCCCCCATAGTATTAAGCATCACAAATGTTACTTAAGAATCTTTAACATGGCTCCATGTAATGACGACATATAATTTAACAAAATACTAATGCAGACTATACTATTTGAGAAAAATATCAGATATGGGGATTGTGACTTTTTTTTTAAAGCTCACAGATGCGCTTTGTTAGAATAGCATGACATCATGTATGTGTTTAAATAGTTGAATCATTGAAAATGTCACTTGGGTCAAATAATTTTCATGTAATGTGATGTATTATGGACGTTAAAATTTGAAGTTCATGACAAAATTGCCAATATATTGAGGTGAGGTGAACTAAAACATACTGTCAACTAATCACACAGATATTGCATCTCCATGGTCTGATTTGTTAATATTGATAAGACACAACATCTCTAATTTTAACTAAAGTGTTGCTAAAGAGAAGTGACTAATAAATGACACATTGGATGCACGCATACGATACCTAGCTTTTCTTTTTCTGAAGGTTGGATAAGCAAGCGACTCGTGATATACAAAAAGAATGTGTTTTATTAGAAATTTTGATGGAGATCCATCTCAATACTACAATTGGTCTTCAACCACAAGGAAAGAGTTATTGAATTGATGATAAAGAAATGAAATCTGTACACGTCAAAGAAAATTATTTCTAAAAGCATCATTTGGGCCCTCTCCTTTACAAGATCACTATGGACTTAATGAAAATGGCTTTAGTGTATATAACAAGACTTAAAACACACGTACTAAGCAAATAAAGAGGAATGCTTTATTTAAAAAGCAAGGAAAATGCACTTAAGCATCATCTTTGAATAAATATATCATAAGCTACTCTTTGTCATTTCATATAAATCATATATTAAGGGCAATAAGTATTTATATGCATAAAGATGTACCCTTTTGTAATAAAACATCTCTCACAAATAATGGGCATAACTCTTCATGTGAAATTGAAAAGGCACAACTCTTAAAAAATGTTTATTTCATTTTACATCTAAATACAACTGTCCAACAGGTTTGAAGATCATTATTGATGAAAAATAATAACTAACAAGAGAAATGAGAATAAAATTGTCATGAAGTCTCTCGAATGAATACAATCAAACGAGTCAATCGATTGATGAGGTATAAACAAATATAGGGAGCTAATCATGAAGCTTTCACATAAGAAGCAAAGTGTATGTGCTTCGAGTCGCCATTTTAGGAAAAAAAAATTGAGCATGATATGTCTCAAGGAGCTCTGTACCAGAAGAAACTTAAAAAGATTAAAGATTAGGAACTTAAAAAGATCATGACATTCACAATCGAATCGTGTCCCTGTCACGTATTGTATCTAGTTGGCCCTGGCCCTGGGCATTGATGACTTGGTGACCTCTCGGCCGTAGAATGGTTACTTGCATGATTGAGGCCACAAGAGTTACATTCATTCCCTGATCAACACGGACGCATCAAGACCCAAATGTGTGGGGACACAAAAGACAAAGATAACGGTACCATTTCACTTGATGCATGTGTGGTGCATGCACCCCACACAACATCGTATCTGGTAGACGTGGGCCCATCTCTCCCTTTTTTGTAGCCAGGTGGAGGTGGGCCTCATGAGACTTATCATCATCAAAAGCAAAGCACACATATCCATTCATATGAGGGGCTGGATGAGGGCCCCACTTTGCAACTTCAGAGGGGCAAGCTGATAAAGGCTACTTGACGATTTACTTTTTTTTGGACGGTGGTGGTTGGCCTAATACAGGGATGAGGCCCCTCCTTCCAAATATAAGTGTGCATTATGGAGAAAATAAAATTAACGTATTATTTTCCCCACTTTGATGTGAATCTCATGTCATGGTTGAGGAATTACATCCTGATCGTTGTTTTTTGAAAATCAAGGGTGGATAGACCTTGCTAGGCCCCACATCGACATACATGGTCATCTTGATATACATTTTCGAATATTGGAATATGACTATTTGATGCATGCATATTCGCTTAACTTACAATTGCATCTTTAGTTTCATTAAGCAGCTTGCATCGACATGCATATCACTCATAATCATGACATAAAATGGAGTATAGTTAACATCATGTTAATGAATATATTATTTTTAGATGCAGGTAGTAGTTTAGCATAATAATTCCATGTGAAAACCCCACGTATCGAACTCCTCATGTTCAACTTGAAGGTTTTTTATGGTCAAGCCCCAAAGAAAGCGAGGTGTGACTATGTAGGCTTCACCCGAAGTTTTAAAGCCAAAGCAAAGGAAATAGTTGCAGGAGAAATCCTCCATGAGCAGCAGCGAAATAGAAGAATGAAGAAGAACAAAAAAAAAAGTGATAAGTTACCCGCAGGGTTTTTTCAAGGGAAGCAAATTTTTTTTATTTCTATGTGTTATATATACTTGGTTTTTCCTCTTTCTGCCCTGGGATTTCCGTTAAAATCATTTCATGTTTATCGAAGAGATTTTTTATCTTTGTAAAAAACAAAATTATTTTTGTTTTTGAAGTTTATCTTTTATAAAGGCAACTCATGAAATCCGAGAAGAAGGTACTTCTTTTTGTATTTCATGGTTGTTGTTATTGGAGTAAAAAGTGGTCACTGCCAACTTACATCTCCCACTTTGCCACTTGAACAAATTCACAATACACTGTTTTTGCCTTCACTTGTTTTGGGGTTTTTAAGTTGTACCATTTTTCAATTGTAAGTAAATTGCAACTCTTCTATATTATGCAATTTTCATAATCAATATATTTTTTCTCCATAACAATCAATAAAGTGTATTTCTACAACTCAGACTCTAAACATATCTCAAACCCATGTACATAATATGTTTAGTGAAAAGATCTTATGAGATGCCTTCAGTGAGGGAGCTAGCCAACATATCATTAGTTTGGCATATAAAATATAAACATCTCATTTCTTTTAATCATATCATGAATATAGTGATATTTAACCATTATATATTTGCTTCTAGAACTATCAATTCCACTATTAATAAGAGTAATAGTTGCATTATTGTCATAATAAATGACAATAGGCTCGTTGGCTATTTCTAGCTTAAGATCATGTATGAAGCGTCTTATCTAAACAACACTCATTGTAGCCATACTGAAAGCAACATACTTAGCTTCTTGTTATGCAATACTTTACAACTCTATTTCTTGTAAGCCCAAGAAACAACACTATATCTAAATAAGAATATTTGATTGGAGGTTGGCTTATTGTCATCTTTGCTCTAAGCAAAGTCAGCATCTAATTATCCTACCACCTTTAGTTCATCAGCTTAAAAACAAAGTTTTAAGTCTTTTGTTCATTTAAGATATCCTAAGTTCCTTTTCATAACTATCTAATGTTATCAACTAGGATCACTTTGATATCTACTCATAAGAACAACAACAAAGCTTATATTAGGTCTTCTACACAACATCGCATACATTAAGCTATTCACAGCTTATACATAAGGAATATTAGGCTTGTTTTCTCCTTTATCGGGACAATCAACCTTAATTAGTTTGATACCTTTTGCAACGGGTGTAATTGCAAGCTTGTAATCATCCATTTTAAATGTCTTGAGGATATAACAAATATATCTGTTGACTCAAACATAGAAGTTTTGATTTTCTATCATGAGAAATCTTTATTCCTACAATATAGGATGACTCTCCTATATCTTCATTTTGAATCTTGAGTTTAGCCATGACTTGATTTTGATAATCATTTCATTGTCATTTTCAGTCAACAATATATCATTTACATATGGAGATAAGATGACAAAGTGACTCCCACTGTTTCAGACATATACATAGTAATCTAACTCATTAGCCAATAACTCAAGTTTTATTATAACATTTTGAAAAGTCAAATATCATTGACAAGGTGACTTTAAGGTCATATAGGGATTTTTTCAACCTATATATTTTATTTTCTTGGTCTTTACCAACATATCTTTCTAGTTGTTGCATATATATGATCTCATCTACATCACCATTTAGAAAGTAGTTTTTATATCTAGTTGATGTAAATTCATATCATAATAGGAAAAAATAGTCAGAATTATTCTAATGGATACAAATTTCATAACACTATTTCCTCTTTTTCGAAAATCACTTTGCAACCAACCTTACTTTAAACTTATTGATTGTTCCATCAACTTTGTATTTTGTTTTCAAAATACATTTACAGCCTATGACTTTCCTTCTTATTGGCAAATCAGTCAATTCTTAAACTTGATTTTTTTTAATAGATTCAATTTTCTCATCTATAGCTTTTACTTAGTTTGAAGATTCAGATATATCAAGTTATCAATCAACTCATTTAAATCTATTGAATTACATACTTTCTTAGTAAGTTAAGTTGATAATCTTTTAAGTAGGTTAGAGTGATCCTAACTCTTTTATGTTTACTTAAAATCTAGATTTGAGTCCATGTGTTCAAATGACGATAGATCTAGATAACCTATATCATTAATACACTCATCATCATTTTCGAGGATGTCATTCTCAGCCTATTCTAAAAATTCAACATCCCTATTTTCTATTAATACATGTTCTTATGATAAAAATGATATTCCTTAGAACCTTTGGGATATTATATAAAAATACATCTCAATGACCTGATGTGTAGCTTCTCCTTAAACTGATCAAGGATCTTCACATGTGCAACATATCTCCACCTCCTCAGATGTCTCAAATTTGGTTTTCTTCTAAACCACACCTCATATGGTATAGAGAATACATGATTTTCTTTACATGTGCGATAGATCTCTACCTCCTCACATGTACTCTATTCAAAATATACATGGTTGTAGACACTACTTTCCAAAATACCCTTTCAAGAGAAGCATAAATTAAAATAGACTTGTTCATATTTAATAGGGTCATGTTATATCTTTATGCTACACCATTTTATTGAGGTGTCTTCGACATGGTATTTTGTTTTAAAAGTCTTTACAATATTGTAGGAATTCTATAGAGGTGTATTCCCCACCTTGATCAGACCTTAAGACTTTGATTGTATACCCTACTTTATTTTTAACTTCTTTCTTATATTATTGGAATACCTTAAATGACTCAAATTTATGTGTTAAGAAATATATACATACATCTCAAATAATTATCGATAAAGGTTATGATGTAAATCTTACCTCGATGTGATCTCACTTTAAAGAATCTACATAAATCAATATAAATGATTTCTAATAGGGTTATTTTCATAATTATTTCTTTGAGAAATGATTTTTTTAGTCATTTTTTCTTGTATACAAGTTTCACACTTGTTAAAGGTGTCTTTTTAAAATCCATACAATAAGTCAAAGTTGATTAATTTCTTCAACTTTTCTACTTATATGCCATAAACATCTATGTTAAACATTCACATAAATAGAAAGAATACAATCAATATAAGTAGAAAAAGATGAGGTTTCATTAATATTTAACTTCAACAATTTATGTTTAGAATAAAAAGTATCCGAGAAAACTATCTTACCATGTTTTCCTATAATAACTTTTCTATGTATAAATCTGACATCAAACTATTTCTTTACAAGAAAAGGCACATACACTAAATTGCGCCTAATGAATGACAAATTAATACATCAGTCAAAATAACAAGAGTGTCTCCTATTACAATCCTAAAATAACCAACCCCTAGAACATCAGCAAAATAATTATTTCTCATATACGCCCGGTGTTCTCTAGGCTTGTATTCCTTTAGGTTCATTGCTCTCTTCTTGTTCTTTGAAATATGTAGGGATGCTCTAGAATCCATCCACCAACTAATAACAGAATAATCCATACATAAACATTCAGAAATAACGTAGATAATGTCTTGCTTCTCCTTTGAGTTGCCTTGTTGTGAGTTGACTTCATTTTTCATTAAATTGCGGCAGTTTCTATTAAAGTGCCCCATCTTTTCACAATTGAAGCACTTTATACGAAAAACATATCCCTATGATTTCTTAAATTTTTTACTACCTTTTTCATCAAATTTTCTAAATTTCTTATTTGGTTTCTTTTTATTCTAATTAGTTTTTGAGCCGGACCCTAAATCGTCTCAAGCTAAGAGTAATTTATCCTTATTGTTTTTATTCATATAATAGCAAGTTTTAGAAAGGGCTTAAAAAGAGAGAAGTCATGTCTCAACCTAAGGGTTGTGGTTATCATTCTCCAAGAGGATGGTACACTATTGAGGATTACTGAAACCTACATTAGGTCAGGAGTTATAGAATTAGCTACTACCAAATCACTAGTCATAACTAACATTTTATTGATATGTTCAACCACATTATCTTCTTTGTTTATTATATTTCTAAAGGAGTAATTGTACATGAAGTTTTATTGTTGTATCATATTTGACTGTTATAAACTCAAACAAATCTTTTACAGTTTTACAATCCCAAATACCTTAAGGAGATCATCCTCCATATAGGAAAGTATGGTGGTTCTAACTAAGGTGTCATCCTTGAGGAAGGTTAAATATTTTCCTTTTCTTCGTTTGTTGCTTGTTCTATAAGAGGGATTATTGATTCTTTTAATAATCTACACCCTAATGTACTATTTTAGAATAAACCAAAGGAACTAACATTAATTTATTATTTCATAAATAAACTAGAGATAAAGCTGTAATTTACCCTTATTAATTGTCATTATAATTTGCCTAAAGTTAGAAGGGCAAATTGGTAATTTTATCAGTCTTTTCAGTTCTGTAATTTTAAAAAATACTTGAGGATAGAACTACAAAATTATGTCTAGTTTCTTAGAAAATTTTGAAACCAATTAGATGCAGAACAATAATTCTGCCCTTTAGTCCAAAACCGTAATTCTACCTGAACACATAGGGTAGAACCATCTTTTCATTCAGTGATAGACCAATGAATATCTTACACGATCAGGGACAATAACGTAACTCAACATGTCGGTATTTGATACTTTTTACAAAATGCCAAGGGATACAAAAGTCTTTTTGTCCATTTAAGGGTAAAATGATCTTTTGATTCAAAAATATCTGGACTTTTTAGTAATTTTTGTAGTTTTCAATCTCGTACGAAGGCATGACAAACTTTTCAATCTGTTGCTTGAGACAATTTTATAAAACCATTGAACAGGGCGATTTACGGCCCACAGTTTTTTCAGTTGTGTTTTTTTGTTCTCTTTCAACTCTTTATGAGGGAAGATCTCTTTGAGAAAGAGCAAAAACAAAGAGAGGGGAAAACTAGAGAAGGGAGAAGAGAGAAAGAATGAGAGCGAGGAGAAGAACTATAGATTGTTTGTCGCCTTTACTTCTTCCGTTTGTTTGAAACTCTGGTTTGAGTCACCTGTTGATAACCTGCTTCTCCCTGGTTCTTTCTCACATTTCTTTGAGAGAGAACACCAGAGTGCGATTGAACTATAGACTGTCTTCGACCTCTTGCTCATACACAACCTTCGATTACCAAACTTGGGGATTATATGCTGGTTCAACTTCTTTATGTTGTCTTTGTCACCATTCATATAATAGTGATTCTCAGTTTACCACATCATAGAACTTTCTAGTTCTCCTTTCGTTTTTAAAAAAAATTAAAAAGTAGAAAAATATTCTTATGGTAGAAGAATTTTCAGATGTTTCTCTCTCTATCTTTCTTTGTTCCTTAGTTATTTTCTGTTACATGGCTGTTACATAAAGAAGAACAAATTGATCTTTTGTTCTTTCCTATTTTTCTCTTTTTTCATTATCTTCTCTCTTTGTAAAACAAATGTGTACTTGATTTATGCAGGGAGGATCAGCAATAGCTCAAACTAGAAGCTCTGATACTAGTGTAAGCTTCACTCGAAGTCTTGAAGCCAGTCCAAGGGAGATGGTTGCAGCAAAAATCCTCCACGAGCAACAGTGGAGTAGAAGAAGAATGAAGAAGTACAGAACAAAGGCTATAGGTTATCCATAGGGAGTAGAAGAAGAATGAAGAAGTACAAAACAAAGGCTATAGGTTATCCATAGGGGGTTTTCATGGGAAGTCATTTTTTTCTTATATTTGTTATTTTTCTATGCGTTGTATATATATACTTGGTTTTTCCTCTTCTCGTGTTTTTCACCTCAACTTTTTGTAAGGTCATTTCGTGTTTATCCAAGAGATTTTCATTTGCTTTTGCTTTTGAAATTTATCTTTTATAAAGGCAACTCATGAAATTTATAAAAAAGGCCCTTCTTCCTGCATTTCATGATTATTATTGTGACCAAAAGTGGCCCCCAACAACTTAGAGACTCTTTGTGCAATGAATATATAGTTACAAGATGACATAGATTATGCATAGTGAACATTTGTGTGCATTGTCCTGTTTCAACACCTTTCACCTCTTCAACCATGGCATGCCACCCTCAACCACCTCTTTCTTCTCCTCCACTTTTTATGTAGATATCAATGGCGATTGCCACCCACCACCACCTTCAAAAACACACACACACACACACACACACACACACATATATATATATATATATATATATATATATATATATATATATATATATATAGAGAGAGAGAGAGAGAGAGAGAGAGAGAGAGAAAACTAGATTTTACCTAGTTTACTCATGTCCACCTATTGATTTTCAGTGGCATGTGTACTAGCGTGAAGAGAATAACCCTTATTATTGAGCTATAAGATAGTTAAATGATAGGCTGAGACCAAGTTGCGTGGGTTCCAAAAATCAATTCACAGCTGAAAGCGTGGGATATGATTTGTAGTTCATGGTTCCAATTGTGGACTCTGATTATTGCCCATGGTTGTTTATTTTCTGAAATTTGGGTGAGCTGCATTGGTTAGATTACATAGATTCTAATTTGTGATTGAGCTCAGCTAGCATGACATGATATCATGTAAATGTATATATACATATATGCCAAATTGATAAAGCAAACCTTGCTTTAAGAGAGATAAGGCATATGTAAGTGTATCAA
Source organism: Brasenia schreberi (assembly GCA_036023115.1). NCBI lineage: Eukaryota > Viridiplantae > Streptophyta > Magnoliopsida > Nymphaeales > Cabombaceae > Brasenia > Brasenia schreberi. The sequence goes on from JAYKKT010000082.1 coordinate 17,416,968, forward strand.
ACAATTTTCAATAATTGGAAACAAGCCGAGCCACGGATAATTTGGTTTGGTCATCTCATCCCTGTCAAGTTAGCGTTGATCAGTCAAGTCGTCCGAGTTGAACATGAACATGCTATATTCGACTTGGTTATACTCTTTAAAGCTTTTTAAAATGCATTTTGTATTTAAACCATATACCTTAATTGTATTAGGGCATTCAAGATAAATGAAGGAATTTCACTTTCTCAGAGTATATGAATTTAAATAAATGAAGCGCTATTAATCTAAGTGTATTTAAGGAATCTCTCTCTCTCTCTCTCTATATATATATCTCTCTCTCTCTCTCTCTCTCTATATATATATATATATATATATATATATATATATATATATATAGAGAGAGAGAGAGAGAGAGAGAGAGAGAGAGAGAGAGAGAGATCAATTTATTCAATTTGCAACGTAGACGGGTGGCAAGCCGTTCATGAGCCAACATAAATTGTTTGCCCAACGGTCAGCTTGTTCGCATAAAAATGAGGTGAACTACAAATAACGGCCATTGATCATTTAGCAAGTTTTACATACCTACATTTTATGGCATCATCAATTCTGAGCTTCTTTAAAGGTTATACAATCCTCTTCAAAACATTTTTAACTAACAAAATGTCATTTTTATTTTCGTGATTCTTTGCTAACAAAGTCATTTTTCATTAATTTATCAAAAAAGTATAGTTTTTCATCAAGTTCGGAGCTACCTAGGCTGTTTGAATCGGAACCAATAGGTTCCCCAACTGGTACTCCTTATTGGATCTGGAATCTTAACTGAATTGAAGATCCCTCGGCTGGATTACGGCTCCTCCTCCAACGGAACGGGTTCAAAACTGCCGGTTTTGGTTTCATTTTAATATGATTTTACAAATTAAGTGTTTGTTTTGAAATATTTTACTGATTTTGTGTTTTTTAATTCAATGGGAATCGAAACAAAAACCAATGGTTATGAACTGTAACTGGAACCAGGTGAAACCAGTTTGGTAACAGTTCATGGTTCTGGACAAATCAGAACCGCCAAGTCTAGAAAGATAAATATCGTTTCCGATGTAAATATTGTTCCTTCTTTTTTTTGGGGTTACAATGGGAAGGCTGAAGCCAGCTATGCATGCCCCAGCGATCGAACTCACAACATTCTTTGGAGTGGAGAGCCCTGTCATTTGAGCTAATGCCTTGAGTGCGAAATTTTGTGGTTAGTCAATTAAGTATCTCAAGATTATGTCTTTAGGTCATAAATGCTTATTTCAAGATGATGTATTTATATCACAAATACTTGTGACCGCGGCTACGGTTCGATGGTGTGAGAATTGACAAGCTGATACAGTAAGAATTAAATCTAATCAATTTAGAGCCTTCTGTAAATTGATTTTCGAATAAGCTTCTAGTGAACCTAAAAGCACACATTTATAACGATTTACTGTCTGGCGGACCTTGGGAGCAGATTAGACTATATATATATATATATATATATATAGTATATATATATATATATAGAGAGAGAGAGAGAGAGAGCACCACACTCAATCTCTCATTTTCTATGATTTCACCAATTGAGACCTCAATTGTCACCTTTCATTACTTTTTACTGCTCAAGACCTCCTTTCAACAATTAAAACTATCAACATCATGACCAAAACCATTTAAAGAACTTAAATATCATATACATAGGTAGTTTTCTTGTTTTTAAGTGTTTTTTTTGTTTCATCAAGAGGCCAAAGCCTACATACACCCCCTTAAGATTTGAACTTCCCTCTAGCAATAACGGTGTTAGAGCGTGCTACTGTTGAGTTAACACTTTTGGTTCATTTTTAAGTGGTTTTGATGGTAGGGAATAGTAGAAGAATGTGATAAAATGCAGTGGTTATTGATAAAATCATGAGAAGCGATGGATTAGGTGCAGACTGCTATCCCCCTCTCTCATAAATATATATATATATATCTATATATCTATCTATATATATATATATATATATATATAAAGTCATGTCCTAGTACTTGTAGTTTCGTTAGCATTAGTAGGAGACATTTATTAATATAAATTGTGTAAGTTGTTGATGATCACTTTGAGCCCCAATAACAACCATGAAATACGGGAAGAAGAACCCTTTTCATGGAGTTTATTAGTTGTTTTTATAAGTTTTGCTTTTAAAAATATAGAACCATCTCTCGGATAAACATGAAATGGCTTTAACAGAAAACCCAGAGAGGAAGACACGAGAAGAGGAAAAAACTAAGTATATATAAAATGAAAAAAGCGAATACAAGATATACAATAACAAAAAAAGCACTCCCATGAAAACCCTCTGCGGGTAACCATTCACCCCTCTCTCCTTCTTCCTCCTTAGGGTGGCTTACTTCCACATAGTCTTGAGGTCTGCTATGACTCGACTATGTCATCTATTCAAACGTTGCTATTAGAGTCATGTTTTGCTCCCCAATTGCTTAAAGTACGTAGTTTCTGTTACAAAAGAGGAGATGGAAAACGATATCGAAAAAGTTTTTCCATCAGGCTTTTATAAAATAATGGAGAAAATAAAAAGAGGTTAGAGAACTTCCTATAATAGTTGACAGCCGAAAGCCACCTCTGATGAGGTGGCCTGAGGCAGTTTACGGTTGACAACCGGAAGCCATCTCTGATGTAACGGTTTGAGGCTGACAATCAAGAGAGGAAACAAGCTGAGAGCCAGAGGGGGCTCTCTCGACCAGGGAGAATAGCTTAAGGATGTTGTAGGCAGGACCAGATAGAGAGTCACACAAGATGAGAGAGAAAATAGAGGGATCACATCCCTCACTCTCTAGCTCACCATCTTTGTAAGCAAAGGGAAAGAGAACGAGAGAGACGAGAGTAGACTCCCTCTCAGCCTCAAAGTGCAGATGAGAGCATAAGGAAGGAGATGAGATTAGAGAGGGAACAAAGGGCAGACGCTAGCACTCTCTCTCCTCAGGTTTTAGAAACCTCGACGCTGAAACCAGGGGCGAATAAACTGTCCCTGCTGGCAGTTTTTGGAAAACTGGAACTTGAAACTACACGCTGGAAACCTCCAAACTACATGCTGGAAACCTCCATCACCAGTAGTTTCATGTAAGCTGCCTCGGAATCCGATATGGAAAGACCATGTTGCCCCTATTAGTCTTAGGATTTACAAGCTTCCATCATACATGATTACCATTTAACCTAGATATTTCATGTTAAAAGACTGAAATGCTCTTGTTGGTTGAGAATATTATAGTCTACCATTGAGTAATTTACAAAAATATCCAAATATTTTAAAGTAAAATGTCTGAAATATCCTTGTACGTATGAATGTACAAATCTGCCCTTTGATAATTAGTTAAAATTACAAAATATGAAGACTATAGATTTATTGTTTTGTTCCTATTTAACTCTTTGATTTATGGGACTCAATATTCTGTGTGGTTTTACGGTTCTATTCATGATTGTTTGTCATATTCTCCGTTATACCACCTGACAAAAGTAATTTTATGCCCTTTTACTTTTTACAAAATGCGATGAGACATATTTACAATTTTGTCTTTCACTATTTATTCAAATTATTGATTAACCAAGATCTATATTTTTACTATATCATACCTCATTTTTAGATTAAATTACCAAAATGGAAAGAAAATTAAAATTATAAGTCTACCCACTACTTGCAAAGAAATTACAGTAGTCTGGAGGACTATTTTATTATTTTGTCCTCACACTTGTTCTGAAATTACAGAAATTATCTAAATTTTTACATATTTTTAAAATGATACCTATTTGTTATATGAAAGTGTTGTTAAGTGCCTAGAAATATTTACAGTTGAATATCTATATATTGTGGATATTGCAATTTAGTGTCTAGCTATATCTTATTTTTGATTTCTTAGAAAATGTCTTATAGCTAATTATATGTTGTTTGTTTTATGTTTCTCTTTTCAGATGATCTACTTGTTGTCTTTGTCAAATTATTTAAAATTAACTTCTAGAATTTGTATTTCTGAGTTGGCAAAGGCAAAAAAGTTAAACGGCTTAAATGTTCAAATGTGGAAAAGGAGAATTCCGTTGATACTAACTTTAAAAGGTGTTGATTATGTATGTAGGAAAACTATTTAACTCTCTACTCCAGGTAAAATAGATGAAGAGAAAGAAAAATATAGGACATTTTTAAAGGATGATACTACAATTAAGACTATAATGTTAACTTACATGAAAGATTACTTGATTAAGTTCTTCGAAGAATTCAAGATTGCTAAAGAGTTATTTGACCACTAAATATAATACTATAACTAAGTTGCATGTCCAACTACTCATTCAAAAATATAATTCTTATAAAATGAAAGAGGTTGATAATGTAGTTAAGCATGTTAATTAAATGTTAATAATAGCTAGAAATTTAGCTGTAGCAAAGTTATTCATTCCTGAACTAATGTAAATATCTATAATTCTAAATATTCTTCCCACTTCTTAGAACATGGTAACCACAATCCTTAGATTTTGACCTAATTTTATCCTTTTTGAACTTTCATTGGAACTAGTAATTGAACAATAACATATGAATAAAAATAAAAGAAAAAAGTTGTTAGTTGCTTAAGATGATTTAGGGTGAAGCTCTAAAAATAAGAAATTATAGGAATAGCAACAAGAAAAAACAAATAAAAGATTTGAAAAGAATAACAACAAGAAGGACGATACATTTTTAAAAAAATAGTAAGAATCAACTTCTTAAATAAATTGCTTTAACTGTGGCAAAATAGGGTACTACAAACGTAATTATCGTAACAAGAAGAATAATGGTAGGAACACCCAATGTCATGGTTTAACAAAGAAGCATGACATAATCTCCATCATTTCTTAGTAGTATATGCACCGCCGTGTGACTGGTTGGTTGGTCGACTGTGGAATGACCCATTATATCTTAAAGAGCAAGGAGGAAGCGATGTATCTAAAGGAATTCAATCTGGGGAGCATCGAGTTTATATTTTAAATAATATATTTTCTAATGTTTTTGGGGTTGAGTCTTATAGGATTTTTGTAAAAAACATACCAATTATACTTATGTATTAATTATGCACTCTATTAGGTGTAATCTTGTATTAGTCCTTGCCTTGATAAAACAGGATTTCATGTTATGTTTGTCCCTAGAGAGGTTACTCTGGTGAAACATGGTAAGATAACTTTTTCAGTTTTATTTGATGTTGAATATAGTTTATTTAAATTGAATGTAAATGAAAATAAAAGTTCTTCTTCTCCTTATATTGATTGTGCCTATGTAATAAGTTGAGAAAATTAACCAACTTTAACTTATTATCTAACTTTCATGAAAACACTTTTAATAAGTGAGGCTTGTATACAAGGAAAAACGACTAAGAAAATATTTTTTAAATAAATAATTAAGACAACAACCCTATCACAAATTATTCACACTAATTTATGTGGATTCTTCAGGGTGAGATTTCATCGTACGAAAGCATATTTTATAACGTTTATCGATGATTATTTAAGATACATACATATATATATATATATATATATATATATATATATATATATATATATATATATATACATATATATATATATATTAGCACATAAGTCTAAGGCACTTGAGGTATTCAAAAAATATAAATAAGAAGTTAAAAATCAATTAGGGCAAAAAATCAAAGTCTTAAGGTCTAACCGAGGTGGTGAATATACCTCTATAGAATTCTGAGAATATCGTAAAAACTTTAGTATTATCAAACAAAATATTATAACTAAAATACCTCAACAAAATGGTAGGAGACAGATATAATAGGACCTTGTTGAGTATGACTACGTTTATGTTAATTGATATGTCTCTTTCTAGGGTATTTTGGGAGAAGTAGTAACTACAACCGTATATATATTAAATAGAGTACCGTGTAAGAATGTATTCTCTATACGATATGAGATATGGTATCATTGATCATAGAGATGTTGACTTCTTAGAGAAAACTAATAATAATATTCCTTAAAATGATGATGAATGCATTGTTTAGATCCATCATCAGGAGAATCCATAGATTCTAATCCAAACAACCTTCTTGAGAGCACTTAAACTTTAAGTAAAAATAAAAGGCCTAGAGTTATATTGTCCTATTTAAGGGATTATCATACTTACCTTAATCATAAAGTTTGTAATTCAGTAGATTTAGATAAATTGACTGATAACATGTTATATTAGCAGGCTATTAACTCATATGAATCAACTGATTTAAAAAAATCATGGATCAAAAAATTGAATCCATTGAGAAAAACCAAGTCTGAGAATTGACAGATTTGTCAAAAGGAAGGAAAGTCATAAGCTATAAATGGGTTCTAAAAAAATATATAAAGTCGATAGAACGATCAATAAGTTTAAGGTGAGGTTGGTTGCAAAGGGTTTTTCGTAAAAAAAAGTGAGATTATGTTGAAATATATTCTCTTATTACAAAATTTGTGTCAATTAGAATTATTCTAGCTATTTTAATATATTATGATTTGGACTTAAGTCAGTTAGATGTAAAGACCACCTTTATAAATAGAGATTTAAATAAAATTATGTATATTCAACAACCAAAAGAGTATATTATTAAAGGTTAGGAAGATAAATTATATAAGTTGAAAAAATCCCTATAGCCTTAAACAATCACCTCGTCAATTGTATTTAACCTTTCAAAATATTATTCTAGAACTTGAGTTTGTGGCTAATGAACTTGATCATTGTGTATATATCTATAACCATGGGAGCCACTTTATAATTTCATCATCATATGGGAATGACATATTACTGATTGAGTATAACAGTGAAATGATTGTCAAAACCAAATTATGGTTGAACTCAAAGTTTGAAATGAAGGATATGAGAGAGGCATCCTATATTCTAGGTATAAAGATTTCTTGTGATAGAGAATCTAATATTTTATATTTAAGTCAAGAGAGATATTGATTATATCCTTAAAAAATAAAAGTATAAAGTATGTATTGAATCAGGTCCATCAAACTTGAACTAATCTAGACTCGGTCCTGCATGGGTCTTGACTGTTGGAACAACAAATGATGGCCACGACGACCACAACGTGGTGATAGGGAGGGCAGTGGAAATCGTCCTCCTACTGTTGGGATTATAGAGGGAGAGAGAAAGAGGGACAAGAAAGAGAAGTAGAGAGAGAAGAACTGTGAAAGAGGGGAAACCATCAGAAAATGACCGAATGAAGGGAAAAACATTTGGATTCATCTATTAAAGGGTTAAGGTAAGGAACTCTGCCTCTTTTCCATTTATTCTAGGACAAAAACCATCGTAAACTGCTAGATTCCCAGCAAGATTTAGAAAGGAGTTGACCGTCCCTTCTCTTCATTTTTTTTTGTGAAACCACCGGTGGTGGTTGATGGGTATTGGGGGCAAACGGTTTGCCTACAAGCAACGAACCATTTGATGTTGGGAATTTCCGAAGAACCGGCCAAAATCATTGATTTTGGCAGTCGAACTGGTTGCCAACGGGTGAACCATCATAGCGTGTCATGTTGGTCCCCCGTCGTGTCGTGTTAGGGACAAAGTTTCGAGTCTACAGTGAAGTGAGATCCATTTTAAAACAGATTTGGGATTGGATCCTTTAAGTGAACCCAAAAGGACTATACGGATCTAGATAGGGTTTTAGGGTTTTCAAACTCGTTTGAGATCCGATTAATATTATGATCTCTTTTTGGACTATTAGGTTACAGACTCGTTGGGTTTTATTTGAATATAGAATATTAATATTATATTTTATCATGATTTAGGGATTAAATTGAGGTAATTAAAGGGAGTTAACACTATTGCATTTTGATATGCATTTAGGCGCAGGTAGGTGAATGTATTCTCTTTTCGATTACTTAATAGATGATGCATGAGATTATGAAATGTTTGTTAATGCTTTGAAATAGTTATAAATGTGTTGGTTTGTGAAATATTATTTAAAGTGCTTTAATGAGTATATGGATGCTTGGTATGAATGCGCTTGTGTGCGAGTAAACCATTTAATGGGTATGAATTTATCTTTCACGATGGTATTTGACATTGATAGATTATAGATAGATGTATTTGTTAGTGTTACCTCGTTGGTGACATTGGTGGATTGTAGATGGATGTATTGGATAGTCTTAACTCGTAGAGGTATTGAGTTGTATTGGTTACTTCGTCAATTGAGCTAGTTTGTACTCATAATTGCACGGGGCAACTCATGTTAGTTACGACATGCCTAAAGGATAAGTGAAACTAGTCTCCAAGAGTATAGAGTTGAACGAATTTGATACTTGATATGAACGTGTGATTTGATGTGGATATTTTATTTTGACATAATAACAAGATATATGTGACTGCTATGGGTGTAGATGTACATATGCTTATGTGGACCTTGGGAGAGGCCTAGAGGATATGAATATGAGAGACTTGGAGATATTATGTGATTATTTGGTTGAATGTATAACTCTATTAGTGGGGTATCCGAATACTTTTGCCTCGTAGACCCAAGAGGTTGGACTTCGTGAGCTCATGTCAGGCACCAATTCGGCGCCTAGTAAGCTTACTAGAAAAGATCTTATGTCTGACACGCTAGAGTCGTTATCGAAGGTCACATGACTAGACAGGAGGAGAGTTCAGGAAACTCCTATAGTGTGATAGTGGGTTAATTACACTATAGAGTATTTCATATTGGAACTAAAATACATATCGATGTGTGTTTCAATATGCATGTATGTTTAGAAATAATATTATTAATCTTTGATAAATGCTCTATATTTTCTCACTGGTTTATTTGAAATAGTGCATGTTTTTAGTATGATTATGTATGAAGATATCACATATATTTACGAGAATGGTTATAGTGTTTAGGATTTCTTTTAAATGTTTTAAGGATATAAATGACAGAGACATTGAGATCTTGGGACGTTAAAGGAGGACTTTGATTTCTGATGACAAATGGTAGGAGTTAATATGATCTTTTTAGTTGTTTTTTCTTTCTATTATACCATTGCCTTCTTGGATCTTAAATTGTATATAAATAAATAAAGTTTTGACATGTCTTTAATTGTACGGGTTATGTCACCTTTGTATTATTAACGATTCACAAATATCAACCATGTGATAGGGACAGGGACCTATTTCATGATGGTTGAGACCTTGTGAGACATTACAACAAGCCTGCAAATACACTTGTTGCAAAAGGGGTCAAATTGAGTAAGGTTGATTGTACTAATGAGGGAGAGAACAAGCCTAATATTCCTTACACACGATCTTTGAGTTGCTTGATGTATGCAATGTTGCATAAAAGATTTGATATCAGTTTTGTTGTTAGTTTTGTGAGTAAATATCAAAGTGATCCTAGTTGGTAGCATTGGATAGTTATGAAAAGGATCCTAAAATATATTAAAGGACTAAAAAAATTAAAACTCTGTTTTCAAATTGATGAACTAAAAGTAGTAGGATACTCAGATGCTGACTTTGTTGGGAGTAAAGATGAAAGCAAATCAACCTTCGGTCAAATATTTTTATTTGGAGGTGGTGACATTTCTTGGGCTATATGAAACATGGTTGTATAGCATTGCATATGTAAGAGCAGAATATGTTGCTTGTAGTATGACTGCAACGAGTATTTTTTGGATAAGCCATTTCATACATGATTTGAAGTTGGATATAGTCAACGAGCTTGTTGTTATCTAATGTAGCAATTGGAGCTGATAGCTCAAGAAACAAACATATAATGATTAAATATCACTATGTTCATGATATGCTTAAGAGGAACAAGATATTTATATCTTATATGCCAACTCATGATATGTGACTTATCACTTGACTAAAAGCATCTAAGAAGATCTTTTCACTAAAGATGTTAGAACATGGGTTTGATATATGCCTAGAGTTTGAGTGTGTAAATATACTTTGTTGATTGTTACTCAGAAAAAACATATTTATTATGAAAAAACTACATAATAGGCAAGAGTTGCAATTTACTTATAACTAGGAAAATGGTACACTTTGGAAAAACCTTAAATTGTGAGAGTAAAAACCAATGTATCATAAATTGACTAAGTGACTAAATGAGAGATGTAAGTTGTTGGTGGCCACTTCCAACCCCAATAACAACAACCATGAAATGCGAGAAGAAGGATCCTCTTCTTAAATTTCATGAGTTACTTTTATAAAAGAAAAGATTTATATAAATCAATTTTGCTTTTAAAACGATACAAACATCTTCTACATAAACATAAAATGACTTTAACGGAAAGCACATAAAGGAAAACACGAGAAGAGAAAAAAAACAAGTATATATAGAACGAAAAAAAGAATATGAGATATACAATAACAAAAAGAGCACTCCTCCTGAAAGCCCCCGTGGGTAACCATTCACCCCTCTCCTTTTCTGTTTTCTCCTTGTAGTGGCTTTTTCCCGCATAGTCTTGCTTCCACATAGTCTTGAGGTTGTTGTAACTCGACTACGTCGTTTGCTCTAACAAATTGATCCATACAGGTTATAAACCATGTCATGTCATTATGACCATGTCTTTTACACATCATTCATTATACAACAAAAGATTTTACTCATCACAAAAGAACAAGACCCTAAGACAAAATACAGAATGACCAAAATGAACTAATAAAGAAGATGCTGGAGGAATATTATTTCGATCTAGCTGATCCTGCAGCAAAAGGGACGCTTTCCGTTTCACGCAAAACTTGCAGGTGGTCTTCCCTTTCGCTCTTTTTTGGTTACAAAGCGATGTTCAAGCCGTGAGCATACACACATACATCCCGTGTGAGCCGAAACTCTCCACCAGCAGAAAGCGCGTCAGAGCGCACTGCCAGTTGAACTACCGCTATGGGAGATGCTGGAGGTTTTACCCTGCAAGATGTAGAATATATCTTGCAACCTAGGTGACGATTTTGGACCAACCCAACGATCCAAACCCAAGTATTGTCAAAAAATTCGGATATGGTTTGGGCTTTAGGCACCCCAGGTTGACTCAATGCAACCCGATATGACTCGGACCAACCTAACATATCTGTAATATAATATTAAATGTACATATATCATATGTGTATGTATAAGTATTGTGGGTAAGGGAAGAGAAGATGGTAAAGCTAGGGTCCAAGCCCAAGCCAGGCTCAACTCAAGTGGGTCTAGCCAAGTTCAACCAGGTCACGACATCAATATATGAATAAATAACGGGACATAATCACTTTCAGGTCCATGTTGCACTCGTGGATCAAAGAAGGAAAAAAGCAAATCTGCTATTATTCTGCAACAGTTGTTTCAGTGGACATTCTTCCTCCCACCACAAAATTTCACGTAAAAGAAGAAAACCTGGGCCCTATTTGTTCTGCTGTTCAGTTAGAGAAAGTTAAGACAAAGTGTTCAAAAAAGTAAAAAGATTAAATAAGTGGTTTTCCCTTTTCCGAATATATTTTAGAAGGAAAAAGAGACTGAAGAGGAGTGGTGGAAGAGAAATCACATCACAAACGCTAGTATGTTTAATCGATTTAACTGTCAATTAATTCCCAGGCATGAGCTGCTGATGCAATTAGCTGCATATGCCATGAACAATGGCTCTTGTACTTGGACTGAGTAACAGCCTCAATTTCTATCCTCAATTGTGAATGCTGATGTGAATGAATAATATTCTGGTTGGTCTCGAAAGGAAAAGATAAAAGGGTAGGTGGGGTGGGAAGAGGAAGAGGAGCAAGATAGAGAAAGGGGGCGGGTTGGGCGATCGAGACAATTCGGGATAGTGTACACGTTTGCATGCAGGACCGGAACTTTTTGACACGCGTTCCTGACCCGCCGGCTTCGCGGGACCCACTTCTCTCTCTGACGACTGAGCCCACCCTCTCTCTCTCTCTGCTTTACACCATAGTAGACGCATGAGGAAAAGAGGGCCCATCCTTCTTTCTCTCGTTTACGCACAAGCGTTTCTCTCTCTCTCTCATACGAATAAGAGAGGTAAAGCTTTCGCTTTTAACCAAAACAAGGGATCCTAATATATTTTTTTTCCGTGTTTGTTTCGTATCCCATAACAGATTCACTACCAACCTTCATCAACGAACGTCGGTATCCTATAAGGTTCGCCACCATCCATCATGAACACACTCCTATCCTCTGAGATTCACCGCCTATGAGATTCACCGTCATCCACCATGAACACACTCCATATCTCTGAGACTCACCACCACCACCCATCATCGTCATCAAAATGGACGATATCCTCTTGACATTCATCATCATCATCAAGAACACATTTTGCATACGTAATATTCAGCAGTACCCTTCACCGTCATGAAGACATTCTTAAGATTCACTACCATCATCAAAACAAGTTGGTAGACCGTGAATCTATCATGACTGCATAGAGGGCTAGGCAGAGCAGAGAGGACGGTATAAGGAGGAGGCACAAGAACACAGCTAGAAGAGAAAGAAGAGATCATGGCAGGGAACGAATGGATAAACGGGTACTTGGAGGCGATATTGGACAGTGGGACGGCGGCGATGGCAGAGGAAAGTCGGTCGACTCCGGTGAACGTGAGGGAGAGGGGACATTTCAATCCCACGAAGTACTTCGTGGAGGAGGTGGTGACAGGGGTGGACGAGACGGACCTTCACCGGACGTGGATCAAGGTCGTCGCCACCCGCAACACCCGCGAGCGCAGCAATCGACTCGAGAACATGTGCTGGCGAATCTGGCACCTCGCCCGCAAGAAGAAACAGGTTTGGTTTCCTCTGTGTGTATGTTTAGTCCATTCTCTGTTTCTTTATTTCTTTGTCTCTTTTATGTTTCTTCTTTTTTTATGTGGCGTTAATATATTCTCTCTTTCATTTTTCTTCGTTTTGATGTGGTGTTAATATGTTCTCTTTCATTCTTCTTCTTTGCTGATGTAGCAATAATCTGTACTCTCTCTATATGTTTTCCTATTATAAGATGATAGATGATAATTATGAATCAATTTCTTGGTGGAATTTGTTTTCCACTTTCTTCTTCATGATGTCGTTGATTGTGGAACAGACCACATCTGATCCGGTTTCATAGAAAGACATGAAAAGGGTTATGTAGATCAACCTTTTTTCTCTTCTTAAATGATGTGGTGTTAAATCATGACTCGAGGTGTTGAGTAGTCCTTTTGATGATTTGGTTGATAGTAAAATGGAGCATATCTACTCGGATGCAATAGGATGTGAAATGAGATTTTTAGATTCTTTCATATTTTTAGTGGAGAGATATCTATCTGGTTATAGGACAAATCCTCAATGGTTTTCATTTGTTACATCTGGGGGGAGAGATTTAACGATCATACTAAAGCAGATAGGCCCTACCACTGTTACATAGGTACATGATTGGTAAAAATTAACAGTCTATGTTTTTTGATGCATCTATGAAGAAAGTTCTAGTAAAAGAGTTCATTTCTTACATTCAATGGATAACATTGATATGTGCTTCTGAAACGTGGCTCACTTGTCCATTTTAGATATTAAATTCTTGCTTTGATTCTTGTACTTATTGTTCCATTTATTTTCGGCAGTTAGAATGGGATGATCTCCAAAGACTAGCAAACCGGAGACTAGAACGAGAGCAAGGACGGCGAGATGCAACAGAGGACATGTCAGAGGATTTATCAGAAGGAGAGAAGGGTGATGTGTTAGGCGAGGCAATATTGCTTTGTGAGACCCCAAGAAAGAAGTTTCAGAGAAATTTTTCAGACCTTCAGGTTTGGTCTGATGACAACAAGGGAAAGAAACTATACATTGTTCTTATCAGGTGCAAAAGTTGGTTCCTTTACGATTGATTTCCTTAAGTTATTTCTGTGTGGAAGTGTCTTTTGCAGATTCTCATTTATCTATTTTAAAGCTATTTGTTAACAGGAGTAACATATTAAATTTGAAATGAACTTTGAGAGTTGAAACGAATGTCAATAATGTAATGATATATACTTTCCACTGATAAGCCCTACCTAACATGATCCCACTCTTTTGTATTCAAATTTGATTATGACCCAGAATAGATCAGAATGTTAAGTAAGAATCCACGTAGCTGAAGGTACACGGTTGAGGAAAAGATTTGTCCTTGGTTTGGTGGTATTATTTTGATTGTTAGACTGGAAGGGAAGCTTAAATATTAAATAGAGAGGAGCAGAGTGAAACCAGAGTTGTTCAATCCAATCAACACCTTTTGGAGCTGTGTTAAAACTTACTGGACAATTTAGTGTTTGTCAAGAGTAGATGATTCAATTGCTTAAGGGATTAACTTGCAACCTATTATCAACCTAACCTCTTTGCTGATTGTCCCACTTCTGTAAGGATAGAACACACAATATACTGGTCGCATGCAGATTGACATTTATCTCCTGCCTTTCTAATTTGAGCTACTTTTGGAATTCTGTTCCACTTTAGGTCCCAAGTAGAAAAGATAAATGAATAGAGAATGGCCACTCAAACATCCATGTTTTCTTTTATCCGTTCATTTCTGCTTCTCTTTTGCTGCAAGCGCCTGTAATTCTGAGGCTGTCTTTTCGATATTTCCCTTTTGCCCTTCCCTCTTACATCTGCGGTGCACCCTTGATTGAAAGATGCTATATTTTAAGGTTACAGGTCCATCATTAGTTCCATGGCATATGACCTTGAAGTGATGTATTATGCTACACACTAGGGCCTTGAATTCTCAACACCAGCTCATTGAACACTAGACAGGTTCTCCTATTGAGGATTGCTATCTTTTGCTTCTCACAATGAAGCAGACAGTCCAAGTAATCATGCTCCTACCATTGAACTCAAAACTCAGTTGATTTTTGTTGGGTTTGGAATTTGTGTTTCTCGTATGCTGCTCAAGTTTGGGCATCATAATTGTGTTGTTTGTCTACAACAACAACAACAACTAAGCCTTTTCCCATACTAAATGGGGTTGGCTACATGGATTCTTTGTTTCCACAGAGCCCCATCATGTGACTCACAATAAGCTAGATCATTCTTTATTGTTTCTTTCCAACACTTTTGAGGTTGTCTGCAAAATCAAAATTTAATACCACCGTTTATCTGGTAGAATATGTTTATCGTAAGTTGCATCGAATGTTCTTAGTAATTGAGGCTGCAGCCTCATCTGGCTTATGGAAATGAAACTGGTTTTCTATCACAGGCCATCAGAAATCTCATCGTCTAGAGTATGCCTCATGCGAAAAGAACATATGTCCTGGGAAGTTCAGATAAAATCTGCTCCATCAGCAAGTCTCAAACTAAATTCACCGCCTTATGGAGTCTATGAAAGTTGGTAGCATTCGGCCAAACTAAGCCATATTTGTGAAACCAATGTTTTCGCCAGTTAGGAAAACATTTTGTGTGTGGTAATAAGTTTGATGGACATTAAGCCTTTATATTTCCGGCTTCTTTCTCCAATGTGCTAGATGTTGATTCTTTGTGAAGGGAAAGCAGTAGGATACTGGTCAATTATTGCTAGAGAGTACTGTCTTGCCTTCCCAAATAGGATGTCACCTGCATTATGGACGTGAGAAAATGTGGTGATGGTGGTATAGGTAACTCTGGTGCATAGTGCTGTTTCTTAAGCGAATGCTGATATACATGACCTGGTATTGCAGTCCACACATGCTCTATAAGGAATTTCATTAATGAATAAGAATGCAATAAAAATGATTACGATGGACAAATGACAATTAACGATGCAATTGCTTGGGAAAGCTATAGCAAACAGAGATGTTATATATATCCTTACTAATGAAATCCTGTCATAGTTAATAGTTAATAGGATGCTTGGAAGAACAAGCAAGAGAGGAAAAACAAAAGCTTCTAGATACAGAAGATCACGTGAGATAAAGTCTGCTTAGTTTGAGCTCTTCTGTCATCCCGAAGGACAAACCCTAGCGTAAAAGAATTAAACTAGCGCTTTAACAACTTATCATGCTTTATTGGACATTGTGAACCATATTATGTTAATTTTCTCCTACCAGCATGTTTATATTTAGTCCTGATAACTGGAATATTACATCAAACTAAACATCATCACTTAGTGGAATTCTACGTTTCTAATATTTCCTCTGTTTTCATCTTAATAGTTGACGTTCTGGAAAAGCAGCGTTGAGTAATATATGCTCCTTTATTGAGTTATACAAATTCTGCTGGCACATGCAATTGCAAAATAAGAACCATGTTCAGCGATTTTTTCTTCTTTACCCTCTTTTGAGATTCCAGTTTGTTCCAAGAAAAACATCATTCACCATCCCGAGTGAAATACAGGTTCCTAAACTCCACTGCAATCTTTCCTGGCAAAGAGTTATGAACTATAAGGGCATGATTAGTGAGTCATGTGACCTTTCAATCAGCTATATGACAAGTGTAGCATGTCTCTGACGAAAAAGGCATGCTGTACATATTAACTGCATTACAAAAGAACAAACTTAGACAAAAAGTTTAAGGTTGGAGAGGTTTCCAGAATTACTTTTGTTTCTTATCTTGAATAGCTGGTAAAAATGTGCATAAGAAGCCTATAAGATCTAGTGATAGTTCTTCTGAGACAAATTTTCTGGGCTTGTTTTGTCGGCATGCTGAGTGGTCATAGCTGGTCCTGTTGATTGCTTTAGTTGTCATATGCTTTACTACTTTAATAGATCATCTGCTAACTCTAGCGACTTGTCTAAATAGTTTGCATGGCCTGGTCCGCGGAGAAAACATGGAGCTCGGTCGAGATTCTGATACAGGTGGCCAGGTAATGTGAACTTACATCACTGGAATATCCCTGATAGTTTGGTAGACATTATAAGGGTGACAAGGCAACTTTGGCAAACATTCAGGTAAAATATGTGGTGGAGCTCTCCAGGGAACTCTCTATGATGCCTGGGGTGTACAGGGTGGATCTCTTTACCCGTCAGATTTCATCACCTGATGTCGACTGGAGTTACGGAGAGCCAACAGAGATGTTAGCCCCAGGCTCATATGATCCAGATGGGAATGATGCAGGAGAGAGCAGTGGAGCTTACATTATCCGTATACCTTTTGGTCCGAGGGATAAGTATCTTCGGAAAGAATTATTATGGCCTTATATACAAGAGTTTGTTGATGGAGCTCTAGCTCACATTCTCAACATGTCAAAGGTGTTAGCAGAACAGATAGGCAATGGCCTGCCAGTCTGGCCATATGTCATTCATGGCCACTATGCTGATGCGGGTGATAGTGCTGCTCTGCTCTCGGGCGCCCTGAATGTTCCCATGGTTCTTACTGGACATTCACTTGGAAGAAACAAGCTGGAACAACTTCTTAAACAGGGACGTCAATCAAGGGAAGACATCAATGCAACTTACAAGATAATGCGACGCATAGAGGCTGAAGAACTCTCTCTTGATGCTGCGGAGCTTGTGATTACAAGTACCAAGCAGGAAATTGAAGAACAGTGGGGCCTCTATGATGGTTTTGATGTCAAGCTTGAGAAGGTATTGAGAGCTCGTGCAAGGAGAGGAGTCAATTGTCACGGGCGGTACATGCCAAGGATGGCGGTAAGTGTGCTTTTGTAGAAAAACAACAACAACTGAGATTACATGTACAGCTAATACAATGTTGGTGCAAATTGGGTACTAGTTAATATGGAAGCAATAGGATCAAGAAAGTTTGATGTAATACCTAGAAATCTATTTTCACAGAAGGCAATGTGTTCTTCCTATTTTTACAGGTTATTCCTCCTGGCATGGATTTCAGCAGCGTGGTTCAAGAGCAAGATCCAGCTGACGCTGATGGAGAACTTGCAGCTCTGATCTCAGATGGTGGATCCCCCAAATCAGTTCCACCTATATGGTGTGAGGTATTCACCACAGTTTAATATCATAGAACCTATCCCTCTTAAGCTTCTTCCAGTGTAGGTGTGAGTCCATGTTACTTAGACCCTGAGACAGGTATTGGTGTCAGAGACTACATGGAGTGTCAAACATGAAAAGCCTCCAAAATGCACAACACACACACACACATATATATCGAGTGACTATGCCGCATAGCTCTGACACAACACACTAATCCACTCCTTTTGCTTTTTGGGAGCGACCATATGTTTATGCGGACACCCTTATAACTTTTAAAATGATACTCATGCCCTAAAAAGCAAGGGGAAGGCATGAATGTGCATTGCTAGAGGTTTGTATGATTCAGATTTCACACACACAAACACACATATAAATGTGTTGTACATTCATGTGAATATAGAAAGTGAGAAAGGTTATATTTAAATGTGTGTGTGTAGAGAGAGAGTGAGAGAGGGATTAATGTAGTCCCATGGTGTCAGGGTGAGCCATTTTGTCACAAGCTAGGAAATCCTCACAAGCCAATGATATTGGCCTTATCTAGGCCGGATCCGAAGAAGAACATAACCACTTTGTTGAAAGCCTTTGGAGAAAAGCCGTCCTTTAAGAGAACTTGCTAATCTTGTAAGTTAACTTACTTCAACTGTCCTTGGTGGTAACTATTGTCATGTACTAGTAAAAGGCCTAATATGTTTTCAAACAGACGCTCGTAATGGGAAACAGGGAAGATATAGATGAAATGTCTGGAGGTAATGCAAGTGTTCTCACTACGGTCTTGAAGATGATAGACAAGTATGACCTTTATGGCCTGGTTGCGTACCCGAAGCATCACAAGCAATCTGATGTTAGTCTCGGAGAAAAATCTTTGGATTGAATGTAGAAGGAACGGGTGGAAGAATATACACTTGTTTTCATGGCCGGAGCACTGCCGGACCTACCTGACAAGGGTGGCATCCTGCAGGATGAGGTACCCTCAGTGGCAATTGGATACACCACTCGATGATACGGTAGCAGAAGACTCATTCGGAGATTCACTGATGGATGTGGACATGTCACTGAGGCTTTCTGTTGATGGTGAGAGATCATCTGTAAATGGTTCAGTTGAATATAATCCTGAGGAGCTTGAAAAGGTGGCAGCCGAGAAAGGAAATCCCGAGCTGCAAGATCAGGTAAGGCGAATCATGAACAAAATAAAGAAGGCATCACCTGATGTACAACAACTAGAAGAGGGCAAGAAGCAGAACGAGAACACACTAAACAAATATCCAGCACTAAGAAGAAGGAAGAGGTTGTTTGTATTTGCATTGGACGGTTACACTACGGAGGGAAGGCCTGACCCAAGAGTGTTCAAGGCAGTCCAGGAGACGTTCAAGGCCATCAAATCTGACACATTGGCATCAAGAGTTTCAGGATTTGCTCTTTCTACGGCAATGCCTCTTTCAGAAACATTACAGTTATTGGGCACTGGAAAAATCCAGGCTACAGAATTTGATGCTCTGATATGCAGCAGTGGAAGCGAGGTCTACTACCCAGGCACACTACAATGCATGGAAGATGGAAGGCTCTGCCCGGACAAGGATTATGCGTCGCATATAGATTACCGATGGGGATATGATGGATTGAGGAAAACCATCGCAAGATTGATGAATTCGCCGGAGTTGAAGGATGGGAAGTCGGCAAATACTTCAAATGTTATTGAGGAAGATGAAGCATCTTGCAATGCTCATTGCATTTCTTATTTGGTCAAGGATCCCATGAAGGTAAATAGAAATATAGATGTTGTTGCACATCTCCGTTAAGTATTCTCTATTGTTATCAGTAAAACATGGCCCAAATTCATCAAGATAGTGAGTACATGATACAAGAATCCCTTGTCCACTGGAAGTAAAACCATTTCAATCATGCTATTGTTAGTTATTTAGCAGAATGAAGAGATCTTTTCAAAATAATCATGGTGTACTAATTTAGAACACACACATAGCTGTTCACATAGAAAATTTTCTGGGGTGAGGTGAAGTTCGGTTGGGTGAAATTCGGGCAAGGTGATCTATATAATTTTCTACAATACTATGCCTTTTTGTGTAGATTTTTTTGGATTTTTGGTCAGTTGACAGCCTCAGCTTGCCCATGAACGGGTTTGCCATGGTCTAGATACTAGATAGATAGTAACGGATTGGTTTGTTTATTCTTTTGGGGAGTGCCTGAATTTTGTCGCGTGCAACTGCTGCAGGTGAAAAATGTAGATGAACTCAGGCAGAAGCTTCGGATGAGAGGGCTTCGGTGTCATCTAATGTACTGCAGAAACTCTACTAGGTTGCACGTAATCCCTCTGCTTGCTTCTCGATCACAAGCACTCAGGTAGAACCTCCCCGACTCCTTGTTCATTGGTATCTTCAAAGTGGGCATGTTTACCAACTTTCTCTGTTCAACAACCAACTGGCCCAAAGAAAATTTATTGTGGAAAATTGAACACTGTATTGTGATCTCTTTGTGTGTCTATGTGCGTGTGCATACGTGCCTGACATGAAAAACTGGTGCAATTGAAAAGTTACCTTACCAAAAGTGGAATCTGAATTGTGTGTTTTTGTGCAGGTACCTGTTTGTCAGGTGGGGTCTGAACGTTGCGAACATGTACGTTCTTCTAGGTGAGTCGGGGGACACAGATTATGAGGAGCTGCTGTCTGGATCACACAAGACGCTGATCCTCAAGGGCGTGGTAGAGAAGGGGTCAGAAGATCTGCTGAGGACAGTTGAGAGCTACCAGAAAGAGGACACAGTCCCTCCGGACAGCCTGCTGCTCGTTCGAGCCCCCACCGGTGCCACAGCCGACGATATCGCCACCTGCCTCAAACAGCTCTACAAGGCCACCGTTGGCATGTGAGACTGAAACAACAGTCGAAAGCTCTGGCAGAGCGGTTTGCCTTCTGTTCGTCTGCATCAAAGGTCAACGATGGCAAAAGTAAAACAATAATCATCATAATAAAGCAAGGCACTCCAAGCAACCCCCCCTGGCAGAGTGGTTTGCCTTCTGTTCATCTGCATCAAAGGTCAACGATGGCAAAAGTAAAACAATAATCATCTCCCTCTCTCTACCTATATGATTCATAAAATTTTGTGGGCAGAGTACCAGACCCTTTATTCATAATTCTTTTGTTTATTTTGTCATCGTTCATGGTGGCGGTGCGCCATAATATGAGATGTTTCGTTAGATTGCCTTTGGGACATGATGGAAAGGCAATAATTAATGCTTAGTTCTGTTTACCAATAAGAATATGAGCAAACATATAGCTAGCTTTATTTGTTTCCTTTTCTTTCTTTTGTTAGTTGGTCTATATCTATTCGTCGTTGAAGGAAAAACAGAGGTGCGTTTTCTGGTGTTAAGGCACCGGGCTTAAGTTGGTGGCTAGGTTTGCTAGGTGTTGTTTTGGATACAGACTAGCGTGTTCTTGTGCACGCCACACACACATACAGAGGCAATAGTTGCCATATTGGCTGGTTTACTAGGCTTACTGACCTTCTTGGCTGCCAAGATATCCGTATCAAGGGTGATACATGCTTCTACTTCGTCAAGTGAGAGGATCTTCGGCTGAACAAGTCTCGGTTGAAGATCCCTGAAAAGGTTCGAGGTGTCATTTGAGTTATAGCACATTGCATATAACCATGAGTCTGTTGCATTTAATTTGACCACACATCTCCACAGCCACACTCGATGAAGGCATATGTCGACTCAGTCGTTCAACTCTTACAGATCCAAGGCCAAATGCACAGGGAGATTCAAAATGTGACCCTCTTATCTGTCATATACCTTATGACCCGGTTCTGTACACAAGAGTTTATTCGTCTCCAAGGCATGCCGGCAGCAGAGATGATTTGGCTGACTGGTGGAGTTGGTGAACGTGGTCAAAGAAGCAGAGATGATTTGAGCTTGTTACACTACTCATCCCCAACCAACAGATTATACCAGTTTGAGCTAAATGAGCTGGGATACAAACTGGTTTATTTACATAAAATTTTTAATGTAATAGAAACATCTTTCCAACCAAACCAGCACAAGCTCCAGCCATTTACTGACTTTGGGATACTGTCAACCACTGACTGAACCAGCTCTACCTCCTTGACCACCGCTTTCACCTTCCCTTATCTACCATGTTCACATGTCTCCGCAACTAAACGGCTCAGTCAACTATCTCCTAGTTTAAGTTCTTCATCCAGCTGCTTGAACCCCAGCCACCAGTGCCTATTCTGCCATTTGAACCGTCCACCAGCCTGCCTAATCTAGGCGTCACCATTTCCCGCCATCACCAACTAGCTCCACTGCATCCCTCACTGTTGTTTCTACCATGTTTTTCATTATTAAATTCACAATGAAATCATCGGCCTCCTTGATCAGATTTGCCCATAATTGGTCCCAGATCTTCTCCATATCCAAGCCAAAATCCCCTTCCACCAAGAGCCTTGTCCACTTTGATCAGTTCAAACTCAGTCTAAACTTGGACTCAACCCTATCGACTGACCCTGAGCACTTTCTAATGATACCAAAATTAGGACTAGATTTAATTCATGCAGCTCGAAAGAACCTCAAAATTCACGTGCACCATCAATCTTTGTCTCAGGTTATATTGACCGCTTGATGTTTATCCAAAAACTTCTAGGCAAGGACCCTGCACTGATGGCAGCAACCCGTTCAGCGGCTTTCGATTTTCCACCAACATACGCGCACACCTGCACTTGCAAATATGTATGAACGCACGAAGGTAGTCATCTCATGCCACCCCAAAAGGGTGGTGTGTAGACTCTCTCTCATCCCTCATCTCTCAACTCTCACCAGCTCTCACAATCTGAATCTTTGAATCTTGAATGCACTACACAACCCCTCCCGGCTCCCTTATAGTGGGGCACGGTACAATGTCCAAGCTCCTAGTACTAGTTGACCAAACCGACCAAGAATCAAGGCAAGGCCTAACCCGGCCAACCACTAACACACCTAGCCCACTTGGCTAGACTGGTCCTAATACCAACTCGTAAACCACTCTTCCCTAATTAGGGAGGTTTACCTAAACTCACGTGATCCTCCCTAATGGAGCTCACTACTTGTGGTACTCATATGACTTGCGTATTACAATGGACACACAAATATGAAACCTCCTTGGGCACTAGGCAAAGTCTTCCTAGCACCTGTCCTCCACGCTACATGCATCATAGTCTCTAGTGCTCCATGCGCAAATATTATACTTTCCGTGCACATGCCTACCTCAACTTGTATCCAATCTTCTTAATTTTGTGAATTGTGGACCAGATGATATTCATATAGAAGTTTGGAAAATACTAGGAGAAATAGGAATCACTTGGCTCACAAGACTATTTAATGAAATATAAAAAAAACCAAAAGATGCCCGAGTAATGGAGAGCAAGTACACTTATACCCATATATAAAAACAAGAGAGACATTCAAAATTGTGCGAATTATCGAGGTATCAAGTTAATGAGCCATACTATGAAATTATGAGAAAGAATTATCGAACATAGGTTAAGACAAATATCAAGTACAATAGAGAACCAATTTGGATTCATGCTAGGCAGATCTACTATTGAAGCGATTCACCTTTTGAGACGTCTTATGGAACATTTTAGAGCAAAAAAGAAAGACCTTCACATGATATTTATTGATCTAGAAAAAGCTTATGATAGGGTACCGAGAGAGGTTCTTTGGAGAACTTTGGAAAAAAGAGGTATCCCATTGACATATATTTACCTTAAGAGACATGTACAATGGTGCAAAAACATGTGTGAGGACTCATGAAGAAATGACAAACTTCTTTGAAGTTAATAATGGGTTACATCAAGGATCAACTTTAAGTCCATACTTATTTATAATGGTGATGGATGAATTAACAAAACATATTCAAGATGAAGTACCTTGGTGTATGTTATTTGCAGATGACATTGTATTAGTGGAGGAGTCTAAGGAAAAAGTTAATAGAAAATTAGAACTATGGAGAGAAACATTAGAAAGCAAAGGCCTCCGACTTAGTAGAACAAAGACAGAATATATGGAATGTAAGTTTGATCATTTGGTTACCTCAGAAGACATAGAAATTAAAATTGACACACATTGCATCCCCAAAAGGAAAGTTTTAAATACCTAGGGTTAATTTTTAAGAGTGATGGAAGAATTGATGGAGATGTTACGCATAGAATTAATGCTGGTTGGTTAAAATGGAGAGGAGCATCCGGTATTCTTTGTGATAAGACGATACCATTAAAGTTAAAAGGTAAATATTATAGAGCAGCAATTAGGCCTGCCATGTTTTATGGTTCTGCGTGTTGGGTAGTTAATCATAAACATGTACAAAAGATGCCTATGATAGTAATGAAGATGTTGAGATGGATGAGTGGTCATACAAGAAAAGACTGTATACTTAATGAGGTTAGTAGAAATAAATTAGGAGTGGCACTAATAGAGGATAAAATGAGAGAATATCGTTTAAGATGGTTTGAACATATAGAAAGAAGATCAAAAGAAGAACCAGTAAGAAGGTTAGAAAAATTAAATTTGGAAAGTATTAAAAGAGGTAGAGGACGACCACAAAAGTGTTGGAAAGAAACAATAAAGAATGATCTAGCTTATTGTGAGTTAACTGCTAACATGGCACACAATAGGGATATGTGGAAACAAAGAATCCATGTAGCCGACCCCGTCTAGTATGGGAAAAGGCTTAGTTGTTGTTGTAGGCCCAAATCAAGTTTTTTTACAATTATCATCTTACCTCGATGGGAAAGGGTTAGTTCTTGCACTCCAAAATTCCTATCTAATAAAAGAGAAAGATACTTGCACACTTTAATTGAGATGTGAACACAAAAGGGCGTCTTTATTCCTATTGGTTTTGGGTCTCAAGGGATATAGGTCTAAATTGGATATGAGTCAAAATGGATATGGATCTATGGATGTGAACCTCTAAATGGATATGGATCTAAAATGAATATAGACTTCTAAATGGATATGGATCTAAAATGGATGTGAACCTATGAATGGATACAACTAGAATCAACCCTAAGAAAATGATGCCCTAATTAACAATTATACAATAAATGGGATATACAACTAATAAAAAAGTGTTAAAAAATCTCGATTCACAGAAAATCTCAATTTGCAAGAAATTCTGATTTGAAGATCTTGATTTGTAGGAAATTCTGATTTGTAAAAATCGTGATGTGTGGAAATCATGATTTGTAATGTGCATGAATTTTAAATAATTATTTTTATAAAATCAAATGTGCATGAAAGTTTTGCAAAAAATTTATACCAAGAGGTGCAAAAATGAGATCTTGAACATGCATGAATTAAATCTAATATATAAAATAATCATAATCTAACCAAGAATTAAACTATGTATGTAAGAACAAAACTAAAGAATGAAGATACAAAATAATTAAAAAGGGATCAACTAAGACTTATGAATATGATGCTTATGTTAAATGAAATATAAAAAGGAATGCTAGAAAAGGTTTAACAAAAGAAAGCAGAAATTAAGAGACTAAAAGATTGAACTCACGAGATTGGCTAGCAAGTGGTCAGCCATCCGTTGGGTGTTGATGGCTGCAATGGTCATACACCACAACAAAGAGAGAGAGGATTTCCTGAATTGATTGAATACATTGGATGGTGTCAGACCCTTGTTTATATAGAGGATCCCTTGACTACATAATAAAAGAAATACAAATGATAAATACATATAAATTTTCCTCTAATAGAAATCCTGAATTTTACAAGGAAATCTGAATTTGGTGAGTTGGAACTTATTTTCTTGCAATCTCTTAAAATCTTTCTACCAATATTGAATTTTCTTGGCTGCATAAAGAATTTTCTTTAGTCAATGGGTTTTGCTCTCTCAAGCTTTGAATGCCCATTTCTGGTTTTCTTTCTTTCACAGCAACTTGCCTTGTACAAAGAGTTTTGCCGCTTTGATTTATGCAATCCTTGATGATCACCCTTTTGCAGTAATAGTTTCATCAATTTAGAAAGTATTGAAGGTTGTCTTATGCTATTAGATCAGACTTTCCATCCTCATGATATCCAGTCCTTGTGTATGCATGCATTACACAATATAGTTATATATATCTATATGTTACATAAATATGATTAATATACTTGAGTATTATACAAAATCATATGCCCTTTCACCACACACATACATATGCATATTTATGTAAACACACATACACCCACACATATACACACACATACATACATACATACATATATGTATTTCATGACACTGTATGTATATATATACATTCATCTAATGCTATATAATATATATAAGACCCATGTTATGTAAATATATATACACATACAAATATATAAGACCTATGTTATGTAAATACACACATATATAAGACCTATGTTATGTAAATACATATATATAGTTTTATTCATAGAATATATAGGTTAGTTTTTTAGTTATTACATATAGATATATTTATATATTATATTTCTATACATGTATATATATGGAATATATATAATATGTATGTATGACTTTCCGTAATAGCTCAAAACACTTTGGATATTTTTGTGTGCTAAAATTTTCTTCAATGATACTCTTCCAAATAAAGCAAGTGGATCTTGTAGCTTTTTCTTTCTTTTTTGATATATTCCTAGAATAAAAACTTCATATATTTGATTTGATTCATTATGGAGCAAACCTGGTCTATCTCATTTGTTTTAAAATATGAAAATTTAAAACCTGAAAACATATTTTTCTTAAAAAAATTTGGGTGCTTACAATGCCGCGCTGCAATCACTATCCACTCCATGTGCCGAGATATCCTCTCTCCTTATGCCATGACAGACCCTTACCTACAGACCTACATGAGTCCTTTCCATATGCTGGACTGTAGCATTAATTGGATTTTGAACCCTTAATTGCCTGCAGCAGCTAGTGGCAGACTTATTAATGGGCAAGATGAGGCAGTCTCTCATTTGATATCCAAAAAAAAAATTTACAAGCAACAAAATAGTTTTTAGAAAAACCTAATACCACGTGAATTTCACCCAACTAAACTCCACCATGGTGAGAAAATTTTATGTACTTTAATGCAATGTAATACAAGCCAACTAGCTACAAGCATTTATAAGTTGACCTACAAGGGTGACATCGAATAGAGTTGAACCTTGAGGGGTTGTTTGATTACAGGTTTGGGCCTATATAATTATCATTGCATGCCCAGTTCCAACTTCTCACCTTGTTAGTGGGCCTTGTAAACGAGTATGACCTTCCTTTTGAATGTATGTCAAGGCTCCCTTTTGAATGTACATTGAGGCTCGCATGTGAATATGAGGCTTAGGGTTAGGATAATTCTAGTTCTATGGACCCATGTCCTATAACAATGACCTCTTGATTGTCTATCAAGCATGCAAGGGCCCACTAAATTTTGTCAGCATACCTATATCCAAAACTAGGTTAACCCCACATAAAAATCCAACAAATTATTAGAAGAAACCATAAGACTACTTGCATAAACACATAATATACAATATTAACATGCCGACATCAACCAAAATCGAAGATCAAGGGAAAGCCATAAGCAAACAGCAAACAAGATATAATCAGTAAAAAGCTTACCTAATCGAGTCATCCCCACATACTTTCTTTAGATAAACCATTACCTCGTGATCAGGCACACACGAGTACCAATTCTTTTTTCTATAATAAAATAATAACCTATCACATACCTCAATTCAAGCCGCCTTTGACCATGCCTTGATCACCGACTGATTGGAGGGCAAAACACAGTCACACAAAAGGGAGTAGTCGTAGGAGTGCAGAGAACCGAGAGAAAGAGAGGGTGCAATTTTTTGTTTTCAGTAACCTCTCATTAGGGAGCCCTAATTAGGTTTCATAACAAAATAATGGATTTGATCCATGAGTCATGCCTCCTCCACCTAATCGTCTCCATGCCTCTTTGTAAAAGGGCTTGTTTAATTGTTACATCAAAACTTTTTGTATAAAAAGTATCAAAGATTGAACCAGAGCTTGACCCTGCCTGGTGCAAGTATGTGTGGTCTTCCATGACTTATTAAGCTCTTTGAACTAAGGTTCAAGAACTACAATCTATATACAAAAACACTTAGATTCTTTCTACCATCAATATAGTACTAAAGAATGTTCAATGATATTTACATGCACGAGACCCTCACTACCATACCACTTAACACTTTTAGGCTTTCACGTGTATCAAAGAGATATCAATTAAGATTTTAGGGGCACTTACAATGAACAAATGTAATAAAGGTTGCATAGGTTTAGTTAGGCCCAATAGTCATTACTGACATCATTAAGTCCAACAATCTCTACAAGATCCAAAGTGTGCAGTGCTCTATCAAATCAACTATCATATTATGCTTTTAGTTATGGTATCTTTCGATTTAAACCATTACCTGATTTATCCAATATTATCCTTATAGGAACTCAGTAAACATACATATGTCTTGAACTTATACCCATGGTATAAAGTTGTCTATTAGTAATAATACAATAAAGGTTATCACAATGACATTTAGGATTGATGCTTATTTGTTATTTATCAATATATTGTATCATGATTGATTTCAATGAATAATTTAATTCTTGTATTACGGACTCACAATACCAATGACTTAGGTAGACATTTCAAATGATGTACTACTAGCATCATGTTATATGATTTGATCCTATTTAAAGAATAATTTCTTACTAAATTGTAGTCATGATATTTTAGGTTTATAAGAGGCAGACACTCAAATACTATAAGTATCATATTTAATTTAGTATCATCCAATTCACCCAATAGCTTGTTATTACTACATTGAACCCACTTTATGTAATCTCCATTCTATTAAGTTGGGTTATCACTATTTCTGAATACCTAATGGGTTTGAATCTCATCCTTAATCTAAATTTCTCAATTAAGACTAATAATAGTCCCTTAGTCAAAGGATCAACTG
This sequence comes from Brasenia schreberi, assembly GCA_036023115.1. NCBI lineage: Eukaryota > Viridiplantae > Streptophyta > Magnoliopsida > Nymphaeales > Cabombaceae > Brasenia > Brasenia schreberi. The sequence continues at coordinate 17,445,777 of JAYKKT010000082.1, forward strand.
TATTATCTTTGAATCCAATTATGTCTACAATCATAACCCTATTAGATACACGTGCCTTTAAAAACTGAAGTATGACTTGAATGTGTCTTTTTATTTTTTATTGTATTTGAAACTTATGATTAACAATAATGGCCACTTCTATTCTAATTTCATCTAAAGAACATAATTTTGCCTCAAAGATAGAAGGAGACATAATAGTTAGGCTTTAGATTTCTAGGTGATAGTGCTACCACCAAAGAGAAATGCATATCCATATACTCTATTACTAGTAGAGTTCTTACCGATCTAGTTGGCATCATTATATCCTCCTAGAATAGAATGATATTTTCTATAATATAGTCCAAAGGAAACATTTCTCATTTAATACTAGAGTACTCTATGTAGAGCCTCCTAATGAGTTCTATTTAGATTAATGTATTTACTCAACTTATACATAGTAAAAGCAATGTCTAGTCATGTACAATTGGTTAGGTACATCAAACTTTTGTTAATCTAATAGTACATTAATTGAGACAAAGGAATAACACTCATTTTTGTACCAGGCCTTTGACATGTCTACATATTATATATTCAAAGCTCTTTAAATTTTTTTCAATATAATGAAACTGAAAGATTATTATACCATTAGTAGACCTCACGATTTTAAGTTCTAAACCCACATCAACAACACCTATATCTTTCATCTCAAATTTACGAGAGAAATATTTTAGTCTCATGAGCTACTCTCATATCAAAATAAAAAATTAAAATATCATCTACATATAGGTATAGAACGATGAATGCATCATTGATAGTTTTATACTAGACACACTTATCAAATTCACTAGAAATCAAGTCAAAGATGTTATAATAAATCAAGTTTACATGCCATTGTTGAGGGGTTTGTCTCCATCCACATAAGAATTTAAAAAGTTTACATATCCAAGTTTTATATAGGCCTCGCCATAAAACCTTGTAGTTATTTCATATAAATTTTTTATGTAAATAATCATGCAAGAAAGCAATTTTCACATCCATTTGATCGATTGTGAGACCATATATGGATGTCAATGCTATAAGCATTCAAATTATGATCATGGAAAAAACAAGATAATAAGTATTGAAATAATCTATTACTTCTTTTTGTATGTATTTCTTAGTAACTAACCTAACCTTGTACTTATTGATTGTTTCATGTCCATTCAGTTTCTTATTAAAGATTCATTTACATCTAACTACTAAACAACAAAAAGGTAAATCAATTAATTTTTAAGTTTCATTCGAGAGAATTGATTGGATTTTATCATTAACAGCTTCCTTCAAAACTTAACCTCAAGTGAGGTCATAGTCTACTAGAAGGTAACATGATCATCCTTGACATTCAAAATCATGAATTCACTTCCAAAGTCTTTCAAAATCTTAGCTCATTTACTCCTCATTGGTTTAGTTATTTCTTTAGATTCCTCAAATCTAAAAATAGCACATTTAGTATCACCCCCACATTTGTCATCTTTTTTACCCGGTCGACAATAGAACCAATAATAGAGTTAGGATCTCGTAAATATGCACTTTGAGGTACACTAATCTTCATAAGAAATATATTCTCAAAGAATATCTCATCACAAAGTTCTACAATTGTATTGACATTATGTTAGATACATCAAATCTAATGACCAAAAATATCTACGTATATTTAGTCTCCACCTAACAAAAGAATATGACATTAACTATTTTAGGTCCTAGTTTTTTTCTCTTATATTCTAAGATAAGTACCTTTGAAAGATACCCTACACTTTAAGATATTTGAGACTTGTCTTTCGAGCATTTTAGAATTCAAAAGAACTACTTTTCTCAATTGTATGAGAAACTATATTTAGAATATCAAAAGTCATATCCAACCCTTCCCCGTACATGTAGGTAGATAGGTAATCGAGAACTCTATAGTGAAACATTGACCATAACAAATACGGTTCCATTTTTCAGTTCTACTATCTCATTAAATTGTGGTGAATGAGGAGTAATAACCTCATATACAATACCATTATTTTGAGAGTTTTCATGAGAAATGTTGAGGTACACTTTTCTCCTATCAAACCTTAATCACTTAAGAAATATAATGCTTTTAGTTTAAGCTTCATTCTTATAAATTTGAAACTTTTTTAAAGCTCTTTCTTTACTTTTAAGTAAGTAAACATAGCGGTATCTATTATAATTATAAATATAAAATGTCTTTTGTTATCCCTAGTTGTCATCCCATTGTATTCACAATTTCCGGTTTACACTAAATCTAAAATATCATATTTTTGATCAATCTTATGAAAATATTTCCTAGGTTACTTCACTTGCATACATATTTTTTATGTGCTTTCTGTTTATGATAATTTTACGGATTATATTCAAATTCATCATTTATTTTATGAAATCAAATTAATGTTACTCAACCTTTCATGTTGTACATCATATGCTTCAATATTGAAAGCAAATAAGAAGAAATTTTAATAAAATTCATTAAGGAATAAGTGTAGGTTCAACATGAATTCTAAATAGGTTTTTCACATCACACAAATAGCCTTTACCAAAAAACACCCATACTTAGTCGTATAACTATGACTATTATATTTATAATATGATCTTATACACTTCCTAACTAAGATTAGACCACTCATGATATTCTGATGAATCATAGAGATATATCTAATTCCATGAAGAGTGAGTGTTTTTCGAGAGAAACTTCAAATCTACATATCCTTCACTCCTTACTTTAGTAGTCGAATGATCTCTAAAAGTTCATAATACTGTCATGTGGCCTGGTAAGAAACAAATAGAAAATGATCAGTACAAACATGTTTATTTGTCCTAGTGTCTATAAACCAATAATTTGGCTCATGGATAGACAATAGTTTGGGTTTAAGAAGATAGACACTCTTTGTTGACATTAGATGTAGTGGTCACTATCTTGACTATTGCTTCCTCAATGGTCGTATGCTTCTTAGCTTTCTTAAAAAGATACTCTTTAGCCCAATGTCCAACCTAACCACAAACTTAACATGATTTTCTTTTAGGTTTGTTTTGGATCTTAGCTTTTGGTTTATACTTTGCTTTTTACTTTCCTTTACGATTAGTGTTCACTTTTTTTCTCACAGTTAGGTTTATTTTAGGGTTACTATTAACAAGCATAACTTTTTCTCACTTTAATGCTCTTTCTATGTTGTTATGTCTATTATGAGATCATCCAAAGTCATATTTCTTTTTTTATGTTTGAGATTTAATTTTAAGTTCTCGCAAGATATAGAAAGCTTCTCAATAATAGACATAACGATGAACTTATTAAAAACCTTATAAAGACCATGTCATATAAATAGAAACTCATATGTCAGTCACAAATTTCTCCTCTACCATTTGATATTTCAAAAATTTAACCACAAAATACTTTTAAAGACCTAAGTCTTTAGTATTGTATTTTCAATCCATGACAACCCATAAACTTTTTGTTGTCATGGATGGATAAGAATCATATATGTCGAATAAAATACTCGGCAATGCCGATAGGATACAACTACTACATAGGGTATCCTCATTTCACTTGGTGATTTTATCCTAACTCTTATGGTCAAACCCATCATGTTGGGGGCTATCTGACTTTATAAATGAATACAATGCTAACATATTCAACCAAATTTTTATACAATGCCAACATGTAAAGTGGGGACCGACAAATTTTTTTACCATTAAGGTCATATCAACCTTAGGTCATAAAGAAACAAATGACAACATGTTAACTATGTGTAATTTCTCTAAGAATGTTGGAAAAATCATAGAGCTATATGCATAAATAGATAATATGAATACACATTAACATTCTCACGTAAACTAAAATAAAAAATCCAGAGAAAGCTATAAGTAAATGATGTACAGGATCAAGCAAATAAAATAAAATTAATAAAGAATTTATTTGATTGAGTCATCCCCATAGACTTCTATTAGGGAAACCAAAGCCTTGCTATCAGGCATGCATGAGTATCAATGCCTTTATCATAGAATTAAACGATCACCTACTACGTACCTCAACTCAAGCTACCTTCGACTATGCCTTAGTTACTGACCAATTGGAGGGCAAAACATAATCATGCAAAAGGCAATAGTAGCATGAGAGTAGAGAACCGAGAGAAGGAGAGGGTGAAACCTTTTGTTTTTGAAACCTCTGATTAGAGAACCCTAATTAGGTTTTACAATAAAACAATGGATTTGTTTCATGAGTCATACCTCCTCCTCCCCGTAGCCGTCCCTATGTCTCTTTGTGAAAGGGCTCATTTAATTGTCACATCAAAAAAATTGTATAAAAAGAATACCAAATCCCAAACCTAAGCATGACCCGACCCAATGCACACGTGTGTGATCTTTCATATCCTTTTGAAACAAGGTTCAAAAACTATAATCTATATCAAAGGACACATGAGATTCTTTCCACCATAAATATGGTACTAAAGAATATTCAATGATATTCACATGCACACAACCCTCACACCCACATGACCTTAATACTTTTTTACTTTCTTCTTTATCAAAGATATATCAATTAAGCTTTTAGGGGTACTTATCATAAACTACATGTAATTAAGGTTACATGAGATTAATTAGTTCTAACTACCATTAATAACACCATTAAGTCCAACACAAACACATGTTTTTCAATGAGCGAGCAAGACCGTGACGAAACCAAGTTAGCATGAGTGTGGCAGTTTGCCGCAAGCACTTTTGATTAGTGGGGGAGGTGACTCCATGACAATAGGGAAATTGTTCTTGGTAGGTCGGCTAAGGATCCCTCATATTCAGTCTTGCTATAAACATCCTCTATAGCCAGTTTGGCTGAATTATGCGACTTCTTGAGAAGATTTATAATGTTTTTGTGGGAGAAGATTTTTTTCCTTTCATTACAAGGAGAGGTCGAAATCTAACATGCACCAACATGCAAACCCTAGGAATCAAACTCATCACCTGCAACATCTGAGTTAGAGAGCTCCACGAGACAAGCTAACACTGTATGCATGGAGAAGATTTGATTTTTGATGTTTATGAAAAAACAAGAACAAAGATGGAGGAAAAGTTGACCTCATTACTAGGGGTCGCTCTCAAGAAACTAACAAGTGTATAAACAAATCCTAAATTTGCATGGCCCACGACGAATTCATATTTCTTATTTTGGTGAATGAACGTCAAAACAATAAGATCATTACTTTAATAATCTGAAAGCAACATCGCCCATGAAATGATGACGAGCAATGGATTTAATTGACCTTCTCTTCTTTTTTTTGGTGCGTGAAACAGATTTACCCATTGCTCATTGCCAACCATGTACCAAAAACCTGTATAATACCCACTTATACTAATCACTATTGCCAACCATGTACCAAAAACCTGTATAATACCCATTGCTCATTGCCAACCATGTTAATCATGATTGGTGATGTTAATTAATTTGATGAGCACAACCGGCCATGGTTGTACTAGGGCAGCAGATGAGACCCAATCGCAGGAAGGTGGTGGAAAAGGTGCACATTAAAACTCAGTGTATAGCTCAAAGGCAGGGCACTCTAGTGTCATTGTTGTTGGTAGAGAGTTCGATCCCCATGAGGTGCATGTGTGGGTGTGCGTTAGGCTTCGACCTCCTCTTATAACAAAAAAAGAAAACTTGGTGTGCATCATTCAGTGTTGGAAAAATTATAAACATGCATAATAAAATAATATACAATAAATGTAAACATGCCTCAATCATAAAGATCAGTCATAGATCCAAAATAAGGCATAATCAAGCCGTACAAAAAACAAAAGCATATGCAAAATCAGAAACTTATCGGTACGAGTCACCCTTGTTGACTTGCCTCAGGGAAATCAGTGCTCCACTATGAGTACATACGGGTACTTGTGTCTTCCTCAAAGGATAAAATGCACACATAACTCGAAGAGTACGTACTTGACTTTAGGTTGACTTCGAACACGCCTCAATCGCATGTGGTTGGGGAAGAGAGAGTCTAACCATGAGCACAAAGACTCGAGCAACACTACGTGAACAGAAATGAAACTAGGAGACTATAAGGGAGAGAGTGAAAACTGTATGTTTTAGGAGGACCCCTAATCACTTATTTATAGGGTGTGTGCACAAATCGTGGATCCAATCCAAATGACGCACTGTTTTAGCCGCAATTATCTCATCTTATTCGGAACCATCATTTCTTATCCGGAACCATCCCACCTTATCCCTATTCGTGATTTTAAAAACTCTTAACCATTAAATCAGAAGTTTTTCGTAACCATTAAATAGATCAAAGACTCAGCTACAAGCCCAAGCTCTTTGAACTAACGTTCATGAGCTACCAAATATATATAAAAGACTGGTAGGTTTGTCACATTATTTAATATGGTACTAAACTTTGTCTCCTCTTGGTCATCTTTTGTAAAAATCCCTCATATGTTACTTTTACACTTTAGGACTTTCAAATATATTAATTAAATATATTTAGAGATATCAACATGAAATAAATGTCATTAATGCACATTAAATCCAACAATCTCTCACAAAATCCTTAAGTATAAAAGTGTTCTCTTAATCCAACCATCATATTATGCTTTTAGTAATGATACCTTCTGATTTGAATCGTTACTTGAGTTATCCAATATTATCCTTACAGGAATTAGGTGAACATATGTCTTGAACCTTAACCTTGGGTATAAAGGTATCTATTGGTAACAATATAATAAAAGGCTTTGGCGTGATCTATATGGGTGATGTATTAATAGCCATGCATCTATATTTTATATCATGATTGACTTCAGGGAACAATTTAATTCCCCTATTGTGGCCATACAATATCAATCACTTAGTTGACTATATGTAAGGATGTACTGCCAACATCTTGTTCTACAACTTGATCCCATTTAGAGAATAATCTCTTGATAAACTTATAGTCATTAAACTTTATGTTTATAGTGGATAAACACAAAGATACTAAAAATATTACATAATATAATGTGTCATCCTATTCACCTAACAACTTGTTACTATCATATTGAACCTACTTCGTGAGATCTTCACTAAATTAGGTAGAGTTGTCACTACTTGTGAATAAATCATGGATTTCATTCTCATCCCCAACCTCGATTTTTTAACTAAGGTTATTGATAGACCCTTAGTCAAATGATCAACTATATTTTCTTTGGATTCAACAAAATTGTAGGTTTCAGTTACATACACATGATCAGGAATAAAACCAATAGTAGGATCATAATCTTTAGAATATATACTTTAGAGAACTCTGGTATTTATGGGAAATATATTTTTAAATAATATAGCATCATAGAGTTTAACAATTGTGTTAACGTCTATGCTATAAACATAAGATCTAACGATCAAGAATCTCTAAGCATAGTTTGTCTTCACGTAACCCAGAAATATAATATTCATTGTTTTAGGTCTCAATTTCTTACTCTTGTATTCACGGATGAGTACTTTCACAAGATATTTGAGACTAGTCTTTCGACTCTTCCAAAGCTCAAATGGACTATTTTCTTTATGCTTATGGAGAACTATATTAAGAATATAAAAACCCGTATTCAAAATTTCTCCACATATAAGTAGGTAACCCAAAACTTTAAAGTAAAACATTAATCATATTATACAAGATTTCATTCTTCCGTTAAGTTATCTCATTAGACCGAGAAGAGTACAGAACAATAATCTCATGAACTATATCGTTGTCTTTGTAGTATATTTGGAAAAGATTTGAGGTATAATCTCTTTCCCTATCAGACCTTAATCATTTAAGTACCTTATCTATTTGTTTTTGTGCTTCATTTCTAAAAATTTGAAACTTTTCTAAAGCTTTATCTTTACTTTTAAGTAAGTAAATATAATAGTATGTACTGCAATAATCAATAAACGTGATAAAATATCTTTTGTTATCCCTCATAGTCATTCCATTGAATTCACAAATATCAATATGCACAAAATCCAAAATCTCAGATTTACTTTCAACCGTATAAAAATGTTTCCTAGGTTACTTCGTTTGCACACATATACTATATTTGTATTTTCTATCTATAACAATTTTAAGGATAGGGTTTAAATTTATCATTCTTTTCATGAAATCAAGGTTTACATTACTCAACCTAGCATGCCATATATCAGATGATTCAACATTGCAAAAAAAATGTGAAACAGAAGTAAATGCTTTATTATCATTAAAATTCATAAAAGAATAAATAATTAGTTATACATAAATTTTAAACAGACCTTCTACATCATACAAATAGTCATTTCCAAAGAAATACTCAGTATTAAGTCGTGTAATAATAACTTATTACATTTACAATCTAACCTTAATCCATCACTAAATAAGGAAGACCACTGAGGATATTCTGGTGAATCGTTGGAATGTGTTTAACTCCCTCAAGAGTTAGAACCTTTTTCGAAGTAAACTTCAAGTCCACACGCTCTTCGCCCTTGATTTCAGCAGTCGAATGATCCCCTAAGGTCATTGTTCACCCACAGATGGCCTGGTAAGATACAAAAAAGTATTGGTCAACACATACATACACATTAATCCAAGTGTCTACTATCCAATACTACGACTTATAAATAAAAAATAGATGGGGTTTAAGGGATGAATACTCATCACTAGCATATGCAATGATTACAACCATATCCACCATATCTCCTTCAATGGATGCAGGTTTCTTGGCTTTCTTAAAGGGCAATCCCTTGCCCAATATCTAACCTGATAACAAAGCCAATACGGTTTGTTTTTGGGTTTCTTTTGGATCTTACCTTTTGGTTTATACCTTGCCTGTTTTCTCTTAGGATTATTAGGATGTTTCTTTATAACCATTAGGTTAACCCTAGAGGTGTTGTATGCAGGCATAATGAGTTTATAATTTCTACGTTCTTCTTCTATTACTAAGTCTATCATTATATTATCAAGGGTCATCTTATCATTCTTATACTTAAGATATAGGTCGAAACCCACTCCAAACTTAGGAAATTTCTCTATAATAGACATAACAATAAACTTGTCAAAAAGTTCTATTTCAGCTTCCTTTAGACCATGACATAAAATCTTAAACTCGTGGGCCTGTTCAGTCATAAATTTTTCGTATACCGTTTGATACTTAAGGAACTTGATCACAAAATACTTTTTAAGATCAAGGTATTCAATATTGTATTTTCGTTTCAAAGTAACCCACAAATCTTTCACTGTCGTAGAAGAGGAAGACTATATATATCAAATAAAATATTTGACAATGCCAATAATATAAAACAATGGCATATAGTGTCATTTTCCTTCTACTCGATGATTTTATCCAAGCTTTTAGGGTCAGTATCATATGGTATGGGACAATTTGACTCAATATACAGATGCAATCATAATACAATTAACCAAATTTTCATACGCTACTATCATCATTTAAAATGTGGACCGACAAATTTTTTTAGCATCAAGGTCAAGTCGACCTTATGTCGAAGGATAGAAGACGTAAATATATTCACTATGATAAATAATGATTTCTCTAAGATTGTTGAAAAAAATTATAGACATACATATATAATAAAATAATACGCAATAAATATAAAAATTCTCCAATCATAAACAACAACCACAAATTCAAAATAAGCAATAATCAAACCACGATAAAACAAAAACAAAAGCAAAATCGTAAACTTATTTGTGCATCGACCTCAACATAATGCCACTTAAGGGCGCAAGTAACAGTTGACAATGCCACCTAAGGGCTACAAACTTGGGACCCTAGTGATTTGATAATGCCACCTAACCATCTACTTTTCTCTTTCAATCTCTCGTTGACAATCACCATTTTCGATACCAAATAAGAGTTATTAATTATAACAAATACGACTTATGCAATTTAATAATTAAAAGTAAATGGATGATATCCCGTTGGACAAGACAACGCTTAGAACATGCCTGACAAGAAAGGATATTCGGATAGCGTATTTGTACCTTTCGGGCGCTACAATAGTTGTTATTTATTGGTAGACCCATAAAACACAAATTGGCATGCTAAGACCGATATAGTAGCCGCTATAATGATCCATAATGTCGGTATTGACGTACAAACCCATATATGGGTATTAGGATCCCAGCTTTTTCAAGTTAAAACCTTCAAACTCTCTCTCTCTCTCTCTGTCTCTCTCCTGTGTCACTTCCGTCAAGCCATCCACACCCACCATCGTTGGCGATCAACACCAACAGAGACAACCGTAAGAAAAGGTCTCTCTCTCTCTCTGTTCTTCCTTCCTTTTCTTTCTTACCTCTCTCTCGTTTTCTCAGTTTTATATCCTCTCATTCTTATTGAATTCAGCTTCCTTTTCTTTTTCTGATGAAAAAAGACGAAGATCGTTAGCTCAACTAGCAAGACACTCCAATGCCGTTGTTCTTAATTGGGAGATGGACTCCTAGAGGGGGTGCATGCGTGTAGTGCTTCGACCTCCTGTAAATAATAAAAGGTAAGTCTCTCTCTCTCTCACTAGGAGATTCTCGATTTTCTTCATATATTCTTGTTTCTTCCTTCTCCACTTTTCCCACCTTAGTTAGTCTCGCTGTGCCTTATCTTAATTATGCTTTCTAAATTAGTTTCATATCAAGTTTTGTCTTGGTACGTTTTCTTTTTGATTGAAGGCACTTCAAATTCTTATTTTTCCACTTTACTACATTATGATAAATTTTGCTTACTAGAGCTAAATAAAGAGATTTCAACTCGTTTTAAATTTCCAAAATATATGCTTTCTTAAGGTGCATTGGCATTGTTCATGTTTGGTTGCTTTTAATACAAACAAGTGTATAAGTGCAACTATGTATCTTTACGATTTCACATTTTGTTACTTTAGTTTCAGTGTTCCGTTTACTCTTTTACATTGATTTTTTTACCGTCAATGTGTAAATTTCTCCAATTGGTTTTATGGTAAATTCTGACCGCGGTAAGATATGAAATCATGATTCTGTAGCAGCTGGTGTAGTTGGAAATTCCTCAATTTGTTGATTTTATCGTACATTCTTTAATTGTTTAATTTTGTTCTGCTATCATATTTGCATAGAAATGTTTGTTTAGATTGATTCATCATTATGATTGTGGATATCTGTTTCTGAATATTTTTGTAAAAAGTAGATAATTCATAATTATGATTGATAATTCATTATGTTACCGGACCTTTACCCTGATGAACTCAGTGGGGATCATATTTAGGTACAGCCGATCCATAAACTAGTCTAACCAGATGATAGAGCTGGTTAATGAGCCAACTGAACCAAAGAAACTCTTGTGCTTTACTGGATTCATTCCCTATATGAATGAGCTGTAGCAGACTGCTAGCTCATGGGTAGCTGAACCAAGTTGATGACCCTAAATAAAACGGCTCCTCATTTACTACAAATGCCCTAATACAATCATCTTGGAAGCACAATTTCAGTTAAAACTTGTTGTTTAACAAGCTTCATGATCCGAACTGAGATGAACTTAGCTCATAAATAGACACAAATGAAGTTCAACAAAGCTCAGCTGACCCAACTGTGTGGCTCATCTCAATTAGGGTGTGTTTGATTTATGGTGCGAGGCCTTCAGGCTTAACTCATATTGAGAAAAATCAAGTTTGGGAATTGACCGATTTATCAAAATTAAGGAAAATCGTATGTTGTAAATAAGTTCTAAAAAAGAAGTATAGTCGATGGGTCTATCGACGAGTTTAAAGTGAGGTTGATTGCAAAGAGATTTTCGTAAAAGGGATGATAGATTATATTGAGATATTTTTCCATGTTGTAAAATTTGCATCCATAAGAATAATTCTGGTGATATCAACATATTATGATTTAGATTTACATCAGTTAGATGTAAAAATTGCTTTTCTAAATGGAGATTTAGATGAAATCATATATATATATATATATACAACAACCCGAATGATACAGAGTTAAAAGACAAGAAGATAAAGTATATAGGTTAAAGAAATCCCTATATGGTCTTAAAGAATCATCTCGTCAATGGTATTTTATCTTTCAAAATGACATTATTGAATTTAGGTTTGTAGCTAATGAACTTGACAACTATGTATATGTGTGGAATAGTGGGAGTCGCTTTGTCATCTTATCATCATATGTAGCTAATGAACTTGACAATGAGATGATTGTCAAAACCAAGTCATGGTTAAACTCAAGGTTTGAAACGAAGGATATGGGGAAACATCCTATATTTTGGGTATAAAGATTTCTCGATATAGAGAATCTAAACTTCTTTACCTAAGTTAGTAGAGATATATCAATTATATCCTCAATAAACTTAAAATGGGTGAATGAAAATACGCATCTACACTTGTTGTGAAAAGGGCTAAATTAAGTAAACCAAATTGTCCTAGTGAAGGAGACGATAAGCTTAATGTTTCTTATGCACAAGTTATTAATAGATTGATGTATGTTATGTTATGTAAAAGACTATATATCATCTTCATTCTTGCTCTTGTAAGTAGATATCAAAGTAATCATAAATGAAAGCATTTGATAATAATGAAAAAGATTCTAAGATATCTTAAAGGAACAAAAGACTTGAAATTGTGTTTTTAAGCGGATGAACTAAAAGTGGTAGGATACTCAGATGTTGACTTTGTTGATAGCAAAGATGACAACAAATTAATCTCGGAACAAATATTCTTGTTTGGAGGTGGAGTTGTTTCTTGAGCATATAAGAAGCAAGGTTGTGTAGCGTTGTATATATAAAACTGACTATGTAGCTTGTTATATGATTACAACTAGTGCCATTTGGATTAACTGTTTCATATGTGATCTTAAATTGGATATAGTCAATAACATATAATGGTTAAATATCAATATGTTCATGATATGGTTATGAGAAAGGAAATATCCATCTCATATATGCGAACAGATGATATGTTGGCAGACCCCTTAACTAAAAGGCATAATAGAGGATCTTTTCTCAAAGCATGTTAAAAATATGGTTTGAGATATGTTTGAATGTTGTGTAGGAAAGAAATTATACAATGGGTAATGATCGCAATTATAAAACAATATGATTAGGAAAAAACCACAAAAGTGAGAGGTAAAACCAATATATCAGACTACTTAGCTTGAATGGCTAAGTGAGAGATATAAAGACAAGAGGATGACCATTCTCGGTATCCTCATTCACAAAAAAATGCTAGACCGACCATTTAATCACTTTTTGTGGGATAGTTACATTAACCAAAGATAAGGGCTCCCAATGGAAATTTCAACGAGAGAATCTCAAAGGATGGGGCGAGGTTCTACTTTATATATAAAGAAGAATGCATTGAACTACAAAGATCATCGAAAAAAAATAACAAATCCTCTCCAAGAAATACGGCTGGGGAAAAACTGGAAAACATACCTTTTCTCTTATGCTCTCTTGTTCTTTGTATGTAAAATCAAATGCCATCCGCTGCATGAACAAACTATCAGGCGAGAGCCGGTGAAGGTCACCAACATATGTCACATCAAACACAAAATTAGTGGCTATATAACACCAAAATCGATCAAATAAACACGACCCCCAAAAAATATGGCCATAGCCACCCAATGTAACGTGAAGGGTCATGTTGGGTTCACCCGTCTCTTGCACGAACACAAAATAACCCGACACGGAAGCGACCCTACCGCTAGTTTTACCTCAAGGGTTTCAAATCCACGCTTGACTATGGGGTTGGTGTAATAAACAAAACCATTGACAGTTTTTGTAAACATACGACGAATTCAAGATGCACTTTATCATTTTAATGGAAAAAGAAAGAACTACAATATAATTCTCTCTCTTCAGTTGATACAGGAGAGATGCCTCTAAGCTTCTGCAACTCGCTAACACTCTCTCTCTCGTTCGTATACATGGAGGAATTGTATGGGATATCTCTCATTCGGTATCCATCAAGGATCGATTGAAGCTTGGAATACGTTAAGCAAAAGGAAGAAGATGAAGAGGTAAGGATCTCTCTTTCGGAATGAAAGCCCTACTATTTATTTTTCCCTTTCTTTGTTTGAAAGGAGGTTGATTTTCTTGATTTATGTGCGGTAAATGCGTGTTGAAGGAGAATAGGGCAACGTCCTCTGAAGCAATTGAGCGGTGGAATGAAGGCTTTCGCCGGGAAGTTGTCGGTGGCGCTCATCGTTCTCCTGATCTGCACGATCTTTCTATTCTCAACCATAAAGGAAACGAGGTCCGCTTCACGGATGGAGGAGGTGACGTTCACATTTTACGCGGTTGAATCCCTCTTGCTTTTCAGTAAACGCGCTTCTTATTTTTGAGCAAATGCGTTTGTTGATTCAGGTTCTTGTGTTCTTGAATTTCGGAAATTAGGATAGATATCAGAGTCAAACATTTCGTTCTCCAAAATCTTTTAGGAAGAAGTATCTCGACCAATGAAAGCTTTTGCTGTATTGGAAAAGCGCGTAAATATGTGTTGCAAGATTTAGGGAAGATGAAATCTGTAAAGGAAACATAGAGCAGCGAAGATGATTTATCGCTTAGAGCGACAAGGACGGGATACTTGGAACTCTTATAAGTTGGGACCTAGCTACACTGGGAGATCTATTCTGGAAAACAGATACAACCAGCCGGCAATTCTACCTCTCCAAGCAATTTAACCTCTTCAAGCAAAAGGAAAAACAATCTTCCGAGAAAAATAATCCTTTTCCGATTGATGGGTTCCTCCGACTGGTTGTGACTGGCCCTATTAACGAGCTAACAGGTGAGTCGAGAAAGCGTTAACCCTTTTGAAGATCGCGCAGGCTTGATGGCGATCTGCTGTTTGGTTTTTATTTTTTCTCTGCGTTTCTCGATCGTACTACCGACTTTTAGAAAACATCATGCTTTTGTATCAGCTTTCTGGAAATGCTGGGATAAAATCGTGATATTTGCAGAACATCACGAATATTAATTACATAGATAGAGGGCTTGTTACAGATTCAGCGGGGGCATGTCCGCATGAGTACTGCCATAGACACGCATACTACACGGGCCACAACCTTATTGTCAAAACTAACAGCATTATTTTTATTTTTTTAGCATCAATGTTTTGTAAATCGTATTTGAATTGAATCAATTCATTTTTGAAGAGGAGACAGAATCAACCAAACCCAATCTAATAAAAACCAGACCAGCCTAATGAGCTGAGAAATATTTAATTACAAACAATCAATAAAATAATTTTCAGATTGAAAAAAGGCCTGAGTGGGGCTGTATCGTATCATTTTTGTCGGATTTGATCCAATTTAATCTATTCAGATCCATTATGATAGCATTGTTTTCCATTGTCAAAATTGTTGTAAAAGGGTAATGATACACGATGACGGTAATGATTCCTACCATCTTCATGAGAGCTGTTCTCTCCCTGTTCCTTGTTATCATGACATAATAAAGTTAATATTCCAACATCATCATTGAGGGCCACCGCTTGGTGCATTGATAACAGTTCCATGAACCAGTGAGAAACACAAATGAGCGCTACGCCACAAGGACATCAAAAGATACACATGGTGTCTTGCTTATATTACAGAACTATGCAATGTTTATTTTTCAAATACGACATGGGTTGCAGTTAGCTTAAATGTCCTTTGTACTGTTTTCCTGTTCGGAGTTGACTAGAAAATGTTATTTGTATTGTAACATCTGAAAAGTACTATTCTAGAAAATATAAAACAATGGGAATTCCTTCCATTTGTGATGTTGACCATGCATTGTAGTCTGGTAGGGGAACGCTCCTAAAATGGTGGGTCCCCAGCACCTAAGCATATGAAACCACACCTTATTGGCCTCTGGTGTTATTGTTATTGCTAATTGTTCTTAAAATGTATTTTGCAATTAACGTGACAAACCTGTAGTATTTGCATATTTCCTTTGTGAACAAGCAAAGTACTAAATGCTGTTATTCTTATTCATTTTGTTCGTATCACCATCACCCTTTTGTTTCTAGCTGGATTTGGAGGTTGCTACGATCTCTGTTATCTTGGTTTGCTTTCGCATGTTTGTTGGTTTGGTTCACCTTTTTCTTCTTGTGAATTTTGGTTTCTATGAGCAGATCAATGTCAATAAGTTGTGGCAAACTGCTGCTGCTGCTGACTGGAGACCATCTTCCGCTCCAAGGTCCAACTGGCCTCGTATGTGATCTCCTTGTCATGATATCTTACCTCCTTGTATGATATTTTAATTTAGAGGTAGCTGATTCATATCTAGTTGAACAATAGATTGAGTCCTTTTATCCTATTCTGAAGCTCTTCCTGCTGAAAGCAATGGGTACTTGAAAGTTCGCTGTAATGGTGGCCTGAATCAACAACGTACTGCAGTATGTTTCCTTTGTATCTACCCCTATATCCTTCATTCATGTTTTTTTATATTTCAATTAAGTGGAGCCAGCATTCTTGAATTTGAGATGAACTTCCTTAGCCCCAGGCATTAGTGTTCCTGTTTCTTTGAAAGAACAGATATAAAAATCATACTAGGAGAGTGGAGAGATGTTTCCCTTATTTTTCAAAGTGAGAAGATTAGGAAGGCCACCCAGCTGAGCATCAGACACCTTCCTGTTTCTTTGGTTTCCACAATGCACCTCCTAACATACTCTAGATTATGTGTTGAATTCCCATTTTCAACATAACAATTCCCTTTAACAAGAAATTTCAATTTGTTATCAGAGTGAAAAAATATTCTTCACTCAAGTCCCCTTTCTGGTCATGTATTGTAGATATGCAATGCAGTCCTTGCTGCACGAATAATGAATGCCACACTTGTGCTTCCTGACCTGGACGCCAATTACTACTGGCATGATAACAGGTACTCCTTTGATGTTGCTCTTATTGTACCAAATTCACAAAACTATTTCATCAGGACAATAACTGCTAAGTTATCTTTGGAACTTTGCGGAGAAGAAATGCAACCGCCTATTTGCAATAGAAGTTCCAATGTGTCTTTTTCTTTGATCATAGCAGTCTCAATCAACGGTTAGCTAATTTGTGTTCTTAACCTGTTTATAAGAATGAAGGAAGGTTTCCTATTAGTAAATTAATGTTGAAATAGTAGTGTATTTGGCTAACTGGCTAGTTTATCTTCCTTTTATCCCATAAGTTATTAAATGTGGGCTGTACTTATGCAATATATGGATAATGCAACTGAAGATGGTTTTTCTTGCTAAGTTCCATCAGTCCCACCTTCAGTATATACCCTTAGCTGCCTTTCATGATGAACATTTTCCGATGATGGTATTTGAAGTTCACTTCACGCCTTCTTCTTGGTGTTTACTCTCATCGATTGTGCTTTAAAACATTCTTACAAGTCAATCTAGAGCAGTACCACAAAGTTTGCTTAAGTAGCCTCCTCACTTTACAGCACTTGAATGAAATTGACTCTTTCTGTCATGCCTTGGCCGCGGGACCCATGTGACGTGGCTCTTGACTTGGAGTGTGAGCTGAAGAAAAATCCAAGTCAAGCACTACCCCAAGTAACTAGAGGACAAATCAACTAAAATCCAAACAGTCTACATATATTGATGGATGACCGCATCCATGGACAACCAATCCCACAATCTCACCACTCTAAAACTATCAAGCCCAACGAACCATATGAAATATAATACGTAATTAAACAATTTAAAATGAACCAACTCAAGACTACCTTCTGTCGGAAAGTAGTGCTTTTGATAAATAGGCAACTTCCTTTCTAACACGCCAACTACTACTAATATCCCAGAACTCTTCAATGACCTGCATTGCTTGTACCTGCAACAAATTATGGGGTCAGTGGAATATTTACCCTTTAGTTGACTTGCTTTCCACACTGTAAAAGAATACAAAAAACCACATGCACATCCATGTTTGATTAGTTCCATATAATGACCCAATACTGTCCCTCTCCAAGTTGTTGGAGATATCAGACCCTCTCCTATGGCCTTGGTGCTGATGACCAGATAGCGACCATGCCCAACTTAGAATGTGAAGTGCCCAACCTCTGGACACTATTCATCACACACTTATAGTCATATTTTCACACATCCTACCACATGCCCACTAGGCATTATGGCCTATATATATGCATCAAACAGGTATATAACCCACATATATTGGCCTGCACACTTCTTTGTGCCAACTTAGTTTTTTTTTCAAAACTTACACTCACTACTTTCATTAGTATGGGAAAAGGCTTAGTTGTTGCATGTCATATGTGTGCTAGTCGTTCATACTAGTATGCCTAACGAGGTAGTGAATGGATTTGCATTAGTCGCAACACCCATCTGTAATCCATATCATATCGGTGACACAACTAACCTATCCAGTTCAATATGAAATTAACTCTTTGCCGATTGATGTATCACCCACACCACAAGCATGCCCACATGTTATGCTCAAACCATGCTAGTATAAACCCATGAAACACATTTGACCAAAGCATTTATAAATGTGATATCAATTCTATTCATTTAAACCAGTCATTAAGCAATTTAATAGTTGCATGCATTGTCAAAAATATGCAAAAGCAGTTCCTATTTGTGCTTCTACACTATGTTATTAATAGCCGTTAGCGGGTTGTTAGCGGTTGACCCTGATATAGTGGTAGCAGGGATATAGCGGATTTAGCGCTATACTTTTATTTATGATTAAAAATTATTATATATAATAGATTCTCTAATTTCTAAGAAATATCAATAAACACATAACCACTTATTTCATAAATATGAATCAAACTAAATAAACAAATTCTAAGAAGACAAGCAATAAATTTCATGTGGTATATGCATAGAATTGTTAAACTTGTATTAGAAAACAAAAACATAAATGTAACCAAATTATTCTACGCACTAAGCACAAGAATTAAAAGAATTAAAAGAACTAATATATATTATACTTATATGCTAAAGTATGGTGACTATGGTCCATGACTCCAATCTAATTTGAGCAATTAAACAAATTATACTTACCCGCAAAAAAATAGAATAATGTTAGGATGGACTAGTGGACCAATATACCAATTGACCAAAATATTTATAATACATTTGAAGCAACAACTTCAACATGCATCAAATATAACAACTAACAACTTAACAAATAACAAGTCTCAAACATAGCATTCATCAAGATTGAAGTGTGATTATAATATTTACTTAATTATTTAAGATAAACCAAAAAACCATTCTATAAGAAACTAATCATATTCATTCATTTTCAGACCAAGACTGTTCCTCTTCCTCTTCATGTGTTTTTTCAAAATTAAATTTTCTTGATCTTCTATAGGCATCTTACCCGTTCCCTTGCTTTGTCTTCTTTGTCGCTTTCGTGTCCTTGATCTAGTATATACAACTCCCCTTCGTGATGTATCATATGCCATATCAATATTGTTGATTTTACCAAGACTAAACAACATAAATTTGTAGAATCGATCGAAGATGGAATCGGGTGTGCACTTAGCCGCCACCCCCTTTCTCTTTCTTCTAAAAGTTATATTACACGACTGATAGGGTTTCTCCTTTTAAACGAACATTCTAAATGTGTTTATTACATAAGTTCCATTAATGAAGTCTAATTTAAACGCACCTTTAAAAACATCAATATAAGAAAGGAAACTAATACTAATGACGATACTAAGAACAATGAAAAATAAAATACAATACTAATAAAAAAACAGTTGCTCCTAGCAACTTACTCCCCCTCAAGTTGGGTGTAAAGATTGTAGTTATTACCCAACTTGTCACATAGCCTCCTTAATCCATTCCTACATATTACTTTAGTCCGCATATTTGCACGTTGATCTTCTGATCTCACGTACTCCAATATGAATTCGTTGGTACCCACACAATCCCTGATAAAGTGACAATCAATCTCTATATGCTTAGTCCTCTCATGATAAACTGGGTTTAATGAAATTTGGATAGTTGCCTTACTATCACATAAATAGTAATAGGATTCTTCATGAGAAACCCAATTTCCATAAGCAACGACCGTAACCACTTTTCTTCACATATACCAGAAACAATGGCTCTATACTCGGCTTCAGCTATAGATCTGGCTACAACGGTTTGTTTTATGCTTTTCCAGGATACTAAATTGCCTTCCATGAGTGTTACATATCTTGAGGTAGATTTTTTATCTTCAGTAGGACTGGCCCAATCTATATCGGTATACACTTCAATATCTGCATGACCATTATTTGGTACTTGAGTATATGAAATATTGCATCCATGTGGGTCTTTGAAGGTGCTTGCATAAATCGATATACAATACCAACGGTATAGGCTATATCAGGCTGTGTAATGGTTATATTTGATCACATCAGTCTTATCACATCCATCTTCCACTCGTAGTTTATGATTAACATCCATAGGAGTATCAAGTGGTTTACACACTAGCATCTTGGTATCTCATAACAAATCCAATGTATATTTCTTCTTGTTTAAAAAACCATGAGTACCTGAATATACTACCTTAATTCTCAAGTAGTGTAACCTACCGAGATCTTTAATAAGAGCCTCCTCCCCTATTAGCTATGCTGATTTGCGGAGGACATGGAGGAGCATCCGGTGCTCATTATGTAAACTCTGCAAATCTTTTTCCTTTTGGGCCAAAAAAGGACTTCAAACCCTACCTTGGCTGAATGTTGGGACAAAGAGCAATAAGGGTGTTTATCCTTCTACTTAAAGAACAGACGGAAAGAAAACCGCCGAGTGGGCGTCACGTGGGAAACCTTGGAACCCACTATTGCTACTACTAGTATAGAGGATCTATTAACACACTACACCTTTTAGCAGCTGCCTCTGACCTTTGTCTCACGATCGCAACTCAAAGTTGTAGCCTCACCTTTTATGTTAGTGGGCTAAACTACTACTAGCTTTGCTGCTTAGCTACACAACCAACGCTATGCTAAAGTGAGCAAAGCAATGAATGAGCAAAGCTCCAATTAAAGGAATTGAACACATTCAATTTCACAAACAAAAGAGCAGAACATGATGATGATTCAGTAAAGAAATAAAAAAAAACTATGAGTTTCCAAGCCTCAAAAGGGCAAGATGGTGACTCACAATCTTGTCAATCAGTTTAGAAAATCGAAAAAAGCCTCATTCATGGGTGATTGTCTCCAAGACCCAGAAGAGAATGTTGAAGAATATATTTTTTAGTGTCAGTTTTAGTAATTTTGATATTTTATGTATTATTTTAATTGCCCATAGTACTAAGGGCATTTTGGTTATTTTGTGTTTAACAATCTATTATATAAGGGCTGAACTTCTTGTATTAGGGTTAAGAGATTGAGATTAAGAAAGAGAGAGGGGGGACAATATCCATTGGAGGGCCTGCCTCCTCTGATCTCCTTATTTTCTCTTTGTTATCGTATTTGTGATATTCGATCTTTTATTGCGCTACTCATAATTTCCAACATAGTATCAAAGCAATATGAACATGATGTAATACTAAGCTCTTCGTTCATACTACACTCATTGTTATGTATTCAAAGTTTTTCACAAGTTAGAGATGCACACATGGTGTTCAACGAAATGCCTCAACAATGAAATGTGGTTTCCTGGAATACGATAATAACTGGAGATACATATGAAACAGAAGGACTGAATGGTGTCTCGAGGGGGATGCTTTTGAACTCTGGTCGACTAGCAATTATGAAGAATAAAGAAAAGGCCATTAGGAATGCGATGATTTCTGGATATCTGCATAACGGGGAGATCGTGAAGGGGATCAAAATGTTCGAGTGGATGTGTTTGGATATGGTGGAACCAAATGAGGTCACACTTGTTAGTGTGTTGACTGTTATATCAACGTGTATTTGGTGGGCAGTGCCTAAGCGTTGGTGCGTGTAGGCAGACGGAGGATGCACATCAAGTGTTTGATGAAATGCCCCACAAAAGCTTTAACACTGCACACCAACTGTTTGATGAAATGCAAAAGAATGAGGTTTCATGGACAACCATACTGATGGGTTACAACAAGATGAAGAGGTGTTCAGACATATTCCAAGGGGTAAAAAAAAACGAGGACGAGATACTAGAAGACTCGATCACAGAAGCAAGCAAGCAATTTGAAGTTTCAACCATGAAAGGAGGAGACATTAGAAGGTCTAGTTGTAGGAGTAACAACTAAAATTCCTGCAGACCAGCAGATGGAAAATGGGCGCATAGAAAGTATAGAGAGTGGAGAAGTGAAAGAGATGAAAGCAAAGCTGTTGAATTTATGCAGCTAAGATTGTTGTTTTCTGATGAGGTAAAGATTGCAGTTATGAGGACTACATAAATGTGTTTTGCAATCATGAGGTTGCTAGACTTTGCAGTTAAGAAGCTGCTGAAAATGTTGCAGTTAAGAAGCTATTGAAAATGGCTAGCCATGAATGTTGAGTTGAAGTTATTGCAACCATGAAGCTCCTCAAAATTGTTGCAGTTAAGAAGCTGTTGAAAATGGCTAGCCATGAAGCTGCTGAAGAACAATCTTGAAGACTGATGAAAAATGTTGCAACAAGAAAAATTGCTAAAAAGTGGATAATTAAGAGGGCTAAAAAAATCAGAAAAAATGAAGAAAGAATAAGTTTTTTGGTAAGTTTGGAGTTCGAAGTATCTCACTCCCAACTTGAGGGGGGTGTTGAAAAATATGTTATTTAGTATCAGTTTTAGTAATTTTGTTGTTTTATGTATTATTGTAATTGCCCTTAGTACTAAGGGCATTTTGTGTTTAACAACCCATTATATAAGGGCTGAACTTGTATTAGGGTTAAGAGACCGAAATTAAGAAAGAGAGGGGTTCTGTGATCTTTATATTTTCTCTTCATTATTCTTATTGTGTTTTTTATATTCGATCTTTCGTTGCGCTACCCATGATTTCCACATAAAACATCTACTAAAAAATAAAGAAAAGAAATAGAACACCTAACCACTTTAGGCCGCTGATGATCATGTTGCAGGCCGTAACTCGTTGGGTTGTCGATGATCTTACCGTTATCGTTCGTCATCCGCCAGTGATAAGCATGTGAAACCCAGAGCAAAAAGAGAGAGAGGGTACACATACCTATATTGGGGACTAGGGTTGACAATTCTTAATCACTGAAATTTTATTATTTGGATCGGGTCAACCCATATCCATATGGGATGACCTGATTCAATGCTTACTCGATACAGGTACTTTATGTACCCAATAGAGGGTACACATACCGGTATGTGCCTACATGTATCAATACATATTTTGACATCGATACGTACCCAATGTACCGATACACATACCCATACCTGATATGTACCAGAAATAGGTGTGATGCCCTTAAAGGTATACCCATGCATCATAGATGGGCACATTTATCCCCATCACATACATTAAACTTACATGTGTATAATGAAATGAAAACATGTGTTAGGACTCATGAAGGGATTAATAATTTTGTTAAAGTTAATATTAGATTACATCGTTGGTCAATCCTAAGTCTTTGTCTATTCACTTTGGTTATGGATGAGTTAACAAGACACACTCAAGATATAGTACCCTGGTGTATGTTATTCATAGATGATATTCTATTCGTGGATGAGCCAAAGGAAGAAGTTAACAAGAAACTAGAATCGTGGAGAGAAATAGTGAAAGCAAAGGGTTTCCAAAAGACAGAATATGTGGAGTGCAAGTTTGGTAATTCCGTTGAAACATAAGACAGTTAATTAGTAGGTATTGATCCCATAAAATAACAATTTTAAGTACTTAGATCAATCTTTTGTGGTGATAGAGAAATTGATGGAGTTATTATACATACAATAATACAAGTTGGCTAAAATAGAGAGATATCTTAGGATAAGGAGGAGGGTTGTATTAGGCTTTTGACAGCCAATGTAAGAAATTTTTGGATTTATTTATCATATTTTCTCGACATTATGTGCATTGTATTGGGGCGTCTCCTCTTAGTGATACATTGCATAGCCAGAATGCATTGAAAGGACCTCTACTACGTCTTCAGTCTGATGTAGTGAATGATTATAGAAAGAGTTCATATATCATAGACGAATGTTTATAAAGAAGTTAGTCCTCAATTGTCGTCCGAATATAGTGAACAAATTATAGAGAGGGTCTGCTTATTTTTAAGATAGATGGATGTGAGGGGTAAGTAAGCTAATCCTAAATAATAAGATTTTGTATTGGTACTTGGAATATTATAACTTTGATGACAAGGTAATGGAGGTGGTAGATACTATGATTAAGAGAAAGATTCACATTCCATGTTTACAAAAGACAAAGTTGGCCGGATGAAAAATAAAAGAGATTTAAAACATAAAGATTTTAAAGAATAGTACTTAAACTTGAAATAGAGTTGGTATTATTATAAACAAAGACTACTGCTACTACTACAACTAAGCTTTTTCCATACTAGACGGGGTCGGCTACATGGATTCTTTGTTTCCATAAAGCCTTATCAATTGCCATGTTAGCAATTAACTCACAATAAGCTAAATCATTCTTTGTTGTTTCTTTCCAACACTTTTGTGGTCGTCCTCTACCTTTTTTAATATTTTCAAAATCTAGTTTTTCATATCTTTTTACAAGTTCTTTTTTTGATCTTCTCTCTATATATCCAAACCACCTTAAACGATATTCTCTCATTTTATCCTCTATTGGTGCCACATAATTTATTTCTAATAACCTCATTATGTATACGGTCTTTTCTTGTATGACCACTCATCCATCTCAACATCTTCATTTCTGTCACAGACATCTTTTATATATGTTGATGATTAACTGCCCAACACTCAAAACCATAAAACATGGCAGGTCTAATTGCTGCTCTATAATATTTACCTTTTAACTTTAATGGTATCCTCTTATCACAAAGAATACTTGATGCTCCTCTCCATTTTAACCAACCAACATTAATTCTATGCATAACATCTCCATAAATTCTTCTTATGACTCTGGAAAAATTGACTCTAGGTATTTAAAACTTTTCTTTCCAGGATGCAATGTGTGCCAATTTTAATTTCTATGTCCTCTGAAGTAACCAAATGATCAAACTTACATTCCATATACTATGTCTTTGTTCTACTAAGTCGGAAGCCTTTACTTTCTAATGTTTCTCTCCATAGTTCCAATTTTTTATTAACATTTTCCTTAGACTCCTCCCCGGACACAATGTCATATGTAAATAACATATACCAAGATACTTCATCTTGAATATGTTTTATTAACTCTTCAATCACCATTATAAATAACTATGGACTTAAAGTTGATCCTTGATGTAACCCAATATTAACTTCAAAGAAGTATGTCATTCATTCATGAGTCCTCACACATATTTTTGCACCATCGTACATGTCTCTTATAAGGTTTATTTATGTCAATGAGATACCTCTTTTTTTCAAGGTTCTCTAAAGAACTTCCTTCGATATCCTATCGTAAGCTTTTTTTAGATCAATAAATATCATGTGAAGGTCTTTCTTTTTTGCTATAGAATGTTCCATAAGACGTCTCAAAAGGTGAATCGCTTAAACAGTAGATCTGCTTGGAATGAATCCAAATTGGTTCTCTGTTGTACTCGATACTTGTCTTAACCTACTTAAATAATTCCTTTCCACAATTTCATAGTACGACTCATTAACTTGATACACCCAGACTTCCACTTCCCAACTCTAACAGCCGATAATCAAGCAAGAGATTCAACCTTTCACACAATTCTAAATGTTTCCCTTGTTCTTTTATATGGGTATAAGTGTACTCGCTCTCCATTCCTTGGGCATCTTTTGGTTTCTTCATATTTCATTAAATAGTCTTGTGAGCCAAGTGATTCCTGTTTCTCTTAGGATTTTCCAAACTTCTATAAGAATATTATTTGGTCCTATCGATTTACCACAGCCTTTTTGACTTCATTCTTTTTAATACATCGGTAGAAATTGTGGTTTATATAATTTTCTGATTTGGCTAACTCTCCTAAGCTAATACTAACATCTTTATTTTCATTAAAAAGCTTATAAAAGTAGTTTTTCCATCTATTTCTTATATCATCATTTGTCACTAGAATTTTTTCATCCTTGTCTTTGATGCATCTAACAAAATTAAGATCTTTAGTTTTCTTATATCTAGATCTGGCTATCCTAAAAATATCTCTTTCACCCTCTTTTGAGTTGAGCTTTTTTTTATATAAATCCTCCCAAATTTTAGCTTTTACTTCAATGACGGCCTTTTTCGCTTCCTTCTTTGCTTTCTTATAAGCCTCTAAAGTTTCACTGGTTTTCTTAGCATAATGTAATTTGTAACATGCTCTCTTTGCCTTGATTTTATTTTGCACTACTTCACTCCACCACCAAGCTTTTTTTTGTGCCGGTGCACCTCCCTTAGATTCACCTAACAATCTTTCACCACTTTCCTAATATGTATAGTCGTATTGTTTCACATATCACAAGGTGTACCAACATAATTTCAAGCATCTCTTTGAAGGACTTTCTGTTTAAATATATCTTCTTTCTCGCTTTTGAGGTTCCACTATTTAGTCTTAATAGCTCGATGTACTCTTTTATTCTTTGTTCATTTTTTTATTTATAAATCCATAACTAAAAGTCGATGTTGGATGATTAAGCTTTCTCTTGGAATTACCTTGCAATCTTTACAACACGCTCTATCTTTTTATAAATAGAGTAATCAATTTGTGTTTGTGATAAGCCACTCTTATAATTGACTAAATGTTCATCTCGTTTTTTGAAGATTGTATCGACAAAAGATATCAAATGCCATAGCAAAATTTAAAATCTCCATATCTTCCTCTTTTATATCCCCAAAACCAAAGTTTCCATGAATACCTTGATATCCTAATGCCTCTTTACCGACATGTCCATTTAAGTCTCCTCCTAAACAAATCATCTCCCTTTGTGGAATTCTTTGAATCACCTTATCTAACTCTTCCCAAAAAGTCGTCTTCATACTATCTTCTAGTCCTATTTAGGGTGCATAAGCACAAACTGTATTCAAAACCGCTGCTCCTAACACTAATTTCAACGTCCATATCGTTGTATGTCTACTACACTATCCTTTAAATTTTTTTATGATAATACCAACTCCGTTTCGAGTCTTTTCCTTACCTGAGTACCATAATTTAAAACCTGTATCCTCAATCTCCTTTGCTTTTTTTTCTAACCTACTTTGTCTCTTGTAGACATAGAATATGAAATCTTTTTCCGAATTATAGTATCTACCACATCCATTATCTTATCAGACAATGTTCCTATATTCCAAGAACCAATACAAATCTTATTATCTAGGACTAGCTTCCTTATCCCCCTCATCCGTCCATATTGAAAATGCGAAGACTCTCTCTGTAATTTATTCACTATATTCGGGCGGCAATGTAGCGAAACTAACTTATTTACCCATACCTGTCCATGATGTGGGACCCTTCTCTATAATTGATTCACTACATCCGGGCGAAAATGTAGTGACCCTTGCTTACTTTTCATTGCATTTGGGCTCTGCAATGCCTCGTTAGGCGGGGATGCCCCAAAACAATGCTCATAATTTGTGTAATCTATTGTATAAAAATTCGACAAAGTTTTACGTTGGCTGTCAGAAGCCTAACACAATCTTTCTCTTTTATCCGAGCTTCGGACCGGCCATGCAAGGGTGTTTATTATTATAAATAAATATTTAAAAGATAATAGTAAACATACAACAGCATAGTGGCTGAATCATGATGGTGAAATTAGTATTAGGAGTAGAGGTTTTAAATATAATTTGTGCTTATGCATCTCAAGTAGGACTAAAAGATATCATAAAAAGGCATTTTGTAAGGAGTTAGGTAAAGTAATTCAAAAAAAATTCACAAAGAGATTTGTTCGGGAGGAGATCTGAATGGATATATCGGTAAAGAGATATTAAAATATCAGGATATTCTTGAAAACTATAGATTTGAGGGTTTAAATGAGAAAGGTAAGGAAATGTTAATTTTTGTTATGGCATGTGATCTCTTTTTAGTCATTACAATTTTCAAAAAACGAGATAAACATTTAATTACTTATAAGAGTGGTTTGTCAAAAACATAAATTGATTATTTTGCCTGTAAGAGAAAACATATATTGTGTTCTAAGGATTGCAAGGTAATTCGAGGAGGAAACTTAACTACCCAACATCGACTTTTAGTTACAGATTTGTAGGCAAAAGATGAACAAAGAGGCAAAGAGTACATCGAGATATTTCGACTAAATGGTGAAACCTTGAAAAAGAGAAAGAAAATATATTTAAATAAAAAGTTCTTTAAGAATTTGTTTGGAATTATGTAGCTACACCTTTTGATATTTGATATGTGGAACAATATAGTTAAGCATATTAAGAAAGTAGTAAAAGATATGTTACATGAATTTAAGGAAGGCATACCAGTACAAAATGAAGCTTGTGGTGGAGTGAAATGGTGAAAGATAAGATAAAGATAAAGAAGGCATGTTACAAAATGCATTATGCCAACAAGACTAATAAAACTTGGGAAGCTTATAAGAAAATAAAGAAAGAAGCGAAAAAACCGTTACTGAAGCTAAAGCTAAAATATGGGAAGATTTATATAAAAAGCTCAATTCTAAAGAAATTGAAAGAGATATTTTTAGGATAGCTAAGACTAGAGATAAGAAAACTAAGGATCTTACCTCTCTTAGATGTATCAAAGATGAGGATGAAAAGATCCTAGTAGCAAGTGACAATATGAAAAATAGATGAAAAAATTATTGTCATAAGCTTTTTAATGAAAATATAGGTGTTAGTATTAGTTTAGGAGAGTTAACCAAATCTCAGTATATAAATCATAATTTCTACTAACCTATTCAAAGAATGAAGTGAAAGAGACTCTTAAGTATATGATAGATGGTAAATCTGTAGGACTAGACAATATTCCTATAAAAATATGAAAAATCGTAAGATAAATAAATATCACTTGGCTTACAAGATTACTTAATAAAATATAGAGAAACTAAAAGATGCTTAGAAAATGGAGGATAAGTATATTTATATCCATATATAAGAACAAGAAAAACATTAAGAATTGTACAAATTATCGGGGTATCAAGTTGATGAGTCATACTATGAAATTATGGGAATAAAATTATTGAACTTAGATTGAGACAAGTATTGAGTACAATGGTGTATGAATTTGGATTTTTGTGATAGAGATCTATTATTGAGGTTATTCACCTATTGAGATGTCTTATGCAATATTTTAGAATAATAAAGACCCTTCACATGATATTTATTGATTTAGAAAAAGCTTATGATAGGATACCAAAAGATATTCTTTAGACATATATCAATCTTATAAGAGACATGTATTTACAAACATGTGAGGATCCATGAAAGAATGACATATTTCTTTAAAGTTAATATTAGATTACATGTATTGCCGCCCGAATGTAGTGAAAAATTTTCAGAGAGGGTCTCTGCATTTTGATTATGGACGGATGCGGGGGGTAAGGAAGCTAGTCCTAGATAATAAGATTCGTATTGGTTCTTGGAATATTGGAACATTATCGGGTAAGCTAATGGAGGTGGTAGATACTATGATTCGGAGAAAGATTCATATTCTATGTTTACAAGAGACAAAATGGGTTGGAGAAAAAGCAAAGGAGTACAGGTTTTAAATTATGGTACTCAGGTAAAGAAAAGGCCCGAAACGGAGTTGGTATTATCATAAATAAAGATTTAAAGGAGAGTGTAGTAGTATTACAACGATATGGTGACCGAATCATGACATTGAAATTAGTGTTAGGAGTAGAGGTTTTGAATATAGTTTGTGCTTACGCACCCCAAGTAGGACTAGAAGATAGTATAAAGACAGTTTTTTGGGAAGAGTTAGATAAGGTGTTTCAAAAGATTCCACAAAGGGAGATGATTTGTTTAGGAGGAGATTTAAATGGACATGTCGGTAAAGAGGCATTAGGATATCAAGGGATTCATGGAAACTTTGGTTATGGGGATATAAACGAGGAAGGTAGGGAGATTTTAAATTTTGCTATGTCATTTGATCTCTTTATAGTCAATACAATCTTCAAAAAACGAGATGAACATTTAATTACTTATAAGAGTGGCTTATCACAAACACAAATTGATTACTTTATTTGTAGAAAAAAAGATAGAGCGTGTTGTAAAGATTGTAAGGTAATTCCAGGAGAAAGCTTAACCACCCAACATCGACTTTTAGTTATGGATTTACAAATAAAAAAATGGACAAAGAAGAAAAGAGTGCATCGAGCTATTCGGACTAAATGGTGGAACCTCAAAAGCGAGAAAGAAGATATATTTAAACAGAAAGTCCTTCAAGGAGATGTTTGGAATTATGTTGGCACACCCTCTGATATGTGGAACAATATGGCTATACATATTAGGAAAGTGGCGAAGATGTGTTAGGGGTATCTAAAGGAGGTGTACCGGCACAAAAAGAAGCTTGGTGGTGGAGTGAAGTAGTACAAAATAAAATCAAGGCAAAGAGGGCATGTTACAAATTACATTATGCTAAGAAAACTAGTGAAACTTTAGAAGCTTATAAGAAAGCAAAGAAGGAAGCAAAAAAAGCCGTTAGTGAAGCAAAAGCTAAGATTTGGGAGGACTTATATAAAAAACTCAACTCAAAAGAGGGTGAAAGAGATATTTTTAGGATAGCTAGGGCTAGAGATAAGAAAACTAAAGATCTTAATTATGTTAGATGCATAAAAGACGAGGATGAAAAAATTCTAGTGGCAAATAATGATATAAGAAATAGATGGAAAAACTATTTTTATAATCTTTTTAATGAAAATAAGGATGTTAGTTTTAATTTAGGAGATTTAGCCAAGTCAGAAAAGTATATAAACCACAATTTCTACCGACGTATTCAAAAGAATGAAGTCAAAGAGGCTCTTAAACATACGAAGAGTGGTAAATCGGTAGGACTAGATAATATTCCTATAGAAGTTTGGAAAATACTAGGAGAAATAGGAATCACTTGGCTCACAAGACTATTTAATGAAATATGGAAAAACCAAAAGATACCCGAGGAATGGAGAGCAAGTACACTTATACCTGTATATAAGAACAAGGGAGACATTCAAAATTGTTCAAATTATCGAGGTATCAAGTTAATGAGTCATACTATGAAATTATGGGAAAGAATTATCGAACGTAGGTTAAGACAAGTATCAAGTACAACAGAGAACCAACTTGGATTTATACCAGGTAGATCTACTATTGAAGTGATCCACCTTTTGAGACGTCTTATAGAACATTTTAGAGCAAAAAAGAAAGACCTTCACATGATATTTATTGATCTAGAAAAAGCTTATGATAGGGTACCGAGGGAGGTTCTTTGGAGAACTTTGGAAAAAAGAGGTATCCCGTTGACATATATTAACCTTATAAGAGACATGTATGATGGTGCAAAAACATGTGTGAGGACTCATGAAGGAACGACAGACTTCTTTGAAGTTAATATTGGGTTACATCAAGGATCAACTTTAAGTCCATACTTATTTATAATGGTGATGGATGAGTTAACAAAACATATTCAAGATGAAGTACCTTGGTGTATGTTATTTGCAGATGACATTGTATTAGTGGAGGAGTCTAAGGAAAAAGTTAATTGAAAATTGGAACTATGGAGAGAAACATTAGAAAACAAAGGCCTCCGACTTAGTAGAACAAAGACATAATATATGGAATGTAAGTTTGATCATTTGGCTACTTCAGAGGACATAGAAATTAAAATTGGCACACATTGCATTCCCCAAAAGGAAAGTTTTAAATACCTAGGGTCAATTTTTCAAAGTGATGGAAGAGTTGATGGAGATGTTACACATAGAATTAATGCTGGTTGGTTAAAATGGAGAGGAGCATCAGGTATTCTTTGTGATAAGAAGATACCATTAAAATTAAAAGGTAAATATTATAGAGCAGCAGTTAGGCCTGCCATGTTTTATGGTTCTGAGTGTTGGGCAGTTAATCATCAACATGTACAAAAGATGTCTGTGACAGAAATGAAGATGTTGAGATGGATGAGTGGTCATACAAGAAAAGACCGTATACATAATGAGGTTATTAGAAACAAATTAGGAGTGGCACCAATAGAGGATAAAATGAGAGAACATCGTTTAAGATGGTTTGGACATATAGAAAGAAGATCAAAAGAAGAACCTGTAAGAAGGTTAGAAAAACTAAATTTGGAAAGTATTAAAAGAGGTAGAGGACGACCACAAAAGTGTTGGAAAGAAACAATAAAGAATGATCTAGCTTATTGGGAGTTAACTGCTAACATGGCACACGATAGAGATCTGTGGAAACAAAGAATCCATGTAGCCGACCCCGTCTAGTATGGGAAAAGGCTTAGTTGTTGTTGTTGTTGTTGTTGTTGTTGTTACACATAGAATTAATGTCAGGTTGGTTAAAATAGAGAGGTGCATTAGGTATTTTATTTGAAAAGAAAATACTGTTAAAGTTGAAAGAAAAATATTACAGAGCAATAATTAGACCATAAAGCATAGTAGTCTACGCTTTATGGTTTTGAGTGTTGGATAGTTAATTATCAACATTTATAAAAGATGGCGTTGGTAGAAATGAAGATATTGAGATAAATGAGTGGTCACATAAGGAAAGACCATATATGAACAAATTAGGAGTGACACCTCTAAGTATTTGTCAATGAACGAAGGTTGATATTGCACGAATCAAATCCACCAAGTCGCAGAGTCAAGTGGCATTGAAGCATGAATGTCGATCTTCAAGAATAATCAACAAGAGAGCGGAAGCACATACAAACAAGTCAAAAAGCAGTGCAAGACTGCATACTTTTATTAAAGATTGAATGGCCTATTTATAGGCATTACATACATGAGAAAAATGGAACAAAAGGGAGAGAATGAGGGACTAGTGCTGGCCGGCCAACACTAGTCGTTGCTGTGGCTGTGCTCAATGACTAATGGTTGGCCTTGGTCCTTCTGTCAAACAAGGGTTGCACGGGCCCTAATGGCCCGTGCCCCTATTACATTAACACCCCCCCTCAAACTTTACGGGAAATACACTCAAAGTTTGTCTAACAGAAACTGAAACCGAGGAGCTGAAAGAGATTTGGTGAAGAAGTCTGTTAGTTGCATCTCAAATGTGACGTAACAAAGCGAAATCTTCTTATTCAGACTCTTCACGAACAAAGTGGCAATCTATCTCGATATGCTTCGTTCTCTCATGAAAATTATTGTTGGAGGCAATGTATATGGCATTTTTGTTGTCGCAATGCATGATGGCAGGATGTGGTACAGTGACTCCCAAGTCTGCTAAAATAGCTGTGATCCAAGAGATCTCCATCACAGCTGTAGCCATGGCTCGATATTCGGCTTCCATGGAGGAGAGGGACACCTTCTGTTGTTTTTTACACTTCCAAGAAATACGAGATTCACCTAAAAACACACAAAAATCAGTCGTAGAGTGTCTATTGTTGACATCTCCACCCCAATCAGCATTCGTATATAAAGATAAATCTAATCAAAAGATGAGGAAGAAGTTAAGAGGATCCCCTTGTTGGCAGTGTTTCTAATATATCGAATAATGCGTATGTAATGGTGAGATAAGTAAGTGCACCTATGAGCTATATGTATTGCAGTCACCTTACATGGAAACACAAAAAAATCAGTCGTAGAGTGTCTATCGTTGACATCTCCACCCCAATCAGCATCCGTATATACAGATAAATCAAAAGATGAGGAAGAAGTTAAGAGGACCCCCTTGTGGGCAGTGTTTCTAATATATCGAATAATGCGTATGTAATGGTGAGATAAGTGCACCTATGAGCTGCATGTAAGTGCACCTATTGACTTGCTGTATGTACTGCATGAGAAATATCTGGTCTAGTAATGGTGAGATAAGTAAGTGCACCTATGAGCTGTCGATAAGGGGTGGGGTCATCTAATTTCTCACCATCAGTAGACGTAGTTTGGTGCCTAGGACTTCCGGTGTGTCAACAACCTTAGTATCTGTAAGACCAGATCTGTCAATAATATCATTAGCAAACTTTGTTTGAGACATAAAGTATCCACACTTATTTTTGGTTATCTTAATGCCTAAAAAGTAATTTAGCAACCCCAAGTCTTTCATATCAAATTCATGATGAAGGTTAAGTTTAACTTCAACAATTCCTGCTTCATCACTTCCTGTGATAATCATGTCATCCACATACAAAAGCAGGATAACAATACCAGATGTTTTTCGTACAAACAATGCAGTATCAGTATAACAAGTCACAAAATTATGCAAATGCATGAATTTTTCAAATCGGTCAAACCAAGATTTAGGGGCTTGTTTCAGATCATACAGAGCCTTTCGCAATTTAAGAACATGACCAGGAGGAAGGTTGATACCAGGAGGAGGACTCATGTAGACTTCTTCGTTCAAGTAGCCGTTCAAAAATGCATTCTTGACATCAAGTTGGTATATATTCCATTGTTTAATTGCACTGATGGTTATGAGGATTCTAATCGTAGTCATTCTAACTATAGGAGCAAAAGTTTCATAGTTAATTCCATATTCTTAGGCATAACCTTTAACAACTAGTTTGGCCTTATATTTTTCAATGTGACCATTACTATGAGTTTTAATTTTGTACACCCATCGACATCCAATGGCTTTCTTGTCCTTGGGTATAAGCGTAATTATCCATGTCTGAGCCTTGTTTAGGGCATTAAGTTCTTCCTTCATAACATCTTCCCATTCTGGAATACCTTTAGCTTGATGATAAAACCTAGGTTCCTTAACTTGTTGAAGAGTGACAATCAAATTCTTTCTTTGTGATTCAAAAGATTCATAGGACACAAATCGCTGAGGAGGTTGTGAGATCCTGGGTTCTAATCTCGTATTTTCAGATTCTATATGGTTATCAATAGTTTCTCTTGGGCGTCTTGTATAATATGAGGAAAAGGGTTTGACAATTGAATGAGTATAACGGTTGTGTAAAGTGTCATTGTCTTCAACAGAGTTTTCTTGAATAGCTTGATGATCTTCCGAGTCACACTCGTCTTCATCTAAAACAAAGAAATCTTGAGGTAACACAGATTTAGAGTGTGGTTTGGTTTCATAATAAACATCATTCTAAAAAAATTTAACATCCTTAGACACGTATAGTTTGTTGTCTATGGGATCAAAGCACCTATAACCTTTCGTATCAATACCATACCCGAGAAATACACATTCAATGGCTCTTGGTGATAATTTATCATTCTTGTCTTTATACACAAAAATTTACATCCAAAAACTTTAAGTCTTTCATAGTATGGTGGAAGATTATATAATTTTTCAAAAGATGAGGTATTTTAAGTTTAGATGAAGGCATTCTATTTATGAGATATACTGCAGTAAGGATGGCTTCGGCCCATAGATATTTAGGAACCTTACTTGCAATTAGCATGGTTCTACAAGTTTCAATGATATGCCTATGTTTTCTTTCTGCTAAACCATTTTGTTGAGGGGTTTTGGTACATGACTTTTGATGAATAATTCCATTGGCTTCAATAAATTTTTGAAATTCATTAGACATATATTCTCCTCCTGAATCGGATCTAAAAATTTTAATGGTGGCTCTAAATTGGTTTTTCATCATATTACAAAATACGATAAATTTTTCAAAAACTTCGGATTTATGTTTTAATAGGTATATCCATGTGAAATGAGTAAAGTCATCCACAAAAATTACATAGTATTGAATTCCTCCTTTAGAGGCAATGGGCGCGGGTGTATTAGATCAAAAGCTTTGTTTGGTCCATAATTCCTTTCTCCAAAAAGAAGATGATGCATTTTTCTAAGAATACAATCCGTACATTCAAACTTTTTTTCTCTAATCGTTTTCATCAAGGGAATATTACATAATTTTTGAGAATCCAAGTGTCCAAGTCTTTTATGGCAAAGCTTAACATCTTGAGCTACGTTACAAAACTCAAAATTTGGCATAACAAGATAGTCCATTTTGTATAGTCCACTTTCTCTATAGCCTTGACCAATCACCTTCTTCGATAGGTGATCATTCACCACACAATGTTTGGATGAGAAAGTGACTACAATTATTATCACATATTTGCAACCGAAAGCAAGTTCAAATTAAGTTTGGGTATTAGGTTCACATTTTGAATTTTAAAGTTTTCTTTTTCAAAATTTCTAATCTTTTTGATTTGGAGTTTTGTTCCATCGGCCGTAAACACATGTTTTCCAATAGTCTCACAAGAATCAATCAAAGCATCCTCATTATATGTCATATGAAAAGATGCAATGCAATCCAAAAATCATGACATACCTTGAGAAGTAAATAGAGCATTCCCGGAGATGCTTGCTTTTTCTTTAAAAATCTCTTCTATATAAGCTTTGATGTTGTTGGGCAAGACACCTCTTTTTTCCACGGCTCCCATGTTTCTACCCGTTTTCCGAAGTAGAGGACAAGTGGTTTTAATATGTCCACTTTCTTTACAATAATGACAAATAGTATCCTTGTTAGGCCATGGTTCCATGAGCTTCTTTGTCGTGCCTTCATTGTTCTTGGCATGTGGAGGCTTGTAAGTCTTCAAGTTTGCTCCGGGTCTTATGCGGCAAGCACGACTTCTTTGGCCACATGTATATTCTTTAATCTTGTTTCCTCGATAACAAGATCGGCTAAAAAGGTATCCCCTCTAGGTCTAGGCTTTCTACTTATAAGGTTTGATCTAATGTTTTCAAATTCGACTCTTAAACCACGCATGAACAAGAAAAAATATTGATTGTCCAAAAATTCTTGAAATTCGTTTAATTTGTGAAGTTTTCCAAATTTGTCAAAACTTCTTAATTAAGTCCATAGTTCTGAAAATCCATTATGGTAGTCCCTAAAGCTTAGATTCCCTTGTTTGAGCATAATCATTCTTTCCATTAGATCGATTTGAAAAACAAAATCATCTTGATAATGAAGCTTTTTCAAATATTTTCAAGTTTCAAACGCATTTTCAAAATCACTAATCCTATTCCTAAGTTTTTCATCCACATTTTGACAAATAATCCATGTGATTTTTGCATTCATCTTTTCCCATAATTTTAAATCTAGCTTATATTTTTCATCTGCGTTGATAATTTCATCATCTTCCAAGCCATCAACGTTCAAAATTGGTTCCTTTATGGTTTCATCAATGTAACCTAAAAAATCTTTTGATAAAAAATATTTTTTTTATTGTTCTAACCCAACTTTGATAACACTTTGGGTCTAGAATACATCTAAACGACTTATTCTTACATTCTATTTTTATGCAAAAATGAAGATTTTAGACTAACCTCAAATTTGATGCAATTCTTCAACTTCCGCACTTTCGATACGCTTCTCAATGCACTTAATTTCTTCAATCCGAGGCTCTGATACCATCTAAGTATTTGTTAATGAACGAAGGTTGATATTGCATGAATCAAATCCACCAAGTCGCCAAGAGTCAAGTGGCATTCAAGCATGAATGTCGATCTTCAAGAATAATCAACAAGAGAGCAGAAGCACATATAAACAAGTCAAAAAGAAGTGCAAGACTGCATACTTTTATTGAAGATTGAATGGCCTATTTATAAGCATTACATACATTAGAAAAATGGAGCAAAAGGGAGAGAATGAGGGACTAGTGTTGGCCGGCCAGCACTAGTCGTTGGGCTGTGCTCAACCTGTCAAACAAGGGTTGCACGGGGATTCTAAAACTGAATCCCCAACTTTACGTGAAGAAGAAGTCTAACACTTCATCAAGAACAACTTTATAAACTCAAGATAAGGCATGACCTTTATATGATCCTAAGGCTCAGAAAATACTTACTGCCATAAGGAGATTTGACGTAAAAGGGGCCTTAGAGGCCTTATAGTTTCCGCTGAAGTTGAAGTGGATGCCAGTTGAAGAATATGCTGCACACTCATATGTAATGTAACAAGAGTCAATGATGAAGGTTACTGAAATTTGCAGTCAGGAGGACCGTTGAAGTGAACAACCATGCCGGCTGAGTGAAAGAATATTGCATCTATAAAGGTTGCTGAAAAGTGTTGCAGCCATGAAGGGTGATGAAGAATGTTGCAACCAAGAAGGTTGGTGAAAAGTGTCGCAATAATGAAGGTTGTTGGTGAACAACCAAGAAGGCTGAAAAAGGTGGTGTGCAGCCAAAAAGGCTAAAGAAGAAAATAAGAGAGGCCGTCTAATTCCATCTTCTAATGATTAAAAAGAAGGAAGGTGAGAGAGGCAGTCCAATTCGATCTTCTAACGATTAAAAAGAAGAAAGTGAGAGAGGGGCGGTTGAATCAAGAACAATCAACTTATCAAGTTCATCTTCTATCAAGTTTACTATGACAGTGTTGCCAGAAGAGGGTAGTAGTTTGTTGCCCAATCACAACATAAAGAGAAGAAACCATCTATCTTAGAGAGTTTGATGCCGCATGTGTGGTGGAACAAGACCGCTTGTTGGAAGTAATTGTTTTTGTTCATAGTGAGAGTTGGAGCATGCTCTTGAGATGATAAAGCAATTTATGTGTTCTTGCTTTTACCTAGTTGGTTTTGCAAGTTTGGAGTTTGAAGTATCTCACTCCCAATTTGGGGCAGTGTTATCCGCATCGCACCGTCTCGTACGATATAGTGCGATACACCACGATACGATACACCATAGTGTATCGTAAATAGGTAATTATCATACTGTATCGTGTGATACGGGCCGTATCGATATGTCTAGGGACCCTTATATAAAGGGTCCCTGGCCGAACCGAAACCCGCGATTTTCGTAGGTTTCCTCTCTCTCTTCGAGTTCTCCAAGCCTCCTATTTGACGATCTTCGCCTCTTTGGTGTTCAAGGCTCCAAAACCGTGCTCTACGGTGTCTGTACAAGCCTCCTATCTCGAATTTAGGTATAGTTTTAGTGTTTTTTTTAATTTTTTTCTTATTTTTTATTATTTTATTATTTTTTTCTTTTTTTATGAAGTTATTAAGTATGTGGATATGATTTTTATTGCATTAATGAAGTGGGAGACACTATTTGAGTGTTATTTGACGATTGGAGATTTACGAAGTGTTTTTATTTTTAGGTTTTTTATTGAATTAAAGTACTAAATTGAGATGGCAGGAAGGGCTGTTAGAGACTCCCATTCTAAGTTTGATGATCCGGCATGGCAGTGGGGTATACTAGTTGTGGGTTCCAGATCAAAGATCATATGTTTATTTTGGGAAGGTGGTTAGTGGTAGAATTTTATTGTTAAAACACCACCTAGAAGGGACTGGGAAAGAAGTTGCTCCTTGCACAGACAGAGTTAGAAGTTTGCCAGAAGGTATTAAATGGCAATGACTGCAGATGATTGAGAGTATATAAGAAAGGAGACAACAAAAGGATGATTTAGAGATGTTTGAAGAAGATGATGATGCTACTGGATTTGGATTCACTAATAGTTTGCCTTTAGATGTTAGAACAGAGATTGGTAGTAGCAGTTCACGAGCACCTAGCAGGAGAAAGAGGGTTGCTGAAGACTTTGGAGACGATAGAAGAGGAAGTTCAGAAAGGAGTAGAGGAAGAGTTTCTTCTAGTATACATTCATTTTTTCTTCCTATTACTACACCTGGTGCTCAACCTGGAATTCGTGCTGCTATGGCTTGAGAACAGTTGCATGATCAGGCAGACCTTGCAGTGGGCAGATGGTTTTATGATGCACGCATTCCATTAAATGCAGCAAAAAGATTTCATTTTCAAGCAATGACAGATGCAATTGCTAACATCGGTCCAGGATACAAGATGCCTTCCTATCAGAAGTTGAGAGGAAAGATCTTAGATAAGACCGTCATTGAAGTGCGAGAATATTGTTCGACATTGAGAGAGTCATGGAAGGAGACAGGTTGCACTATCATGACAGATGGATGGATAGATAGGCGAGGAAGGACTTTGCTAAACTTTCTTGTATACTGTCCTAAAAGACCTATGTTTTTGAGATCTTTAGATATGTTAGAGGAGAGGCACACTACCGATATTCTACGAGAAGAATTTGATAAGGTTATACAAGAGGTTGGGCTAGAGAATGTAGTCCAATCGATTACAGATAATGCAACTAACTACAAAGCAGTTGGGAAGGAGTTACCTGATATTTATGGGACTTTCTGTTGGGCACCATGTGCAACTCATTGTTTAGATCTCATCCTTGAGGACATTGGTGAGATGGATGAAATAAAGGTAGCAACTGAGTGTTGCCAAGATATTACAAAATTCATTTACAATCGTGCATTTGTTTTGTGTATGATGAGGAGATATAAAAAAGGTGCAGAGCTTCTTCAAACATTTGCAACTCGGTTTGCAACAAACTTCTTATCTGTATAAAGTATTGTGAGACAGAAGCAAGCATTGAAGAGAATGTTCTCTTCAGATGAGTGGCAACAATTTGCAGAGTTGCCTCAGAATAAAAGAAATAGAAAGTTGAATGAGATTGCAGAGACAGTTTTCGAAAGTATATTTTGGAATGCATGTGTTAGATTGTTGAGAATTACCTATCCTTTAGTGAAAGTTTTGAGATTGGCTGACGAGGAGAAACCATCTACGGGCTACCTTTGTGAAGCCATAAATAGGGCAAAAGAAGCCATTAGAAATAATTTTAATGGAAAAAAGAGAGATTATGTGCACGTGTGAAAAATAATTGATAATAGATGGAATAAACAATTACATCGGCCTATTCATGCAACAACCTATTATCTAAACTCATCATCCATGTACTCAGTAACCTTCAAAAGGGACGGTGAGGTTAATTGAGGAATCATTGATTGTATTGATAGATTAGTCCCTGATAAGAGCATAGCAGATGCTATACATCGAGAGATGGAGATTTATGATAATGCTCTTCACTTGATGGGTTTGCCTGTAGCAATTCGCAACCACACTACGATGAGTCAAGGTAAATTGTTTATTTTTATATTTAAGTTGCATCTTATATTACTGTGGATTATGTCTCTAATGTTTGTCTTTTTCTATAGATGTTTGGTGGAAAAGGTTTGGAACTGATTGTCCGAACCTTAGAGATTTTTGAGTAAGAGTCTTGAGCCAAACCTTTTATGCAAAAGGTTGTGAAAGAAATTGGAGTGTTTTTTAACACATCCATACAAAGAAGCGCAACAGGTTGGAACATAAAAGACTAAATGATTTAGTTTTTATTCGTTGTAACATGCGCCTTCGTGAAAGGTAATATTGTATTACTATTACTTAAATGTTCAATTCAATAAATTGTTTAACTTCAATTGTTAATATTATTTACTAATTGTTTATCTTTGTTTGTTTTAAGCAATTAAAAAAATTAAATAGACAAGAAAGCCAATTTGATCCAATAAGTTTGGATAATTTTGATATATTAGAAGATTGGGTTATAGAAGACAGCGAAGAAAATGCCCTCCTAACTGAAGAAGACATTGCATGGATTAATTTGGAAGGAGCGCAACAACAATATCAAAGAGATGAAGAATTTGATTTCCAAGCAGAAGGTGTTGCTGCTGACGATGATGAGGATCTCCAGCAAGGAGAAGATGAAGATTATTTAGTTGATGATCCTGATTACAATTTGTAAAATGTAAATGTATTTCATTTTTTTGATTCAAAATATGTAAATTTGGATGCAATTGTTTAATGTTGAATGCTCAATCTGTACTAAATTTTGCATTATATGAATTTAAAGCAATTACCAGATTTTCCTGATTTTTTTTGGAATTTTTTTTTTTAACGATACGGGCGATACGCGTCAGACAACACTGATTTGGGGTGTTGAAAAATATGCTTATTTAGTGGTTTTAGTAATTCGGTAGATTTTAGGTATTATTGTAATAGTCCTTATAACTAAGGATAGTTTGGTCATTTTATGTTTAACATGACTGAAAGATTTGTATTAGGTTTAACAAATCATATTAAGAGAGAGAAAGAGAGGGTGGCCTCCATTGGAGGGCTTGTTCCCTCTTCCAATCTCTAATTTTTTTTCACATTCTTATGATTCGTTCATCCGTTGTGCTTCTCCCGCAAATTCCAATAGTTTGAACACGTAGAAAGACGACCAAACAAAGTTCCGATAAGAAGCTATAGGTACGAGAAACTAGATTATAAAAATGTTAAAAGCGGAAGACCATAAAAATGTTGAAAGGAAATAATAAAAATTGATTTAGCTTATGTAGAGTTAATTGTTAGCATGATAGAAAATCAAACTCTATAAAAACAAAGAATCATTGT
Source organism: Brasenia schreberi (assembly GCA_036023115.1). Classification (NCBI taxonomy): domain Eukaryota; kingdom Viridiplantae; phylum Streptophyta; class Magnoliopsida; order Nymphaeales; family Cabombaceae; genus Brasenia; species Brasenia schreberi. The sequence continues at coordinate 17,487,971 of JAYKKT010000082.1, forward strand.
AACTGACCCCATCTAGTATGAAAAAAGGCTTTGTTGTTGTAGTATTTAGACTAACAAATTATATGGTGCTGCATGAATAATCAACATGAGAGGGATATATTTAAGATGGCTTGAATATGTAGAGAGGTGAGCAAATAAATGTCCAGTACAAGTGAACAATTTAAAAGAGGGAGAGGGGACCACAAAAGTATTAGGAGGATACTACTAAACATGCTATGGTTTTTCTCGAGATAATTGTTGATGTTGCACAAGATCGAGCATTATGGTGTCACAAAACCCATGTAGCCGACCTCACTTTGTATGAAAAAGGTTTGATTGTTGTTGCTGTTGTTGAACACAAACCCAACGCTTCAAACCACACATGAATTGCAGTCTGAATGCTTTGCAACCTCAAAATCCAACTCCACTAATCTGGTTCCACAAAATTGGACCCCTCCAAACAAAGACCAGATTTCTGTCCCCCTGGATATGTGTTATAGTGAACACTACTTGTGTTGTTGATAACACAAACGACCCACATGTGGCATGCTTTCATCGGGAATTCATGTCTCTCTCTCTATTTCATTGGTTTTCTGGTATTCTCTTCTCCTAACCAAATGCCAACAAGGGCCCTTCTTTGTTCCTTCACTTTCCATGGCCAAATCTGCTGCTGGATAGTGAAACTTCTGCAGGTCTCTGATAGCGTAATTTGGCCATTTCTTCACGCATTCATAGGCAACAATCATCCTAAAACTAGCAACAAGCCCTCTTGGGGAAGATGAAGGGAGGGGCTTCTTCTCTTTTATTTTCAGGGAGGGTCAGGATCTCAACATGATCCAATCCGAGACTTATACTTCCATTCACATAAGAAAATCTCTGCTTATTCTTTGTGCTTTTCTAATCTAAGTTTTGCTTATTGTGGCATAGTTTTCCATGTTTTTATGGGTTTGTGGGGGCCCCCACCATAAGAAATGAGGAATGCTTCTGTGTGTGCGAATAGGTATGTATGTGATTTATGTACCATCTTCTTTGACAAATTTTATCATATCTTGCCTCATTTGTGTCCAGATTATAACTTTACCTATGTGAAATAAATTATGCAGGCCATTATATGGAAAGTTGGTTTCTAGGATCAACTCATAGTGTCCTTTTTGAAATCTTTGCTGATTTCTGCATTTAATTCTTTAGCACTGTGACACTTAAAAGCAACGGATGGAGCGAATGAATGCTGCCAGCCTTATAAACCTGTACTGGTCCCTGTAAGTGTAACCTGGTAACCTACATTTCTGCATGATGGCAAAAGCTTCCAGGGATCACCTTTACATAGGCAGTTAATCTGTTCATAAGAATAATTTTCTAAAGGTTGAATTGTCTAAATATTTCTATGATTTCTGACCAATATACTTGAATTTAGTGATTGGTGTATGTTTTGATTTCTTTCATGTTGTTCCTAGTGTAGTCCACTAATATATCTCTGGCTAATAAGAGACTCCAAGTGTGGCATACAGGACATTATTGCTTATTTTCTCTCTGGTTTTGGTTCTAGATGATTATCATGCTATGAAATGCCAAGTCCTGAGGCATTTCTGTTTTCCTTGTTTCTTCATTCATCATGAAAATCTCAAAGTAGAATTTCTGTTCAACTTCGTGCAGTGGGTTTTCAGATATATATGATGTGGATCATTTTATTTCATCCCTCAAGTTTGATGTGCGAGTGGTCCGTAGCCTACCTGAGAGTACACCGGGAAAAAGGAAAAAGAAGATGAAGCCTTTTCAGGTAACAGTTAACGATAATCTATTTTGTTGTAGTTAACATGTTGCAAATTGTGTGTTTTCATCCACTTACAAAATGCCCTTTTACTTGCAGCTTCGTCCTCCCAGAGATGCTCCTGTCAGCTGGTATACAACAGTTGCATTAGAAAAGATGAAGGAGCATGGTGCCATTTATCTCACTCCCTTTTCGCACAGATTAGCTGAAGAAATTGATGACCCAGAATATCAGCGGCTTAGATGCAGAGTTGATTTTCATGCTTTAAGATTTAAGCCACATATAATGAAATTAAGCACTGACATTGTCCATAGGCTCCGAGCACAAGGCCACTATATGTCAATACACTTGCGTTTTGAAATGGATATGCTTGCCTTTGCTGGGTGAGTTATTACTTCTGTTTCCCTTTTATGTCTGTTGATGATTATCAAGTGCTCCTTCTTGTCCCCTGTGATTTACTTCTTATCTCCATACAACTTTTTGATTCCTTGATTTGGCGAGACTGGTTATGTCTTTCTTACCTATCATATAACTTTAGATTCCTTGATTTGGCGAGACTCTGTTGAAAGGTTCATGGAATTTTTTTTGAAGTCTTGGTCATCATAGATGTGATGCAGACGTTGCATATCAGTCTATTCCCTGTTTGTTTTGGTCTGCATGTAGCTTAAACCTGCTTTCTGAAGAAGTAACAAAATGCGACGCTGATTTTCCCTTGTGCTTGTGCATTCTTTCATTGGTGACTCTAATCTCCTACATAAACTTGTACATGTGCGTATTATGTTGCATTATTTTTTCAGTTTAGGTCTTATTTCTTTTGGTTTCTTTATAGGGAGGACACCATTCCACAGTGGTGAACCATTTTAGAATAATCCCACATGAACTTGCACCCTACCTCTATTATGGAAACCTATACATTGTTTCTTGTTACTCACATCAGGTCAGCTGGGGAACCTTTTCGGTTAAGGCCTTTGCTCTTTCTTGACTTGGTCCTACCACTATCCCACGGGGTAGTAGCCTTCAAGTATATAGGTTACAGTATCTCATATGCGGCTTAATAGTCTCAGTGGCAATGTAGGTTACGCTATCTCATATGCTTGAAAACTAAAAATTAAAAAATCTAAATCCCAAATTGGTTTCTGCTACGGTATTGGTATTTGAGGACTTCATAAATTATCAACACATGTTGCTTCATTATCAACTTCTGTTTTATCCTTAATTGTTTGTTATGTAAAGAAACTTGTTCAAAGTGCACTGTATAACCTGCTTAGTCATGCCAAGCACTCCAACTTTAGCAGCAGTCATGTGAGTGAAAACTGATTCTTGCCTGGGGTAAATTTTCAGATGCTTGGATATATTTACGCCTAAAGAGCAGAAGATTCTGCAGGAGTATCGGGAGAAGAACTTTGCTAACAAGACTCTGGTTTACAGTGAAAGAAGAGCCATCGGAAAGTGCCCATTGACCCCAGAAGAGGTACAATTCTTGCATCTTTGCTAAATGCTTCATAGATGGCTGACTTGGGAAGAGATTCTCTGAGAATTGGACTCAAAGATTAGATGTAAATGGCGTGCATGCTTTTCCTGTCACAATTCACAGTAGCCAATATCTTTGGCACAGTTTTAAGAGGACGTTTTGGCACCTTATTGGAAGTTTGGTAAACTGACCAGGCTTTTGTATAGCCGATACTTTAACATGCATCTGTTCAATTCACAGCAGTCATGTGACTTGTGCTTGAAAATGTTAAAATTGTACTTGAAAGGTCTGGGTGAGCTATGTCAAGCCGATACTTTAACATGCACTGCTGTTGCATTCCCCTATATTAATTCAATATGGAATCCCGAAAGAGCATTGCATATTGTGCCCTTTTAGTCATGTCGAAGTGATGTGTGGCAGTCATCCTCCCTGGTCACTTGTTCGATAACTTCAGTCAAATTATTGTTCCTTCAACTTATGTTACATGGACACTTCAAATAGGGTGTCTCACAAGTATCTGGCATGCGGACACTGACACTGGTACTACTCTCATGTCTGAATCAGCACTAACTATTCTCAAACGTTTCCCAATAGAAAAAATACTTGTTGATAGTTTGGTGTAATTTTATAGCGTAACAGTTTCACAAATTTTTGTTTTATAATCTAATGAAACTTGAAATTCAGTTGTATATAACTATGTTCTTACAAATCTCATTTATATTTTTTTAATGTTGTATTATCCTCCATACGCACAACAGCCCATGCACCTCAACCATATCAATGTGACATAGCCTTTAACAATTCAAATTGACTGCTATATGTATTTGAGCTTTTCATGTTGCATGATATTATCCGACTTCACATTCATATAACTTGCCAAATATGCAGGTTGGTCTGATCTTGCGCTCATTGGGATTCACTAACACCACTCGGATATATCTGGCTGCTGGTGAATTGTTTGGTGGCGAGCGATTCATGCGTCCTCTAAGGGACATGTTTCCTCGTTTGGTAAACCACACCAGCGTTGCCACCCCGGAGGAATTGGCAGCCATGAATGAAGATGGTCATGGTCTAGTTGCGTCTGCTGTAGATTATATGGTGTGCCTTCTGTCTGACATTTTCATGCCAACCTATGATGGTCCGAGCAACTTTGCGAACAACTTGATGGGTCATCGGCTCTACTATGGTTTCCGCACAACTATCACGCCAGATCGGAAAGCGCTTGCCCCTGTTTTCATTGCTCGTGAAAAAGGTTGGTCTACTGAATCGGAGTTTGAAGCATCTGTGCGTCAGGTCATGTCCGGAAGCCATTTTGGAGGCCCTCATCGGCGCATTACTCCGGAGTCATTCTACACAAACTCTTGGCCGGAGTGCTTCTGCCAGATATCACCTGAAAACCTGGGTGACAAGTGCCCGGCAGACAACATCTCTAGTCTCAACAGTCAATTGAAAAGCGAGAACACCATTAAAGAAGTTCCTGATGTTCGTGAAACTGATGGCTCATAGGGGAAGGCCAAGGAAGAAGTGTATTGATCGATCAACTAATGAGTTGCCGGGTTTTGAGCGGACCACGGGGAAACACGAACTCTTGATAATTTCATATTCTACAGGGGCTCTTGCAAGTTTGATAACCATATAGAGGGTGTTGGGTTCTTAAGATTGGTGTTTTTAGATGAATGAGCTGTGCAACTTTTGTAAAGAAACCGAAGCAGGAACGAGCAAGTCTTACTGAGATCTCATGTTCATTCGAAACTATTTTGGGATTTGCAAGTCTTGCGCATCATATAACTTTATTTGCGAAATGTTGACCCACCTTTTTCTTTCACTACCATTTTGGTGGACAAATAATACTTGATTTTAAAATGGTTAAGTTTCGGAGGGGTCACAAAAAGAGCTGCAGCTAGACATGGTAAACCAGAGCCTGGAACCGGAACCGTCTGAAAGCGGCAAGAAAAATAAAAGTTCAAATTTTTAAAGAAAAATGAAAAACGTTTTGGAGTGGTTTGGGCTTCGTGAAAGGTAGAATCAGAATTGAACTGGATGATCCTGGTTCCATTTGGTTTCTGGCTTCGTTCGTTTTCAGTTGGAACTGTCTAGCTACAACTCCTCTGATTAGGGGGTCGATGGGAAATCTTCATCTAAGGGCCCGAGGCCAACGCCCTGCATATTCGGTAGTGGTCTGCCTAACGCGTTCTGGAAGGATGAAACTTGGGGTTGGGTCCAGTGCATGAAATATGCATCTAGATTGTAAGAGTGTGCATTGGTCCGTTCAGTTCACAAACCGAACCAAACTCAAAAAACCGACAACTGAATTACACTTATTTGATTGAACTGGATTTGAATTGAATTATGTAACTAATCAAACTGAAACGAATTAGATTGGTTCGGTTATTTAGTTTGGTCTAGATAAAAGTTGCAGCTTCTCATTCGATTCATATGCAGATGCCCTAAATAATGATATGGCGAACCAGCAACAACAAAAAGACATTATGATAGATGGTTGAAGTTATGCATTTATTTCATCAGGCAAACATCACCAATAGAACTGCTCGATGCTTCTGTTAAACTTTGCTTTGTTGAAGTCTTTCTGATGCTTCACCCAATGCCCCAAATTTCTCCATCCCCTTTGATCCCCAACAACCAACTGCAACACCTACACCCAAAAGAAAGAGTCTATTTTCTTCTTCCGTCCAAGGACTACCTTTCTTCCTCTCCTGGCTGCTCGATGAGCATGAGGCATGCAGGCCATCGTCTGATGCGTAACCGATGTCAGCGGCGTGCTCATCAGCAGGGCCAGAGAGTGACAGAGAGTTGTTAGCATAATGCGAGAAGTTTCCCATGCTAGCACTCTTCTTCATCGACCTCCCATCAGTGAGCCTCACGCCAAATACCTTCACCCGTGCAACGGGCACACCCACGAGTTGTGCCCATTGTGGTTGGAGTGCGAGCACCTCTAAGTCATGTCTGACATGATCCCTAGCGAGAGGATCGCATAACTACAAATAGACAACGGCCAAACGCCGACGACAATGAGGCGGAAGTCATGACAAGAGAGCCTAACGACTTTTCGATCGTGGGCAGTGAGTTCTAGGCCAATATCTATGGTCCGACTTGTTCCTCGGCGTCCTTCAGTTCAAATGACATGTCTCTACTCACCATCATCGATGGCAACTCCAACTTGAGGCTCTATGATTGCTCTTCCATGACAGAGAAACACCACTTTTAGATCGCCACCATCTCTTTTGCATCCATATCCCCGATCGACTTACGTCCGTACCTTCCATAAGCCCTTGATGGACTCGTAGACAAAAATGTCACTCTCTGGAGCAACGCAAATTTTGCTCTCATTTTCCAACTCTATAAGAACATCTCCAAAACTACATGGCCATTAATTCGATTCACTGACGATGAATTTGTAGCTGGATCACTTCATACGATCACAATAACGGATATAAATCCATCCCCAAAAAAATCTCTTAGTTGGATCATGATCGCCAATAAAAAACCTTTGCAATAGAGCAAAATGAAATGGAAGAGTCAATGAAATCACCCTTCCATTCTTTCTCAATCTCTTTGCTTACGTTACCTTTTTTGTGACCCCACTATCAACTCTGATATTATGTAAGAAAACATATAAGTTTCCTAAATCTCTTTATTGAATGATCAAATCTATATACAATCAGCAACACAAGGCTTGTTTATTGAATATATGATAAGCATTTATAGAAGGAAGATAGGAGTGAAAGCCAACAACATTAAGTTGTTGGTTATTGAAGATAGCCCAATGACAATTTTACTAGCCGTTGGAGCTCCCTAGTGGCCCTAATAATCAAGGTGTTCTTGGTACCAACTGACCCTGGCCCTGGTAGTCTAGCTCAAGTGGCCATATGCCTGATATTTCTCATTAGCTAAGGTTCTCGTTGCTCTTTGAGATTAAGGGTTTGAGAGCTTCCACCCCTCTTACGATTCACGATGTAGTCCGGAAGACCTTGAGCTTTATCATGACTTTTATGTTTGATTCAGGTACACTTTTATATGTCCCATAATGACTTAGCTTGCACATATGAACATATAAATCTTTAGTTTCAATTATCTGCAGACTAAAGTTCTAACAATTTTTTTGTTCTACATTCATTTTCAGACCAAATAAATTATGCTAGACTGCATGCAACTAAGAATTATGTTTTCCATGATAGGCTATCATGAAACAAATATGGTGCACATTTACCATATTAAAGTAGTTTCTATATTCCTTTTTCATAGTTGTTTTGATATAAGTCTTGAGCATAGTTTTCCTTCTTTCAATGGAGAAAATAACACCACAAAATTAATTAATAACAAACCTTAAATAAGACAAATATTCCATGAAATCGGTCATATTAAAATAATAACCTCATCTTAAACACATTCTAAGGTAATGTTTGTTCTAAGTGTGACCTCTCTCAAAGCATTTTATGCCAAAAACCATTTCATCCTTGTGTACCAGACTTAGGGGGTGGATACTCGTGTGAGAGAGAGTCATGCCACTTGCCCGACATACCTTTTATACAGTAATATCTTAATTCACAGTATCACTAGTCCGTGTTCATAGCTATAAAACAATCATAGTATAAAACATATATAACATAATATAACATCAAGCTATATAATAATACAATACTCATAGACTCCACATTTCTAACAAATGAGTTTCTCATAGTGGGCTTAATAAGGGAATCAACTACTATATTGAATCTAGATATATACTTAATAGTCATATAGGCCTTGCTAATGATCTCTATCATAAAACGGGATTTGGTACCAATGTGTTTGGACTTACAATGATACTTGGGGTTTCAAATGTAGAGAATGGCTACTCAACTATCATAATAAAGTCATCTCCACTATTTGTCACTACTCCCAACTCATTGAGAAGTTACCAAAGCCAAACACCCACATTAACTACTACTGAGCATGAAACAAACTCAACCTCCATGATAGATAAGGATATGCAAGTTTTCTTCTTATTGTTCTACGATATGATGTCATTGTTGACTAGGAAGACAAAACTGTTGTGTGTTTGTGTTCATCCAGATTGTTGCCCAATCAACATCTCTACCTCCTTTCAAACATAAATCTCCTCCTCGATAATAGATAAGGATAAATCTCCACCTTTTCATTGCCTTCAGTGCCCCCTTCTAGGATTTGAGTGATACCTACTGCATAGTTGATATTTAGACATGTACACATCATATCATACAAAAGGCTACCCATTGCACCACCATTTGAGATTCTTTTCATATCCAATATTTCACCCTTAGTCTTGGGGTACATATTAAGAATTAAGCACTCACCTTTAGCAATAGGAGTATCTATGAGCTTATAGTTAGTCATTCCGCAGAGCTCAAGAACCTTCATAATGCATGGCTCTTATGAAAAGATCTAACAATGTCTCGAGCGACCCTTGTAGATCTTAACTTTGAGGATGTAACAAGTTTCACCCATACCCTTCATATAGAAACTCAATGATAACCATTATTTAATAATTATTAGATATTGTTACTATTTCCAATCAATAAAATATTATCTATATATAATGATAGAATCACAAATATTCCTTTTGAATATTTCACATGCACATAATGATCCTTCTCAATCATGGTGAAATCTCATGTACCATTGTTAGATGACTACTTGAGACTATATATGGATTTGAGGAGTTGACAAACCTTGCCCACTTGGACTTTAAGAATAAATCCCTCTAGTGACAATATATACATCTCCTTATCTAGGTTATCATTAAGGAATATTATTTTAGTGTCCATTTGATATAATTCCAAGTTTAGCCTAGTGATTATAGTTAGAAGTAGATGAATTAAGGTAAATTTGACTAGTATATACAAAGTCTTCTCATGGTCTATACCCTCTAATTATAGCCCTTCGCCACTAAATGAGCCTTATACCTCTCGATTGAGTCTTCAACCTGGAAATTCGGTATATCATCGTCACTATTGGATTGATAATAGGATGGTAGAAAATCCGATAGTGCGTATGACCTCTTTTCCTTGGTGTGGTCTTTCAACAATTGTTGTAAGGCTTTTCTATCTTTCAAGGTGAAGGATTCAGGTTCTCGTTCCTCCTCTAATATAGAGGTCGCTTTGGGTTTCTTTGAGTGATGTGATTTTCTATGAGCCCTTGCTTGCTTCTCATGGAAAGAGCATGATTGGACCGCTTCGGCCTCTTGGCTTAAGGCGGCGACCTTCTCTCCTATGAGCTTAAGATCCCTTCTTAGGGAAACAAACGAATCTTCCTAGTTTTTGTAATACATTTTTGAAAACTTTTTCGAAATGTGACTTGATGAGCATGAAGCCCTACTCGACACTTCACATGATCCTTTCGAACTAGACATGCTTGAGATATGTAAAAACCTATGCACAAGGGAGGTATTAACACCAAAGTTTTAAAAGATTGGAGTTTGAAAAATCACCTAGACTTGGAATCCCAAAAGACTCGAGTCCCACTGGGTGTGCCAATTCTGTAGATGTGAAATTTTTACTCCAAGCCTATGTAGAGACTTAAAACAATCCTTTCAATTCTACTTCGTACGCGAGCGTGTCAGCTAGTTTCTAAAAACTAGCAAAGGTGTGAATATGACTTGACGATTGTGGCTAAGCGGGCTCTTTTCACTTTAGGCTTTCTTGAACCGATGCTCAAGGGCTCAACCTAAGTGCTTTAAGGATTCCAAATAAGCTGGTGATGTTTCAAATTCACGTGAAGATAGGGTATTGAAAATGATAAACTAGTGCACTTGGTTTTCAAGTTCAAAATTCACAAGTTCTGAAAAACAGAAACTGGTTATGTTTTCAAGACTTGTTTCTCGAATTATTTTGGGTGCTTTAGAGACCTCCAAAATTTTACAAGACTGAGCCTGAAATATGGAGATTCTAGAACATCTTTTGGTTTTGAATTCGGGATTGAGATGTTACAGAATTAATTCAATAAAGTGTCTTTGCTCAGACACCCGATCCTTGCTTCTTCAAGTGGTCGTGGCTTCCCTTGTTGATTCCTCCATTTAATCAAGGCTAGTTGGCATGTGATTTGATATTTAAGTCAAGGATGTAGGATGAACAAGGCTAGAAAATTTTCGATATTGGTTGAATTACTTGATTCAAGTAAGACTTTATGTTTAACTCAAGCCGATCATGTGTAGCACTTGGTTGAATTGGGCTGGTTTTGATGAGGCCGTCCACTTTGATTCGATCTTCGATGAGGATATGCTTTGACTTGCTCTCCTCCCTTGATTTACGATTTGTCCTTCGCGAAACTGTCCCTAACTCGAAGCGGGCCCTACTTGTCGACTTGCTTTATGTCTGTTTTACTCTAATCTTTTGGGCTTTATACTTTTAACTTTAATTTGAAACCTTTTAAAATATTTATTTTAAAGATTTAAAATTTTCATTTTAAAGCTAAAAGATTTAAAACAAGTCAACTTTCGAATTTTGGAGTATTTTCAGAAATTTTTTATTTAGGGTGTTTACATATGCCCCTCTTTGGCATTAATCCAAAGTTATTTGGATAATGGTAAAGAATAAAATACCCTTTTTGATTTACTTCCTAAATTATCTTCAAAATATAAATCATCCTTCATTTCATAAGATACTTTTCCTTGGATCATAGAGGAGGGGAATTTTAGCCAAAGGAGACTTCACCCGTATTGAATACTAGTCCCAAACATGATCATGCATGACCAATTTTGGATATATGCATGCATGGTGTGTGATGCAAATGAATTGTGGAGTTATATAGACTTATTTAAGAGATTGATGAGCTTGAGGAGAAGCCTATGAAGGCCTACTGCCCCAAGTAAGACAATCCCATGTCATTTGACATTTTGGATTTTCAAAATTCATTTTTAAAGGAAACTCCTTTTAGTTTCTATCAAAAGGATTTCAAATTTTTCATATTTCCCTTCATTTGGGTTTCAATACCCACTACTTAGCAGAGGTTTTATAGGAAATTTTAAAAAAGATTTTAAAATTCCATTTCCCACACAACAAAGTCTAATTCTCAAACAAAATGAAATCCAAATAAGTATATTCTATTCCTACTTTAGGATTTTCATAGATAAACCTTTCTCCATTGGAATAAGTTATAGGGATTAGGGAAAGAGTTACCACGGTCCCTTTTAAAGCGTCCCATGGTTTAAGGCAAAGAAATAGAAAATTGATCTTTTTGAGCTTTGAATTTTCTATCAACATGGAGGGCCTCATTTTTTTCTTTTTGGAGGATTTTTTTTTGTATTCCCTCTTTTTTCTTTTTTTTCATTCAAAAAGAATACCTCTTTTGGAGGAATTTTTGTATTCCCTCTTTCTATTTGAAAGGAAGACCTATTTATGGAGGAGTTTTTGTATTTTTTTTTTGAATTTTGCTAATTTTTCTTTTTGAGAGAGAAGTAAAATGGGGGAAAACTTATCCCTTTGGCTACTAGATTCAACCAAGATCATCCCATTTCCTAATAGCATCTACCATTTAAAAATATTTTGCTATTTTGAATAAGGCTTCATTTTGTAAGTCAAGGATTTTTGAAATGTCACCAAATGATTTTGAAAACTCTACTTTTCATAAAGCATCGATTCCCTTACTCAGGTCCATATGATTAATCTTGATCCTTCTTTCAAGAAGTTCAAAGGAGATCTATTTTAAAATCTTTTTGAAAGAAATTTAATATAGACCCTATACATAATATTTTTTTAGGTATTGGGCATTTATAGGATCTACTAAATTTTAACCCTCAACATCAATCAACCAATATGAATTGTTGGTGGTTATTTCCCTTACAACATAGGGACCATCCCACTTGGGCCGCCACTTTCTAAGTAGATGTGGGTCATGATGGTAGATGGTTTTCAATACAAGGTCTTTCACTTTGAAGTAGCGAGCCTTCATATGCTTTTCATAATGCCGAGCTATCCTTTGCCGGTATGCATGTGCATGATCCATAGCAAGGAGCATTTTCTCGTCTACTAAATCAAGCTCAGCCATTCTAGTATGTTGTAAAGTCTCTATGGGGAGGTCGAGTGCAAGTGATGTATGAAATGAATGCAATTTCGTATGAATGGGGAGAATAACATTTGTATCATAGACCAACTCAAATGGTGTGGCATTGGTGGGTGTTCGGATGGAAGTTCTATAAGCCCATAAGACTTCATCAAGCTTCTCATGCCATGTCCTATCATTTTCTAAGGTTTTCTCAATGATACTTATGAGAGTTTTGTTCATAGCTTCGGCTTGGTCATTGCCTTGAGGGTAGTAAGGTGATGAGAAGTGTTGAGTTATGCCATAGGTATTACATAACTTTTCCATCTTCTCATTCTTGAAAGGTATGCCATTATCCGACACTAGGTCTCTTGGAACTCCAAATCGAGTCAAGATATTTTTCTTAATGAATGTCACTACATGTTGTCCTTGGACATTAGCCAAAGAGGTAGCTTCAACCCATTTAGAAAAATATTCAGTAGCTCCTAAGATGAACCTTTGTCCATTCGATGCAATTGGGGAGATGGGTCCTATGATGTCAAATGCCCACATGGTGAAGGGCCATGGGCTCATAATGGAATGTAAAGTGGACGATGGGATATGAATGGCATGTCCATGCACTTGGCATTGATGGCATTTCCTAACATAATCATGGCAATCTTGGTTAAGGGTGGACCAAAAATAACCGGCCCTAAGTATCTTCATGGCCATCATATTTGCATTGACATGGCCTCCACATTCTCCATCGTGAAACTCATGCATTATAGTCCTAGTCTCATCAAGGTCTACACATTTCAACAAGATGCCGATAAAACTCTTTTTGTAAAGAATCCCTCCCAAAATCACATATCGGGTTGAAATTTTTTGAATAAAAGCTTTATCTTTAGAAGAAGTAAATTCGGGAAATCCTCCATTTTCTAAAAAGTTTTTAACGTCTTGAAACCAAGGTTTTCCAATAGAATTTTGGTCATTTTGGCAAATCTCCAAATCGTGGGTGGATGGAGTGAGTGAGTGCCAAATTTCTAAGGATCAAGTTCCCATTGTGGGGTCGACTCTTAGAGATGAGCCTAGGGATGAGAGGGCATCTGCTATAGTGTTGTCCTCTCTACCTATGTGGGTGAGTGTGCATGACTTGAAGGAATCGACCAATTGAGTGGCCAATTCATGGTATGGTATGAGTTTTTCATTTTTGACTTGCCAAATTTTTAAAACTTGGTTTATAACAAGCATAGAATCTCCAAAGACTTTGATACATGATGCCCCTAGATTTTTTAAAATTTTTAGGCCTTGTATGAGTGCTTCATATTCATCCACATTATTTGAGCATAAAAAATCTAGTCGAATGACAATTGAGATTTCTCTTTTCTCGGGAGATATGAGAATGATTCCCACACTTGCCCCTTGTTGATTCTTTGCCCCATCAAAATACATTCTCCATACTTGATATTCATTAAAACAATTTTCTAAAACATGGTTTTGAAATTCATTTGCAAAGATGCCTTCATCGGGCATTTCATTAAGTATGGGATATGTATCTTCAAGAGGTAATGGAGTTTTGATGATGAAACTTTAACTCATACTCCATTAAGAGGAGCTGCCATTTACCTAGCCTACCTATGAGGATAGGTTCTTCAAACAAGTACTTGATTAGATCAAGCTTAGACACTATCCAAATTTCATGATCTAGAAAATAATGTCTAAACTTTTGGCAAGCCCATACCAAGGCCAAACACATTTTCTTCATGGCTTGATAATTTCTTTCATATCCCAATAGAGTTTTCGAAATGTAGTAAATAGCATACTCCTTAAGACTATCATCCTCATATTGAGCAAGTAAAGCACCCAATACATTCGCATGAATGGAAATATAAAGCAATAAAGGTTTTCCTTGCTTTGAAAGTTTTAAAATTGGAGGATTTATCAAATAAGTTTTCAATCTTTCAAAAGCTTTTTGGCAATCGGAATCCCATTCAAATTTAACCCCTTTTCTCAAAAGCCTATTGAAAGGTTCGCATCTTGTTGCTAAATTGGAGATAAATCTCCTAATTGCTTGGAGTCGACCTTGGAAGCTTCGGATTTATGTCAAGTTGGAGGGTGGAGGCATGTCTATGATGGCTCGACACTTAGAGGGGTCGACCTCTATGCCCATTTGGCTTACCATAAACCCTAAGATTTTTCCCAATTCCACTCCAAAAACACATTTTTTAGGGTTTAGCTTCACTTTATAAAGCCTAAGCCTTTCAAAATTTTTTTGTAAAGATTCTGTGTGTGCATCAGGTTTTTTATTTTACCAAAAGATCATTCACATATACTTTCAAGAGCTCATAGATTTGATCATGGAAAATAGTAGTCATGGCTCTTTGGTATGTGGCACTGGCATTTTTCAAACCAAATGGCATAACCGTGTAACAGTATGTGCCCCAAGGTGTAGTAAAAGCAGTTTTTGCCTGATCTTTTGGTGCTAACTTAATTTGATTATAACCCGAATAGCCATCCATGAAAGAAAATATTTCATGATTTGCAGTGCTATCCACTATCAAATCAATGTTTGTAAGAGAAAAATTACCTTTTGGAGTGGCTTTGTTCAAATTTTTAAAATCAATGCAAATTCGAATTTTTCCATTGGATTTTCAAACCACAACAATGTTTGAAAGTCATTCGGAATAAGCAATGGGTTTTATAAATTCGGCTTTTAAAAGATCTTCTAAACCCTCTTTCATTTGGGAGTGAACATCGGGATGGATTTTTCTAAGCTTTTGCTTAACGGGTTCGAATTGGGTTCTAAGAGTAGATGATGTTCTACGAATTTAGGGTCTACATCCGGCATGTCTTCATAGGTCCATGCAAATACATCAACATAGGTTATAAAAAATGCAATGAATGATGCTCTTTCATGCTCATGCAAACATGCACCTATTTTTACATACTTTGGGTTAGACTCACTCCCTAGGTTAATTTCTACAAAATTCCCTCTTACGAAATTGGAAGATTTTTCCAAGTCAAGGATTCTATGAAATTCGGGAAGCTCGGAGGCTTGATCTTCCTCATAAATGAGGGGATCTTCCTCCTTACTTTGATAATTCTTAAGCACTTTAATTTCTAAGGAAGTGTCATGCAAGAGAGTGAGGTTGAGAGTAGTGAGCTTGAATGATTTTGGTTTGGAAATATATACAAGTTTGGAAGAACTCGAAAATGGTCTTTCTACATGGCCAATATTTTTGAAGTTTTTAAAATTTTCAATTTTTTTGTCATTTTCAAAACAAATGCTAGAAGGATGAATGCAAAAGACTTTCTTTTTGGAATTTTCAACTTTTTCAATTTTTTTGGATTTTTTCAAACAAAGACTAGGAGAACGAACATAAACAACTTTCTTTTTGAAATTTTCAGGTTTTTCAAATGTTTTTGGGTTTTGAAAGTTTTTCATTTTTTTTGGTTTTTCCAAATATATATATTTTTTGGATTTTTGTCTAAAGATGAATCTTCCATCAAACCTAAAATGAAAACGCCGTGAATTAGACTCTAAACAAGAGGTCTAAGCCATAGGTTTCGGTGTTAGTAGGTTCTAGGGCACCCTTGACCCAAGTGGTCTTAGGTGGTGGCTCAGGGGGTATGGATGGGGTGTAGCCCAATCCATATCGACTTGGGTTGTAGGTAGGATGGGCTCTAACCTACCTTAGTTCTTAGCTCCTAGACCTTAGTAAGGTGTATATCCCATGTTCAACATCATATTCCAAGGCTTCTTGAGTTTTGAAAAGTTTTTATAAAGTGGATGGCCTTAGAATATGGTATCATCCATGTCATGGATGTACACACAACTTGTCTTGGAAGAGGTCTTAGGGATAGGAGCTAGAGATGGTTTGGGTTTTCCTAGAACACACACGACCCTAGGTTGAGATGTTGAAGGTGACTTGGGCTTCCTTGGAGGATGGGTGGTTCTAGGGGAAGACAACTCCATGGTTTTGGGTTTGCGTAGGAGGTGGACAACTCCTAGTGGTGGTTGACTAAATGAAATTTGACTAATGATGGAAGAGGCTTGTCCATAACCTCTTCATGGAACGGATGACTTGATTGCAAGGGAAATTTCGGATTCCCTTAAGTTGGGGATGATCTTCTCAAAGAATCACCACTACTTGGTTTTCTCACGGGATTTTCACACACTTGTGAAAGGTGGAAGGGATGGCCCGGAGACTATGAATCCATGGCCTTCCTAGTAATAGGTTGTAATGGGGGTTTATGTCTAAGACATGAAACAGCCCCGTGTGTTGAATATCCTCAACTTTCATGGGCAATTCTACGATTCCTAAGGGATGGGATGCATTGTTATCATATCCAGTGATAACGATGAAACTTGGCTCTAGCCTTGACATGATAACTCCTATTTGAAAGGCTACATGCAATGGAAGGATGTTTAGACCTCCTCCCCCATCGACCAAGCACTTGTCTAGAGTGTGGTGATTCAAAACCACCTCTATATGCAAGGCTTAGTTATGGGCCATATATGGTCTCTCCAATTCATCCTCCGTGAATACAATGGGAGCCTTGACACATATTGGGGAGACCAAGAAGAATAAGGACTCGGGAGAGATGGATGGGTTAACCTTGGCCCTTTCTAAGATCCCTTCTAAAACTCGTCTATGTCTAGGTGAAGTCTTGATCAACTCTACGATAGACATGTTTATGGAAATTTTTAAAAGGAACCGTAATCGGACATGTCTCCATTCATTTACGGTTTACGGTTTGTCTATTTGAAAAATCGGCTCGAAACCAAAACCAAACCGCTGTAAAAATCGGCAGTTTGAGTTCCGGTTTGAACTGTCAAACCGGTTCCGAATCGAACAGTCGGTTCCCCTCGCACCCGACTGGTTGAGCCAAATACTGGTGGAGTACTTCACAAGGAAAATAATGAAATTGAAAATCTTCGATGGTTCAGCCAATACCAAATAGTGTAATAATTTGAAGGATTAGGAAAAAGCCTTCATAGCCGCCATCAAGGACTATCAAAGTGCCATCCGCTATTTATTTGTATCTAGATGGTGACGTTTACTATAAATTAATTAATTACTAGTTATCCATAAGAAAAAACACCATCGACTGATCGATCATCTATTTCGTTTATGGTTATAATCTTAGACGACTTTTATGGTAAACAACTCGCAACAAATAGAATACTTTTGAAATCAATTCTGAGAATCAGCACCAATGTATACATTCAGGAAGTAGTTGCATTCTTATTCCAATGACATCAAACGTGAGATGCAGAACGATGATTAAAATATGATAAGAAAAAGACTCTGATTAGAATAATATTAGAAAGGTCAATCTAACATTATATATATGTATGCATGTATATACATACATACATATATATATATATATACATATATATATATATATATATATATATATATAGAGAGAGAGAGAGAGAGAACATAGTAAATGCCTACCCAACATCTATCCTTAAGCATCTCAATCATCCTATCAACGAGATCGGCTGTTAAAATTCAATTATCAAAAGTAAAAAAAGTATGTTGATACTCTTTCTACACTCAATACTATTTGTTTTTTAACTTAAATTTCTCAAGCACTATCTCGGTGAAAAATGAATGTATGTATGAACTATTCTCTCTCTCTATATATATACATATATTGTTAGATTGACCTTACTAATAATAAGGATGGTATAAGTTCAGAGGGATATGGGACATGCTTGTACGCTTTCATGAGCGTATTTCTTGTTAAAAATAATCATTGATGTTAAGAGATTTTCAAAATGTGACGAACATTTCTTACATCAATTTATGAGCGGAATGCTGTTGATTTGTCAAAAAGTGGTTAAATTATGTAAGAAATGGTCGTCACATTTTGAGAATCTTTTAATCAAAATCATACAAGCATGTTCCGGGGATCTCCCCGAAATTATATCATCCTTATTTTATCGTTGTTGTCGTTGAGGACGATCATCATTAAGGTTGAACAGGTATAGAGGGCTTAAATGCAGTGAAAAATCTATCAGAAGAGGGACAGCTAAGTCTAATATCGTCTAGGTGCGGCTTCCCTGGTACATAAATGGAACAAGACAAGGGTTCAACATGAGCCCACTAGATCCTCGGCCAGGTTGGCACCAGTCTTTGAGTTGTACGGTACTCGCTCCTTATTCTTCTTGTTTGTTATTGTTATTCTTACTATTACCGTTATCATTATTATTATTATTATTATTATTATTGATAACTTGGACATGCCAGCTTTGAAGATGTTGAAAAAGTCAACATAAGATTCCGAGGGTAGGACCACCGCTCCGGAGTGGGGTTTCCTTATAGAACAGACTCTCGCTGCCCGTCTATCAGCCAGAGGCCATTCCATTACGCTAAACTCTCTTGGGAAAAGAAGGCACTTGTTTATATTTGTATGAATGAAAAAAAATATTTATATTACATATCATTGGCATGTTGGGTTCCTGCTGTACATTATCTTATAAGAAACCAACAATTTTTCTATAAAACTCTTGTAGAATATATGTATAATCTAGATTTAAGAAACTTAAGAAAATAGAAAACCATAAGAAACAACCATCTCCACCGCTCTAATCTCAATCCACCTTTGGATGTTCGTCCGTTTGAGAGTAGGTACATTCCGACTAAAGGAGAGTTCAGACTGACTCAAGTTAATTCGTTGGCTGGAAGCTTTCATAATGATAAAGCTGGATTCTCTTTTACATGCACATCCTCGCAGGTCTCTTGATGCTATGATCCTTTGTTTACAAGACATGGCTAATTGAAGGGTAGAGATTTGAATTAAAAGTATTATATTTTGTATTTAATGGATCATGTGTATTAAATGCTTTTGTTCTATCATTTCAATCTTAATAAATTCCTCATGATTCTTTATTTTTATGGGTTCTCTAAATCTAGACTCTCTCTTTATATATATATAAAATAAAAGGCTCGCATATGCAAATTGGAATGTATGCAAGTGCTTCTTAATGGTTCAATAAAGAGAGATAAACAATAGAGATTAAAAAAGTTAAAGTTAATTTTTGACTTCCAAATTGGTGTACTTGATTTCTTAAGTTACAAGTTATGATCACACACAAAAAGCAACGTTTTTACTTTTTCCAACTCAATTGTTCATCTCGCTTAATCGTATTTTCCAAACCTGTAGAGAGTTTTTCAGGGCAACGGTTCATCCAACTTCTCATGTATTTGGCTGTTGCCATATAGAGTAAGATTCTTTCTTGATCTTTACGATGGCTATTGCAGCTACAGGACTATGGAATCTGGCCCAACTCATGAGAGAGAGAGAGAGAGAGAGGAGTTGGATTATCGATCACTATCGAGATATATGGAAAGTCCTCTTTCTAGAGTCATCAGACTCGTATAAGCCAAAGAATAATATCAGCAACTCCTAATGCCAGAGTAGACTGTCCTTTCACCATGTTAATTACGGCACCAAATCATCTCTTCTCATATTCACCTCCGTAAAAGGTTAAATAAAAACCAAAGCTTCAGAGATGACGTGGTTGATGGTCTTAAAATTTTAGGGTCAACTATGAGAGAGAACCCCACAGCCGAATTCCCTCCATAACTGAGGTGATATGCTCCCACTGTGTCTCATTTCAAACAACGAGTCTTCAACTTCGTAGCAAGTGTGCTTCGAAGCAAGTCTTTTCATAAGTTGGGTAGCAACTCTTTTCTCCAGCTTAGATTTTCACAATAGTCTCAATCTATGGGAGAGCTGCTTCAAATGCTCTAATCGACCATTCATCACATCGCACGAATCGTTGTAAGCATCCATACGTTCAAGCTCAATACAGTTCTCTCCTCAAAAGATAGAAGCCCTCTACAACATGAGCAATAGAAGCACCCAAATAAGGTACCCATTTTTCGAGTATGGTAAGCCACTTTCACGTTGGGCAAAATGCTGGCACGGGTTTAGACTTTTTCTTTCTGAGTCGAACAGAGTCACCAGTAGTTTAAATGTCAGTAGCCATCGTACCTTTGTTTCCTTCGTCTACATGGGTGAATTACCTTTTGCAGGATCTCACACTCTTGATTGCAAACTTGGTTGGATACCAATGGGGGTCAACTGTGAGAGAGAACCCACAACCGAATTCCCTCCATCGCTGAGGTGGTATGGGCCTACTCTGTACCTCATTTCAAACAATGGGTGTCGTTGAGAAGCAAATGCCATATTTCAAATAAGATTAACTATTTCTATTGTACATAATTCAGAAGAAAAAAACTGTCTTCCAAGGTGTCAAAAAGAAGATCCAACGTAACTCAAATGCCTATGCTGTGTGTTGGCTTGTGGATGAAGGTAGCACCATGGGAAACAAACCCCTGTTGACTGTCTAGCAGCAAGAGCCTAGTGGTCCTTTCCACCACGCGTACTCCTTGGAGCACACTGAACCCTTGTTTCTACGAGGAAAAAATAGAAGGCTGATAATGTGAAAGATTGGGGTCGGCAGTGAGACATAAGAGCCCAACAGCTGAATCCAATCCACAGGTGAATTCATATGGGCCTTAAGTGTTTCCCATTTCAAGCAATAAAGTCTCATTCACAATCATATATACCATTAAGAATAAACTAGCCTTTGTTGGTTCAAGTGGCTCGGCACTTCTCTCCTTAAGAGAGGCCTCGAGCTTGAAACTTGTGAATGGAGAAAACCAGTGCTGGAAGAGCTTTACCCCAATTATGGGTCGACTCAGCTCCAACCGGATTAGACGGGGCCTTCAGACTTCCGGGTATACTTACCAAAAGAAAAACCAATTCAAGCAAGACCCATTTTCTTTTTTCTTTTTCTGCAATTGATTGTTTTATTATACAAAAAGGAGCAGATATTCCCTATACATGTATAGAATTATTCATTGCAGACTGTGATACAATATGAAGGTGCTCAAAATTTACATGCTCCCCTTGACACTTATGAGGCATATGAACCTTTCATTATTAACATGTAAAAAATACTATATACAATACTTGGTAAATTTTAGATTATGAGCAGATACAACTTCTACCACTCACAGAAGGAACCAGAGATCATCTGGTCATGAGGAACTCCTACATCCCCATTTGCATTAACCACACAATTGACAGCAACAGGTTTGCATATTCTTTCTCGCTCTTCGCTAGCAATGGTGTTTCCTTCGGCATTAAAGTTGCCGAATTGTGGACTGCAAACTCCCTCCTTAAGGCTCTCTGTGCATGTCCGTTTGAAAGGAAGAGCACCGACTTCGTTGTCGATCCTACCCTTCAATTCTAGCAGTAAAGTTTTCAGCCTTACCACCTCCGCCTCCAAAGCTGACTGACTCTGCAGTTTTCGAATCAATTGCTGATTCAAAGCCCTCAGTTGTTTCACCCCCTCTTCCAAGTAAGCAGTGTGAGCTTTCTTCTTCTCTCTATACTTCCTCACTGCCTCTTTGTTTCCTAAAGTTTTCCTCGGCTTGGTCATAGTGGCTTGTTTCCTTTCTTTTTCATTGTCTCCTTGTGTAAAAGCTTGGGTGTGTGCATGATAACATGTATGCGTGTGCATTAAATCAGGGCCAGGAGGGTTGCAGGCATGAGCGTGGCTGCATGTAGTGTCCGTCAAGATTTGATCAAGAAGAGAATCATCTGTTGATGATCCACAGAAACTTGGAGTGCCTTCATGATGAGGCCAGAGTTCGTCAACCATCTTTGATTAGAAAGACGACCAACCTCAGGCAACCACAGTGGTGCAGTTTTCCTATCCCAATTGTGAAGCCTAATAAGAGATTACAAGCACAAAAAACTCAAAACACCTATAGCATTATGCACCAAATTTCAGGTCTTCAGAGATCAATGTGTGATGGAAAAGATAAAAACTCTCAGCATCAAAAGGATATAACAACTTCCATGTATGAAAATAGAAAACATACAAGGAAACAGCATCAGATGATCTTCACATCATAGTCAATCTGGAATTCAGTTATATGCTCGCACTGCAAAAGAGGAAACCGAAGTCTCTACACCTGGTCTTGACTGCAGATAAAGCAAAAGTTCAGATGGATGATCAATGACCATTGAGAAATAGGCTACGCAGAGTCAGAAATCAATAATTTTCCTTAGAAATGATTCTTTCTTGAAGATTGTCAACAAGAACAGAAATACACGTTCACCTATCAAAATTCAAATGAATCTGGATCAGATTCTTTATAAAATCAAGCAAACAGGACATCAAAAACTGAATCTGGGAAGTTCTCAATAATCTAGTGACGGAAGCAGAATAACAAACAAAACTAATTCATCTACACAAATGGGCTACACATATAATCGATTATGGTGGAACTTCTCGTCTTTACCTTGATATGAAACTACCAATAATGCATTCAGAATTCTCGATTATGGTGGAGAGTTAACTCAGACGAGTCCCGTCTGTCAACTGGCGCAAAAACAACTGCAATATAACTCGACTCCTATGAACAGAAGAAAAAAAGAGAAACCAATGCATATTTCTTTCCTCAAATTAATCGTATCCCAAGATCCACCATCCTTTCCCCTTCTTCTTGTTAATTCACTACGGACTTTAGAGTCTCTTGTTGGTTCATGATGAAGAAATTGTACAAGGAGAATCAATCTTATAAGTTTGGTTGCAGAGAGAAGGGGGCTGAAGGAGACCTTTTTAGAGCGTTTGTCTTTTGAGACAAAGAAAGAGAAAGGAGAGATGTGGTGAGGCCCACAATGCCTCAATATGCTCACCCATTGACTCCCCATATCCAGCCAAAAGATCCGTGGGTGGCACAAACTGACGGTGATGACCAGTTATTGCATCACTCAGCCTCATGGCCGTGCATGTGTACTTTTTCTGTTTTGGTGTGGGGTGCTCACGAATTTAAGACTGTTGATGAATCGGATCCGGTTCGGTTCCTACTTTATTGGATTTGGATCAAGGTTGGATCTTTGATGTCAGATTTGGACCTGGGTCCTATCTGGTTTTATCATTAGAAGAATCATCCTGTCATCCTACATACAAAGAAAATATAAACCACGATGTTGTGGGTTGTACAGTTGAATGATCTACTTGGCGTGGAAGAAGGCTTGGCCATCTAACCTTGCCCATGAACTGGACTGTCGAGCCATTCGGCATTCACGAAAATTTTCCATTAAATCTTGCTGAATGAGTTCATGTTATACCTACTGAGGGCTCCTAAATTTTATTGATGATGAAGGAAGAGAATTCTTAGCTCACTTTTCATGCCGACTATCGATTTCCCGATAAGTTTCAATTATGAAATGCTGCATACTGTTGTTTCAAAACTTATTTAGACTCTCAGGAGTTGCATGTGTGTACTATGACCTTTCATTTATCTGAAGGCTCTTCAAAGGTGCATGTGTGTATTATAACCTTTCATTGTCTGAAGGGACTCTTCAAGAAAAAAAAGTCAAACTAAAGAAGGTCATTTATTGGCCTTAAATAGACTAATACAATTACCTTAACGTTTTTTTCTCTAAAATAATGAGAGGCACAAGCTAGGTATGCACAGCCAGGAGTCAAACACAGCTTACCGTCTGTCAAGAGCCCTGCTAGGTGAGCTAATGCTCTGAGCCTTATGGCACGATCCAGGTAAAAGTTTTAACGACGTTTTATTAGTCGAACAAAGCCGTACATATGTTCGTGTTCAACTCTCATGGACAAATGAACTACACATAGAAAGAGCTAGAGATGAGCTAAATCGAACCGAACTACAGCAGTTTTATTCATTTATCAGCCCAAATTAAGCTGAGTTCATAGCTTTTAAGTAAAGCAACTAAAAGGATGGGTGATGGCCAATGGCGGATCTACGTAGAAGGCTGGGGGCGCATCGCCCCTCCTTAAATTTTGTAAATTCAATGTTTTGGACGTAAAAGATACATTTTACGGTTGAATACAACCTTGAGATAAGTGTTTCGCCTCCCCTAATACAATCAAATACATACTTCACCCCCGTAATACTATTTTTTGGATCCACCACCCGTGATGGCGATCTTAAAAGCAGCTCACTACTACAAGCAGTCGCTCGCACCGGTGGTGGAACAAGTATCGGCCGCTACTTGACAACGTTGCAAGGAAAATGAATTGCAGGGTTTTCAAGTCAGCTGTACTGACTTAATATGTCCAATTGATCACCTTTGTTTTACTTGGGAATAAAGATTCAAGAATGTTTGGGGTAAATCCGATTTACTATAAGCTGTAACACTGTCAACAATAGAGCCTGCTATCATGAACATTGATAGATCATGGAATGTCAAGTGAGGCCAGCCTCTCTTGCAATGACAGGATTTTGTTATGTAGAATGCCCTCCAAATTCTGTAACTCAAAGAAGCATATTACAACACTACCTATTGCATGTCCATCACAATTCAGAATTCACACGCGAATACTCTTTTTAATATCTACACATTCCTTTTTTCTATCGTGATTCTGATTTTGCTCTTAAAATCCAAAAATTATCTTGATGTTCTTGACTGTTTGGATCTCTTTTTGCGGGTTCTCTTCTTACCGTCGACCGTTTTATACCATTTCTTCGATGACCCACAACTTGAAACTCGGTCCAATGTATGATACCCAACCATCTACTATTTCATAGTATTTTGAGTTTGATTGAAAAAGAAAAAAAGAAAAGAAAGAAAGAGAGATCATGGTTGATTTGAGAAGGATTTCAGTGATTTGATGGGTATTTCATTCGTTTGATATATTTTTTGTTATTTGTTTGATGTATTAATTTAATTTTTGATTGAAATTAAAATTAAAAAACGACATCAAGCTCCTGACTCCAGACGTGAATACACCAATGCCGGATCTCAAGTCAGGAACTTAATATCATTTTTAATTCTTTTTCATATGTTTCTTCATTTTTCTTTCATTTTTTTGTTATCTTATTCTTAATTTTTTAATCTTTTTTTCGACGAGATTTATAAAAATATTCGTTGTTTAGTTACGAGGAAGGATTGTTGGAATAAAGAGGTTGATTGGAGAGATTGTTTTGAGTGAGAGAAGAAAGAGAAAGTATTGAAGGAAAATTTCGACATTTTAAAATGAGTGAACATATAGTAAGTAGGGAGGGCGTCAGAAATTGAACCATATTCCCCTCGCAATTTTGTATTTACCCTCTTGCCGTTTAGCTTGACTAAGAAAAGCTCGACTATTGTAATTGCATATGACCGAGATACATAATTCATACCACAGTCATGACCATTCATCTTAAACCATTCTCATAAACATAGTTTTGTTTTAATATCTAGTTTGCCTTCATTACTATGTAATCAGTTCAGTTTTCAAAGCCACAGAAATTATATTCTTCTTGCAGAAAGGGGAAAGTTTTTTTTATTTCTCTTTTTTCCCTTTCCAAAAAAGAAGAGAACTCTATATTGGACCATTTACATCAAGTGAGAGGTGACAAGAATGTACTTACAGAACATTTTGCTGAAGAACTTTCATATTGTGTTATATTCTACAATTAAAATTTGTTCATCTAAATATTGATTATGCTCAAATGTTACCAAACTTTGTAAGAATAGAGTGTCAAACATAAATACGATGATTTATAGATTATCATGTACACCACTGCATTATATATTTTTCAATGGGTATCCGAGCAATATCAAACTATTATTACATATGTGACCACTGCATTCTTATATTTTTAGTGAGCTGCTCAAGTAAGAGTTTGGCATATAGTTTGATGCTATTGCATGAATTTTTCAAACTCTTGCCTTCTTATGAAGAATTTTTTTTAATAATGTGAGCCTTTCTTGCCCCTTTCTTAGTAGATGTCAACATGTTGAACATGTTAGAGAAAAGGAAGAATTTTCAAGACATTCTATGTTTAGTTTTAAAGAAAAATAAGTTGATGAATTTAACTTTTGAGACATTTGATACTTATAAAATACTTCAAGAGGAGAATAGTATGACTATCTATTTAAATATAATGGAGACTTCATATTGGTTGATCTAATTTTCTAAAAGCTATGAATAGGCAAGTCAAGGCACCACGAGTAATGTATGCAGATATGTTTATTGGATAATGCATCAATCATTTGGTTTATTCAGGCAAATTCATCTCAAATAACTGAGTTTTGCACCTCCAGAACAATTCTCTGATGTATAAACATGGATGTAACATCTCTAAAGAATACTTGGTAAATGTCAATGCTCTTTGTTGTTGGACTCTAGCATTCGCTATTTTGTTAATATTTAGAAAAAAGTTCACCTTAATTAACAAATAAAGTGGGATTTTCACATATTGGCTATGAGATTAGTGTTGCCTATCGGTCAAGTAACCACATATCACCATTAATGAAGTGGTTGTGGTCGATCTAAGAAACAACCTCAGGGTTGAAATAAGTCAAAAGTTGGGCTGCTTTAATATCTGATGCGGTCTATTAAACCTGAATCCAAGTGAATTGGATGCAGGCACATCCATACTTGTGTTGCAAGGGAGCAAGAATATACTTCTTAGTACAAGATTACATCATTTATCTTGTATTAGAGTGTCCAATTTGATGGAATATTTGTCCTCTTTAAGGTTTGTTATTGTTTCATTCTTATGATATCATTTTCTCCATTTCAAGGAGGAGTCCTATTTAGAGCAAATTAATTATGAAAAAAAAAATGACAAACGTCCACCATATTTATTTTAATGGTAATTTACCATTGGCAACAGAACTCTTCATTGCATATGGTCTAACATGATTTATTTGAAGTCTGAAAATGAATGTAAGACCTAACTTTGTTAGAACTTTAATGTGCTGATAAATCAAAGCTAAAGATCTAGGTGTCTACACGATCATGCAAGCTAAATCATTAAGGGATACATAAAACTTAAATTCGAAGTGTACATAAACAAAACATGGAAGCCGTGACAGGAGTCTATGACTTGAAAACCAATATATCAAATTCATAGGAGAGGTGAAAGCTCTCAAGCCCGTAATCTCAAAGAGCAATGAGAACCTTAATGAGAGATATTATGCACATGACTTGGACCATAACACACACACACACACACACACACACACACACACATATATATATATATATATATATATATATATATATATAGGACAAATACATCTCCGTATAGTGATGTATCATAAAATTACCATATGATGTCAAAATTGATATCTATTAGCAGACATCTTAGCCAATCTCATCCATCAAGCATAACATAGGATCACAATAGCCTTTTCACAATTATCATGACTAGACCCCATTAATGATCATGTATATCAGTATGCACAATGATATCGATCTAGTATGCAACACGAAAATTACATGCAATTTGATCTTTAACATGCTTGTTTCTAACTGGTCCTACCGTAAACCTTAAGGAGATCAGAAGCTTAATTTAAAGTAGAAAACAACACAGTTTTATTGAAAAAATATGTCCATAATGTGTTAAAAAAACCAATTGACATTGAAATACATCCACCCATATGAGAGACATGCTCATGAAAGACTGTGAATTGTAAGCCTTTAGTTAGTGAATCTACAATCAATGTCATGTTAACTATTTTGCCTTCATATATATATAAATATATATTGTTGTACTTGTTAAACTATATTATCAATCAGTTTTCATACTCATGGAACTTATATTTTTCTTGTAGAAAAAAGAAAGTTAACTGTTTTCCCTAAAAGAAGAGAATTGTTGTTATGTTGGACCATTCGCATCAAGTGAGAGGTGATAATGATTAGCTACATAATATCTTGCTGAAAAACTTTCACATTGTGTTATATTCTACAATTAAAATTTGTTTATCTAAATAATGATTCAACTCAAATGTCAGCAAGCTTTGTAAGAATAGTGTGTCAAGCATAAATGCAATTATTGATAGATTATTTGCACACCATCTGACCAACACATTATATATATTTTTAATGAGTGAGCAAGTAATATCAAACTACTATTACATATCAGAGTACCACACTGTTATATTTTTAATGAGTGGCTGAAGTAAGAATTTCTCATGTTTGATACCATTGCATGAATTTTTCAAACCGTTCCTTTCTTATGAATGAAGATTTTTAATAATGTGAGCCTTTATTACTCGTTTTTCAGTAGATCTCAACATGAGAAGTTCTACATTTATGTTTAAAGAAAAATAAGTCGATAATTTTAACTTTTGAGACATTTGGTGCTTATAAAAAACTTCAAGAGTAGAATAGTACATCATAGCTATCTATTTAAACCGATGTACTATTCTCCTCCCTCTCTACCATCACGGTTGACTCTCACTCTCGTTTTTCGGTATATTCAACATGAGAAGTTCTTTAAAATATCTCTTAGGCTCTGTTGCTTGGCTGCCTATTAGGGTTGAAATGATGAACAATTTAAGACCTAAGAAATCCTTGGCTATAAAGCACATACACCCACCCTCTTAGTGAAGAGAGAAGAAGCAACTCACAGAACCAACAAAAGACAATTGTTTATAAGTACAATAATCTTTCACATTTACCCACCTATAGAACATGTAGAAACACTCTTTGGGTCTCTACTCTGGAACTTTGTACCCTCTATCCTGCGTGATCATATTTGAAAGGGATACCTTATCCAAAATCAATCCAAGTTTCATCTATATGATTCCAAACAAATCAATCGAATGAAAATTAGTATTCTTATGTATGTAGTTTATGATCTCATGATAAGCAACATTATGCGTAGTTGATGAGAACTACAAACTTCCTTATACTTTAGTTGGTAGACAAGAATAGAGTAGCTTAGACTTTCTTGAGAACCACCGAACCTCATTTAGTAATTTATGAGCAAGTTTGAGTACATAAGCAATTCAAGTTTGTGTTAAGCCTATCTTGTTTGTATTGGTTTAATATTGATTTAGCTAGAAGAGTTAGTTATACACTTCCTTTTGTATTGCAGGCTTATAATGGGTGTCATTTTGTCCTTTTTGAAGTGCTCTTGAAAAGGGTTATCTAAGATTGATAGATTTTGAAAGTTTGTTATAAACTTAATAGGTACGTGCATTTAATAACTTCAATTACTTATATATGTTATATTAGAGGTGTTTGACTATGTGATTATCAGATAACAAATGCTCATTGTTAATAGTTATTTGCTATTATTTTTGTATTTCATTGTTATGGTATTCATAGAATCATAGTAATATTTGTTAAATCTTTTGCTAGTTTGGTTATCAACTAAGAATTATTAGTAGTTATATTTGTAGTAGGATACATTTTTTACTCTTAAAAAGTTGATTATATATAAAAATAACTATATTATAATGAATTCTTAGTAATTGGTAGCTTTTTTTTATGTATATCAGTTTCACGTATAATGAAGCCATATTGAACCTATATTTTTGGCCCCCCACTCTACATCCGCCACTGGCTACGGAGTGGGTCATCACCCCATGAAGTGGTGGTTGGCTCCATTGTAAGTGTTTATTCTTATTACTAAGCATTTACATGTTTGATGTAGTCTAAATTTATGACAAGTCAATGATAATTATGGACATTAATGAAATAGATACATGTGCATGTCAACAAAATTTTATTGGTTGACTCCACTCATGTATATATATACATGAGTGGAGTCAACCAATAAAATTATATATATATATATATGGGTGTGTGTGTAAAATATTTGATTGATTCTTGTATAATGGGCCATAGTTTATGATTAAATTATTGGTTAAGTTTTGAATGGTAATGCACTCATTGCATTGGCGCGATAGAGAATTTTTTTTATATAACGGCTTAACTCACATATATTGTCTTGAAGAATCTACAAATGATTATTTGTAGTGCACAATGCATTATGCATCCATTGATATATATATATATATATATATATATATATATATATATATATTCTTTTTTTCCTTCATATGAATCAAGTCTAGATATGTGTGGCTACATCTAAAGCATAATAGCTGATTTGAATAAGGAGGATAAGCTTAATGGTGATAGTTATGGGATTTGATACCGTAAGATTTAGTTTTTTCTCGAGGAATAGTAGCACATAGAGGTATGAAACATAAAATGGCAAACCTTGGGAAGGATTCTACTGCTTAGGCTAGACAAGATCAAGAGATTTATCGAATATGAAAAAGAAGGATCGTCAAGCTAGAGTGATCCTTATCAATTGCTTGAATGATGGCCTCATCTATAACCATAATAATGTGGCTTGCATTAAAGGATCATTTTTGGAACATATCTACACCCAAACCAAGGACGATTATTTATATATTTGTTACCTATAAGAAGCAAGCTAATCATACTGTAAAACAACATTCAAGGAAAATGTATAGTATGACACAACAATTGAAACATGTTGGACGCCCACTGATAGATGAACTTTAAGTTCTTGGGTCATTGAGTCTCTTCCTAATTCATTTACGACCATGAAGACCGTCCTTACTTATGAAGACGGTATTCATACTTTTGTTAATGTTACTTACCATTTTAAGTTAGAGGAAGAACTACAAGGGGTTAGGAGCTTCTACTATGGGCATGACTATGTTTTGGAGTTGTGTAAGGACTCCCTAGAAGGAAGAGACTAAGAGATATAAGAGATGTAAAAATGAAAACCCCTAAAACAAGATATAGAAGCACAAGAAGATGAACAAAACCAAAGTGAAGTGCTATGTTTGTGACAAGTTTTGTCATTTCACTCCTAAGCGTGAAGAGCGTAGGTTTGTTGTAGACTTTGCATGCATTGTCATATTTATGTCTCTTCAATTGTTATGTTCGGTGATTCATTTTCCTTGTGAATTATAGACTCGGGGGCTACATGCCATAGCTTAAGACAAGGGCTTTGTGGAGTTTTGTTAACTGAGTGCTGGTGCAAGAAGAATATATATGGGATAATGGTTCCTCAATAGATGTTAAAGGAATAAGCTAGAGTTGCATGGCAGCCACATTCTCTATTAAGTGTTTAGGATGTTTAGGTTATTTATTATTTTTAGAATTTTTAATATACATCTTTGTTATGAGAACTCTGTGATAAAATCTAGATTTGTGTTAGATGGTTCATATGTACTAGATATTATATTCGTGTGTAGTAATATAGGTCATGGTTTACCTTTTGTTGTTCATGATGTAAATGTATGACATGCTAGGAAGGACACATAGGACAATAGAGGATGACTAGATTAGCTAAGAGTGGTCTTTAAGGATCACTAACTTGAGTAGAGTTACTTGTATATGAGTTGTTTAGTTGAAAAAAAGGCATTTGGTAAGGCCATAAGAGTAGAATTTATATTACAATTAATCAATTTTGATATCTATGGCCATATGAATATGAGAATGAGAAATTAAACTATTTATTTTGTAACATTGTAGATGATTAGATGCGTTACAGTTATGTCTATTTGATTTCATAAAGTCTAAGGTTCTAGAATGCTTCATGAAGTACTTAAACAAGGCAGAGAATCAATTAGACAAAAGAATTAAAACTCTCAAGATTGATCTAGGGTTGAGAATTTATCTGAACAGTTTAAGGAATCCTATTTTGGGAAAGAAATTACGAGACAACTTGCTATTCTAGTGACCAAAGCAAAATGGAGTAGCTCGAAGAAGAATAAGATGTTTTGGAGATAGTTAGGTTGATGATGGCATAGGCTAACTTATTGGTTTCCTATTGGGGAGTTGCGTTACTACCTGAGCTTATATCCTTAACCATGTACCTTTGAAAATAATTTCAAGTACCCCTTATGCACTTTGGACTGATAGGAGATCTAACCTTAGTTATTTAAGATTATGGGGTTTTGATACATATGTTCACGAAACTTTACATAAATAGGATAAGTTAAGACCATCTAAAAAGAAATATATCTTTAGATACTTCAAACACTTCAAAGGGTATATGTTCATTGGAGAATATATGAATAACAATGTCAAAGAATTAAAGTCTCGTGATTTGACTTTTTTGGAAACAATTTTCATATGAAAGGAAAAATGAAAAACTTCTCGATTTTTAGATGGATGAGCCTAGTAGCTCAATTGCACCTACTAGAGGATAATGAAATCGTTAGAGGTCTAGGTTCCAATTAGTAGGAGAAAGGATCTTAAAAAATCAATTTCAAAGGAGTAGTCACCAAAGTGTACTTAAGCATCGGTTTGACATTGAAGTAGATGCCTTTATTGTTACTGCGGTTGAAGATGAGGAACCAAAACCTGTTTATGAAGCTCTTATAGGTCTTGCAAAGTAACAATGGAGAAAGTCCATGGAAGATGAGATGAAAGATATGATGATCAACAAAGTCTAGAGCTTATTTGATCTACCTAAGGGTAGTTAGGAATAAGTAGATTCTCAAAATAAAGAGAAAGGTTGTGTAAACACCCTAAATAAAAATTTTCTGAAATTACTCCAAAATTCGAAACTGACTTGTTTTAAATCTTTTAGCTTTAAAATGAAAATTTAAATCTTTAAAATAAAGGTTTTAAAAGGTTTCAAGTAGGGCTCGCTTCGAGGCAGGGATAGTTTCGCGAAGTACAAGCCGAAAATCAAGGGAGGAGAGCAAGTCAAAGCATATCCTCATCCAAGATCGAATCAAAGTGGACGGCCTCATCAAACCCAACCCAATTCAACCAAGTGTTAGACATGATCGGCTTGAGTTAAACATAAAGCCTTACTTGAATCAAATAATTCAACCAATATCAAAAAATTTCTAGCCTTGTTCATCCTACATCCTTGAATTAAATACCAAATCACATGCCTACCTAGCCCTGATTAAATGGAGGAATCAACAAGAGAAGCCACAACCACTTGAAGAAGCAAGGAGCGGTCAAAGTGGATTTGGAGGCCTCAAGCACCTAGTCGGTCATGGCTAGGTGCACCACAACCAGCCCACATGTGGCTGGTCCATGGCTGACCGAAAGGGGACCACTCCTCTCATTCATCCACGTGAACTTGTTGAAGAAATGGATTGGATATGGGCCTTGGGCCACTTGCCCAAAGAATGGCCTAGAAAGGCCCCCCTTGGCCTATAAATAGAGGCCAAGGGGGGGGCGTGTTCTCCCATCTTGAAGTGAGTGAAGAAAGTGCTGCTCCTTGGGTTACTTTGTAAGAGATTGTGGGTTTCCAGGGAGAGGCTTAGAAAGGAAAGAGAGTGCTAGGATCAAGACAAGTGTTATCATTTAGGTTTGAGTGAGAAAGTAGAGTGGAAAGAGGGAAGGTGAGGGCCGAGCACCACCATTGGAGGCCGGTTTCTTGGGAATCTGGGTAAGTGCTGCTATAACTTGATTTATCCCTATTTCTTCTTCATATTCAATTCAAAAGGGGTTGTGTTAATGGAGCTTTGTCTCCCCCATGATGTAATAAAAGTAGATGTGCTAAAATTTTTCTTCCCTTTGCTTATGCACTTTATATGTTTGTGTTCTTGATTCTACCTCTGTATATGCTATAAATACCTTATATCTTCTAATCTCCTCTATGCTTAAGCTATTAGATATATTTTAATTCATTTTCCTTCAGCAATTTAATTCGGGGTGTTGTGTTATTGTACTTTAATTCGTGTAAGTTTTGCATCACGTATGTTTTAAAAACCTGAAATCTCATTTTCAGGATCACTGCTTACGTTGATTGTTTGATTTTTCATTGCCAAACCGTTGCTTCAATCCCTCCAAAATTTTACACATTGTATCTACACACAGCCCACTCATAATAAAATTTTGAAGAATTTTAGGGCCGTGCAACTACGTAATTAAAGTTGTGCAAGATCAGGGTAATTTCTGAAAACTATTTGTCAACTCTGTTTTCCTGTAATAAAGTCTGAGTATTTATCCCATAACTCTTTCTACAAGCATCCAAAATCGGTGATTCTTAGTTCACTGGAAAGCTAATATCTATAGCTTTCCAACAAGACTAAGTACACTAAATTTGGAACTCTGAGCACTAAGATAAAGGCCTATCTTTGGGTATATGTATTTATATGACAGAATAATCTCTAGTGTCTAAGTAGAGGCACTTTGTTGAATTAATTCTGTAACATCTCAATCCCGAATTCAAAAGCAAAAAGTGTTCTAGAATCTCTACATTTCAAGCTCAGTCCTATAAAATTTTGGTAAATTTTGGAGGTCTCTAAGATACTCAAAATAATTGAAGAAACAAGTCTTGAAAACATAACCAGTTTCTGTTTTCAGAACTTGTGAATTTTGAACTTGAAAACCAAGTGCACTAGTTTATCATTTTCAATACCCTATCTTCACGTGAATTTGAAATATCACCAGCTTATTTAGAATCCTTAAAGCGCTTAGGCTGACTCTTGAGCATCGGTTCAAGAAAGCCTAAAGTGAAAAGAGCCCCGCTTAGCCATAATCGTCAAGTCAGATTCACACTTTTGCTAGTTTTTAGAAACTAGCTGACACGCTCGCACACGAAATAGAATTGACAGGATTGCTTCAAGTCTATACATAGGCTTGGAGTAAAAATTTCACATCTACAGAATTGGCACACCCGATGGGACTCGAGTCTTTTAGGATTCCAAGTTTAGGTGATTTTTCAAACTCTAATATTTTAAAACTTTAGTGTTAATACCTCCCTTGTGCACAAGTTTTTACATATCTCAAGCATTTCAAGCATGTCTAGTTCGGAAGGATCATGTAAAGTGTTGAGCTGGGCTTCGTACTCATCAAGTCACATTTCGAAAATGTTTTCAAAAGTGTATTACAAAAACTAGGCCCTAAGAAGGGATCTTAAGCTCATAGGAGAGAAGGCCGCTCCCTTAAGCCAAGAGGTCGAAGGGGTCGAATCATGCTCTTCTCATGGAAAACAAGCAAGGGTTCATAGAAGATCACATCACTCAAAGAAACCCAAAGCGACCTCTATATTAGAGGAGGAATGAGAACCCAAATCATTCACCTTAAAAGATAGAAAAGCCTTACAACAATTATTGAAAGGTCACACCAAGGAAAAGAGGTCATACGCACTATTGGATTTTTTACCATCCGATTACCAAACTGATAGTAATGATAACATACCGAATTTTCATCGGTATGATGAAAGTGGGGATCCTAGATCTCACCTTCAGCTCGTTTTTCGAAGGGCTTACAAAAAGAAGAAGGATTCAACAAAATAGATTTACTGGTTCCCCCTCTCCCTCAAGAGAAACGCTTCTAAGTGGTTGGCTTCCTATGACTTGAGCCAATTTGTCACCTTCGAGGAGTTGGCGAATTGTTTCATGTAACATTTTTCTCATAACGTGGAAGTGACCCCTACTTTGAACACCTTGAGGAACACAAAACAAGCCCCTAACGAGGATGCACATGCATTCAACGTTAAATGGAGGTCGCTCTTAGGGCAAGTAAGGGAGCCCATCTTTGAAGGATGCACTATGATGCTCATCATTGAAAATTTTAGAACCAATTTAAAAGCTCTTCTCTCCCTTCATGAGATTTCAAATTTCCAAAAACTTATAAAAAAGGCTTCGTTTGTTGAAGTCAATTTGAAAAAAAGGGTTTACGAAGACTTATGAAAGGGGAGAAATTTTTTTTTTAAATTATTTCAAAATGTAAGGGGCATATGAGCCACCTATATCGGACAATGGGGCAAAACCTCAAAAGATTGAAAATGTTCGTATGGAACCAAACCCAGCAAGACCTTCCAAAAATTTTTAACGAAAACATGTAAAGAAACCTCAAGGGAATTTCGAAAGAAGAGAATTCACTCAATTAGGACAACCCATTACGGAAGTCCTATACCTCCTTCTATCCCAAGGATTGGTCACTATCCCTGCTCTTCCTCCCGAAGGGACACCCCCAAAGAAAAAAAATTTAAATAAATTTTGTAAGTATCATAGGCTCAAAGGTCATGATACGAATAGATATTTTGCACTTTTAAATAAAATCGAAAACTTGATTGAGCAAGGAAGGCTTCAGTCATGGAAGAACCGGAGCCCTCCTAAGCGGTCTTAAAGGAACCCTTCCCAAATCATGCAAGCACAAGTGGAAAGGAAAAAGAGGTATGTCTTCTCCCACTGTTCATGGAATGAAGCATGCATTGTATACGATACACGCTACTTGTCACACACCACCTTCTATCGTAATAAAAAAAAGCAAGCAAGTAGTAATCCGAGGAGCGCTTAGAGTCCCATCCTCGACTAGAGCCTTATTGGAGATTTGTGGTGCTCCAAAACATCAAAATAGAGCTAAGATAGGAGAGAGCCTTAGGAAAGGTGTGGGCGAGGTGACTAGGTCCGAAAGGATCTACCAACCCCCACATTTTGAATCACCATACTCTAGACTAGGGTCGAGCTTTTCATAGTCAAGAACCATTCTGTGAAAGGTTAAGAGTTCAATCCCCAGGGCCATGCACGTCTAGTGGCAGTTTTTCTAATTAAACCAAATAGCAGATAAGTTAAATCTTTCAAAAAAGTGTATGTGCATCCATATGCACGTATGCTTGTGTTATGAGAATAAGTGTGCATGCTTGCAGATTTGTGTAATTAAATGAGATACATGAGTGCATTTTTATCAAACTAACACATAAAAGCTAGTTTACTCTTTCGATAGAATTGGATTCAGCATATCTGGATATGGTTTGAAAGTTCAGAGCTGAATCCAAAAAGATGCACCGTGATCATTCTATGGATCAGGTATCCATTCGATATACCTGAATGTCATCATCAAATCCAAATTGGATTAGTAACTGGACATGGTTTTGAATACCAAATGCGAATCAATCAAATTTGACATTGGATCACACACCAGATACTGTTAATGGATTATCTCTACAAGGATGTTAAAGGCTATGGTTGAATCAAACCTAACCGGCCCGTATCACACTTAAAATATGGATAAATTTTGGTACAAACAAAAAGAAAACAAAAATATGGATAAATTTTGG